>JAEIFN010000887.1:0-89109 GCA_018903675.1 Zaprionus capensis | reverse complement strand
TCATTCACACAAAACCTATGTTACAAATTTAGTATAAAAAGAGCTTTCAATTGCAAGATCAATTTGAATACAGTCCACTAAAATTACGAAGGCGACGTTTTATTCCAAACCATAAGTTTGGTCATTCGAGCCAGGATATCTTGTATTGGGATTGGTGCGTTTTATACTCACGGAAAATCAACTATGGAACAACAATCAGGCGCTGATGAGATCTCGTGGTCCGCTTAAGGCAAGCATCACGCGGATAAGACACGGGGCTCGTGGAGCAGATACAATGAACATCAGCAGGAGGTTACGGAAAGCAAGGAAGGAGCAACTACAAGCTCTTTGGAAGCAATTCACAGGAACCCCCGGCAATTCCATAGCTCTTCTCGACGAGGTCGAAGGGTATGTGGATCCCAAGGAGGACAATGCAGTCTACGAGGAAAGGTATTTGCAGACATATGCAATGCTTTTGGTGGATTGGATCTCCAGCATCCAACTACATCTACAATAAGCAATGGGGATGACAGCACAAGGCTTCATCAAAACGACGCAATAATCAATTTGTTGCAACAACAACATCAACTTTTCGAACGGCTAGCTGTAAATCAAACAGCAAGAAATGCAACGGATTCCGCGCCGTCCGCGACGGGCGACAACGCGGGCGCGAAGCAACATCAAATTCTTCGGCGGGACGTGCATCAGACGCTACATCAGGGTTGCAAAGCGGAATTACCGAAAATTCAAATTAAACGGTTTGCTGGTAGCTATACAGAGGGCCAGCCTTTTCAAGACATATATGAAAGCACGATTCATAGCAAGCAGCATTTGTCGAATACCTAGGAAATTTCATCACTTTAAAAAACACTATTGAGCGATGAGGGCTTGCAAATTGATACGACATTTGGGTGGTATTACGTGATTCAGCTTATAACTACCAGCTTTGGGAACGCCTTAAGGAAAGGTACAATCGTCCGCGGCATATTGTGAATGCGTTTTTGGACAATTTATAAGTTTGCCAACAAAAAGATCGATGCGTTCAACACTACGGAAGGTATCAGACGGTGCAAACGAAATTGTACGAGGACTGGATGCCATAAATCAAACGGGACGTGATTGCTGGATTATATATCTTTAATGGAAAAACTTGACGCTGACACACGGCGTAGATGGATCGAACGCAGCATGGACACAGACTCACCTACTCTGGAGGAGTTCTTCAAATTTTTGGATGCTCGATGAGGAATTGGAACTAAGCAAACGAGAGACAGCTGCTGGAGGCAAATCGGCAGCGCAAGGGGAAAACACAGAAACGGGATTACACAATCAATGGTTGCTGTTGGAAAGCACCGAGTGCACTAAATATGTCGGTCGACACAACCACACTTTATATGGCTGTCAACAATTTCTGGATATGGCAGTTGAGCAACGAAGATCGTTCGTGAAGGAAAAATCACTTTGCTATAATTGCTTAAAAGCCTGGCCATGGGGTCAGCAAGTGCAAGTCAACATACAAGTGCAGACAATGTAAAGGACACCACCATACACTTATCCATGTTCAGAGTAATCAACCACAGGGTACTCAGCTTCAAGTCGATTGGAATCAACAAGCAAATTTCACCAGGACACAGCAACGACCTTTAATCATATGGCACATATACAGAACGCAGGTGCAACAGTATGTGCGCAAGGGAGTGGATCATCTACTCAACCAAACGGAGGACACAGAAGCGTATTACCTACCGCCGTGGCCTATGTAAAGAGCGCAAGAGGAGATTTCGTTACATGCCGACTCTTATTGGACACCGGGTCCGAATTATCATACATATCGGAACGCTGCATACACGCTCTCGGATTGGCACGTTCACCATCACACATCTTGGTCTCGGGAATTTCTTTCGGTTACACACCAAGGCAGCACACCTCACAAAGGGGTTGCAGCACACTTTCTAAATCTGGTCTCGGATTACGAATTGGTTGTCACGGCCCCGCGCGTGGAGAAAAATACTTCATCAATGGAAAGGCAAAACCTAGACACTTCGGTACTTGATAAAAGCAAAAAGCTTCACCACCCGCAGACACGGTTTTTCAATACACCTGCACCAAATAAAATACTACTTGGTAGCGAACACGTATGGAGTACACTCACAGGGAAAAGGATATACGACAACAGGGGCACCATTGCCATATCATCAGTTTTTGGATGGGTTATTACATCGCTAGTGTTTAAACAAAACCATCAGGCTATTTCGCTCACTAAAAAAACGGATATCAATGCAGCGCTTAGGGGGTTCTGGGAGCTGGAAAACATCAGTAACATCACAAAAAGGACAAGAACCTGACGATGAACAGGTGGAGAATCACTTTCTCACTACACACACACGAGATGGGAATGGGAAGTATATCGTGGAACTTCCATTCAGTGGAACGACGCTTACAACGGGATGAGAATCTACGCAAACAGTACGTAAACTTTATGTGCGAATACAAAACCTTGGGGCACATGCGCGAAGTGCCAGAAGACGACAACAATGGAAGGCAGCAGTTCTATCTACCACACCACCCGGTACTAAGGTCGGAAACTAAGAGTGGTTTTCGACGGGTCATTTCGCGATGAAAATGGCAAATCTCTAAACGACACATTATTCACTGGACCAAGTATACAGCGCGACTTATTCGCTGTATGCCTTCGCTTTCGAATGTACAAATATGTATTCTCAGCGGATATTGTCAAGATGTTTCGCCAAATCTGGGTAGCAGACAAACATCAGGATTTTCAAAAAATCGTCTTGAGAGAGGATCCATCCGGTCCAATCAAACACTTCAAACTCTGCACCGTAACTTACGGAACTTCATCCGCACCATTTCTGGCAGTGCGTGTATTGGAACAGCTGGCTCAAGATCATATTCATGAATTTCCAAATGCAGCAAAAGTGTTGATGGAGGATTTTTATGTCGATGACGTACTTACTGGATCAAACAGCGAGGAGGAATTACTACGGAACAAAAAGGAACTTATTCAACTGATGGCCTGCGCTGATCCCGAACTTGGAAAATGGGTGTCAAATACAACCCGTATGCAAACAGAAGATAGCGATTCTTCACAGCCAGTTCAATCGTCACCGGTTAAGGTACTCGGCCTCTACTGGCATGCTGGGGAAGATACATTATCATATAATGTTGGACTTTGTGCGAATCCCGATTGCACAAAGAGGCAAGTCCTGTCAGATATCGCACGGATATTCGACCCTCTTGAACTTTTGGCTCCTATCATCGTTCAATTCAAAATATTGTTCCAAAATCTTTGGCTTCTCAATTTGGATTGGGACTCACCACTTCCCAATAAGTTAGCCAGCAATTGGCTCAAATGGCGTGCTGATCTGGATACATTAAAGGATTTTAAACTATCACGGCTGGTTGTTAACGACGCAGACAACATTCAACTGCATGCATTCTCCGATGCATCTACCAAGGCATACGCTGCTGTGGTGTACAGCAGAGTTACTCACAAAGATGGTTCCATTTCAGTATCGTTGATGACATCAAAGACAAGGGTGGCTCCCCTGAAGCAGCCATCAGTGCCGCGCCTAGAGCTCTGTGCAGCTCTGCTTTTGAGCCAGCTTTTACGCTCAATCAAGGCCGCACTTCGAAACACGGATATAACAGTGTATGCATGGTGCGACTCTACGATCGTACTTTCCTGGCTATCATACGTCCCAGCTCAATTAAAAACCTTCGTTGGTAACCGAACTTCTCAAATTCTGGACATCATTCCAAGGCATGAGTGGCGACATGTTGACTCAAAATCCAATCCAGCAGACTGTGCTTCCAGAGGCATGATGACTGCAGAACTTCTCAAGTTCCCATTGTGGTGGAACGGACCATCGTGGCTATGGGACAAGGATCAATTTCTGGAAAAGGTGAACAATTCACAGCATGGCTCGTTTATTCCAGATAAACGCATACAAGACGAAGTCAAAATCAATTGTTTGACAACAGTGGCTGGAGAAATTCCAGTGAATCGAATTGATGAACTCATTCAACGATGTTCATCCTGGTCAAGGCTCGTACACATTATGGCATATGCTCTAAGGTTCATCCATCGCATGAAGAACCCATCCATGAAGGAAGGCTCAAACTCACTTAAGTTTGAGGAATTGCAACGGCACGGAATGTTTGTTTCCGACAGGCACAAACATGTTTTCAGGAGGATTACAAATCAATTCTCAACAATCAATCACTGAAGAGCGGATCTCATCTAGCCAAACTCTCACCAATGATCGGCAAGGACAATCTACTACGGGTCGGTGGGCGGTTGCGTTACTCGCAGCTGCCAGCAGAGACAAAACATCCGATTTTGTTACCGAAGCATCATCGTATTACTCATCTCATCAAGCGCTTCCATTCGTCAATACTGGCTGCGATTACGCTGGACCATTTCTTTTGAAGGATGCAAAGGTGCGCAAGCCGCGCATAAGCAAGGGCTACATATGCCTATTCGTTTGCCTAGTCACCTCGGCAATACACTTGGAACTTGCCACTGATTTATCCACGGACACCTTTCTGGCTGCATTGCGGCGCTTCACATCTTTGCGTGGCAAGTGCTCCAAAATTTACAGTGATCATGGTACAAATTTTGTTGGAGCAAAACGAGCTCTGGACGAACTTCAAAAACTTTTGGCATCACAACAGCATACGGACCTAGTCACCCGCACCCTGGCGGATGACGGAATTCAGTGGATCTTTATTCCACCACATGCCCCTCACTGGGGAGGAAAGTGGGAATCAGCAGTTCGATCAGTGAAGTTACACTTACGGCGCGTCATTGGAAATTCGACCCTTACTTACGAGCAGATGCGGACGCTACTCGCCCAAATTAGCGCAGTAGTTAATTCACGGCCACTTTGTTACTCATCGGACACCGAGGTAAACTATTTATCTCCAGCGCATTTCCTAATCGGAAGGCCATTCACAACAATACCAGAGGCAGATACGCAACACATTGCACTTAACCGTTTGGGCTACTGGCAAAGCATTCAGTCCATGTATCAAGGATTCTGGAAAAAGTGGCATCAGGAGTATCTTACTACTCTGCAACAACGTCCCAAATGGAACACACCAACTCCTAATGTTTCAGTCGGAAATGTCGTGCTTATTAAGGAAGCAAATACACCACCGGCATCGTGGCACATAGCCCGAGTTATCGAAACATATCCAGGAAAGGACAATTTAGTAAGAGCTGTTAAACTAAGGACAGCGTCAGGAGAGCTTATTCGACCTATCACTAAGGTTGCCGTCTTGCCTTACTCAGAAACAATGTTTCAGGGCGGGCCGGATGTTGAGGAACGGTGGCAACTCTGTTATTTGCCAATTTAAATCATTCACATGTAAACTTAAAACTTGACATCTTTAAATGTATCGATACCGCTGCGACGGTCATTCACACAAAACCTATGTTACAAATTTAGTATAAAGAGAGCTTTCAATTGTGCAAGATCAATTTGAATACAGTCCACTAAAATTACGAAGGCGACGTTTTATTCCAAATCAACATCCATTAGGTCTATTATAGTTATGTTATATTTTTCGTGAGTAAATATATCTGCCACATCGTGGTTGTTTAGAATTTTTGAATATAAAATATTAGCTTTTGAAAATGATAAACCATAAACTATATATATTATGAATCAGTATCAGTAGCCGAGTCGATTGAGCCATGTCTGTCTGTCCGTCTGTCTGTCTGTATGAACACCTGGATCTCGGAAACTATAAGAGCTAGAGTTATCAAATTTTGTGACAATATACGTATATATTGCAGTGTCTCAAAGTTTTTTTGAAATTTGGACACGCCCCTTCCCGCCTCAGAAAATCAGTAATAACTATTTAAAAACTATTTAAAAACTACAATATTAGCTGAACAACCAAAGTTGCATATCTTACATGACAAATACCTTGCCACGGACGTTATGTGAAAATTTCATTTAAATCGGACTATAAATAAGTAAGATATGATACGAATTAAACTCACTTTGAACATACATACTTAAGCACACCTAACTTACGCAAGCATACCGAAGTTCAAATCTAGCGTCAGACACACAGCATTTTATTAAACTTTTTATTTGCATTGTATGGTAACAGAGTGAGGCAATAGCCGAATGGTTAGAGTGGCGGACGGCAAATTCAAAAGACTGTGAGAGAGTGCGTGTGTTCAACCCCCGGCAGGTGCAAATATTAATTTATTAATTATTTCTTATTTTATTTTGTTTATTTATATTATTTTAATAATAAACTTAAAAATCGCCTACCGCCGCCGCCCCTCTTTAATGTTATTGAATTTCACATGTTGATCGCGGCAGCAATCGAACTTCGAACACGCTCAATATCATTGGCCGCCTTAGAGTCCGGGACATAGTCCACTCAGCTACTGAACATCCCTCGCAGTTGTCAAAAATGGTGAGACATTAGATAAAACGACAAGACGCAATATGCATTCTTAGTTCGTGCCAAAAAAATCAAGAAGAAGCACATGTAATGAAATTTGGTACGCGCTAGAAATGCATACCTACGAGTATACCTATTGCCTACGGTATACTATGATAATCCATGGCCTTATACAGTCAGCTCCTGACTGTAGCGTTTGTATTTTTATATCTAGGTTGTAGTTTATTTCTTTCCCCATGCTTCTTTCCTTTGTGGTAAAAGGATTTCAGAAAAATCTTCAAACTGATGTCATTTATACTGATTTCAGTAAGGCATTTGACTCAGTCAACCATTCTCTTCTTGCACATAAACTGAATCTCCTCGGTTTCTCACCAAAACTTCTTAGTTGGATTGTGAGTTATTTGGGTGACAGAACCCAACGAGTCCTCTTTAAGAATAATGTTTCTTACCCCGTTTATGCCACATCTGGTGTTCCCCAGGGAAGCCATTTAGGTCCCCTGCTCTTTACACTTTTCATCAATGACCTCCCAACGGTCATACTTAACTCCCGTACTCTCATGTATGCTGATGATGTGAAGCTCTGTTTTCAATTTAAAGACGACTCCTGTCATTCTCGCCTTCAATCCGACTTAGACTGTTTCTATTCTTGGTGTCGTGCAAATCTTCTTAACCTGAACAGCTCCAAATGCAAGCTGATGACATTCTCACGACCCTGTCCAAAGTACGTATCTTACTCTCTTTGTGGTTGTACCTTAGAAAGAATTTCCCTTGTCGATGATCTAGGTGTCCGTTTGGACCGCAAACTTAAGTTTTGCGAACATATATCATCAATGGTTAATAAAGCTATGGGTGTGCTCGGCTTTATTAAGAGATGGTCTAAGGAGTTTGACGATCCTTACCTAACTAAGACTCTTTTCACCTCGCTTGTTCGTCCAATTCTCGAGTACGGATCATGTGTCTGGAGTCCTCAGTACACAGTTCACAAGGATCGCATTGAATCCGTACAGAAAAACTTTTTAATATTTGCCTTGCGTGGCCTTAACTGGGATGTAAATTCAAGACTTCCTTCCTATCCTAGTAGACTTTTGTTACTTAACCTGCCTTCCCTAGCAAATCGTAGAACTATGCTTGGTGTTGTATTTATTAATAACCTTATACAAGGGGACATAGACAGTAACGACTTGCTTAGTCGACTACACTTTTCTGTTCCTGGTAGATTCACCCGTAAAAACTTTCCTCTAAAACTTTCCTATTGTAGCTCGAATTATGCCCTGCATGAGCCTTTCAGGGTATTATGTTCGGACTATAATAAACTATATTACATTGTAGCTAACAACAACAATAATTCTGTATCTTGCTTAAAATCACTAATCCTCACCCACCTTTCTAGTAACTAGTTAAGGACATACTCATCTTCTAGGCTTTGCTTACTAACACTAACTCTCCTGATCTGATTGGGTTTTTCTGGGTTTTCCCCAATCCTCTGCAACAAATGTTGGATCGGCTCTTTCATATTTTTTTTCCCAGAGTCAAATTTAATTTAAATTTAATTCAATTAAATTTTTTTTTCTTTTTTAAACTTTTTTAAATTTAAAATTACTTTAAATTTTACTTTAAATTTAAAATTATTAATTAATTGTTTTTTCTTACTTTTAAACAGTCGACTGACCTTAGTCGACTATAAACTAATTAAATAAATAAATAAATAAATTATGTCTCCTACTTCATAATTTTTTGGTGTCCTGTTTTGATTGTGGTATTCTAACATTTTAGTTTGAAGTGTTTCCAATTTGTTGGGTAAGTGGGTGTGATCAATTTTGTTAAACATAATGTCATTGGGTTTACTCTGTGTGGAAGATTGTATGGTGTTATTATATTCTCTGACAGCGCGATAAACTATTTCTTTATGGTCTAGAAGATTGTATTCTTCCTGAATACAGCGTGAAATTTCAATTAATGTTGAGTGTACTCTTTCTACTAGGCCATTGGTGAGACTATGTCTGGAATCTCATTAAAAATGGTTAAGCCAGCACGCTCTCTTGCTGATTTGAATTGGGCGGAAGAGAAACTAGGCTCATTGTTCATCATTATGGACTTGGCAAAAGGAAATGGTTGAATTAGTTCAAGAATTTTAAATTCCATATTGTATTTATTTTGAATTTCCTTAACTACTCGTATTAAATACTTAGAGTAAGCATCAACACAAGTTAAAAAAATTAGTTTTTGGGCATAGAAAATGTCGATATGTAACTGTTCGCCTTCTCTTTCTGGAATTGGGGCTTTTGAAATTGGAATTTGTTTCGGGTGTCTATTGTATTTATTTTCATTACAAATTTTACAATTACGAATGTGTTGTTTGAGCTTTTCATATAATTTAGGCCAGTAATAATATCTTAAAATTTCGTCGAAACCTCTATGAGCTCTAGCATGGGTTTCTTCTATTATTATTTGTTGGTCATCCCTATTTATGACATCGGATAAAAACTTTTTAGTATATAAAAACTTATTGGTAAATGTATTTTTAAGTTTGGTTTGGATTTCATTCCTTTAATATGGTTACTAAATTGTCCACAGTGTCGTATTCTATAATGTGTCTTGTTTTATCAAAATTACTAACTTTTTCATGAATGGTAAACTTTTTTTTTAAATAAGCAGTTATTGCTTGAACTGATTTAAAGGCTTGTTAGTTTCTGCTATGATTTCCTCATAACTACTCTCGGCAGAATGGACAGTTCCGCTGTCGGACGAACTAACTGAAATGTGATTTTGGTCAGTGATGTTGTTCAGTTGTAACCTGGACAAAGCATCTGCGACAACATAAGTTTTACCTGGCTTGTATAATATCTTCGGAGAATACTCCTCGATAAATGCGTGCCACCTTTTCATTTTGGAATTCGGATTCCGCGCAGAAACTGCGAAAGAAAGTGGTTGGTGGTCGGTAACGATTTCCAAATTAACTACTCCATATAAGTAGTTACGAAGATTTTTTAATGCCCAAACTATGGCATAAAGTTCCCTCTCGTTAGTGGC
Organism: Zaprionus capensis; assembly: GCA_018903675.1. Classification (NCBI taxonomy): domain Eukaryota; kingdom Metazoa; phylum Arthropoda; class Insecta; order Diptera; family Drosophilidae; genus Zaprionus; species Zaprionus capensis. The sequence continues at coordinate 79,653 of JAEIFN010000887.1, read as the reverse complement.
ATAGTTTTGCTCAGTTTTATTGAGAGTTTTCGAAATAAAAGTGATTGGTTTCTTATCTTGTGAAAGAACAGCACCAATTGCTACATCGGACGCGTCTGTGGTTAGGACATACTTTTTCGAATAATCTGGTTGAGTTAGTTCAACCTGTGTAGTTAAATGGGATTTTAAATTGTCAAAAGCTGAAGTGCTTTCCTCATCTAAAGTAATTTCTATTTTTTTGGACATATGTTTAGATACCATTCCATTATGGCCTTGCAATAGTTTAGTTAGTGGTTTTGCTATAGAGGCATAGTTTAGTAAAAATTTTCTATAGTAACCAGTTAATCCTAAGAAACCACGCAACTCTCTAATGTTGCGGGGAGGTGGATACTCAACAATTGTTTTTATCTTCTGTGGATCGGTTTTAATTATCTTATGTGATACTAAGTAACCTAAGAATTCGGTTTCTTTCCGGAAGAACTTAAATTTTTCTATACTTATTTTCATATTTGCTACGAACAGTATGTCTATGATCTCCTTTAGATCATATAGATGTTGTTCCGCAGTCTCGGACATGTGACATGTTTTTCCAATCTTTTCTCTTAAAATATTATCCATTGCCCGTTGAAAGATTCGTGGCGCATTCGCCAATCCGAAAGGCAATCGAAGGAATTCATACTTCCCGTTGTTAATTGAAAACGCAGTTTTCTCAATGTCATCGTCCTTCATGAGAATCTGATGGAAACCTGATTCTAAATCTATAGTTGAAAAGAAACGTGCTTTTCCCAAATTGGATAAAATTACCGATGGATCTGGCATCGGATATCTATCGGGTACAGTGTTTTCGTTAAGTTTTTTTAAAATCGATTACTAGTCGATTCTTCTTACTTCCATCTTCATTGTAGCCTTTTTTACCTACAACCCACACTGGGGAATTGTAAGGACTTTGACTTGGCCTAATAATATTTTCATCCAACATCCTGTTTATTTCTTTGTTAACAAAATTGTTAACTGAATGGGGGTAAGGATATTGCTTACTATATATAGCATTATCACTTAACGTCCTTATTTCTCCTTTAATGTCAGTTCTAAAGGGAAGGCACGTTTGAATTTGCGAATGCTTGGTAGATATTTCTTGAATAATTTGTTGTTCAAGATTTTGAAAGTCGTCTGTGAAGTTCACAGAATGTAGTTTTTGTAGTGAAGAAGAACTGATAAAAGAGGATACTGAGGCCTTACGGCGTCTGCTCTTTTTTACCTTCCTCCTACGTTTAGGGCTACTAACGATTTCATTATCGTGAGTGCGGGGATTATCGTCATCACTTGGATACTTGGACACTTGGAGTAAAGGAAAAAAACTACTATTTTTTCCTTTTTGGGAGTCCAAGTAAGTAAACACATTCGGATCTATATCCGAACACTGTAAATTACCAACTGTATCTTCATGTGGCCTTTCATAATTATGTTTTTCGATTTTGTTATTATAAGCTAACGTCTCTTTTGATAGGTCTATGATGGCATTCATCTGTTTTAAAAGATTATAACCGACCAATAGATCTGCTTCAAGATTTTCGATTTCATAGAACCTTTCGGTTCTACCAAAAATATTTATATTATAAAAGTGGGTTATCATGCTATACCCATTAACTGTTTCGATTCTTTTCTTAATTACTAATTCTTCGAGGTTCTGATAAATACCCTTCCTTATATAGCACGCTGTTGCGCCGGTGTCTATTAATAACTTAAGTCTTGTACCTAAGGTTCTGTCTCTGCGGAAGACGTAGGGGAGCTCTCCCCCTCTTTCTCTAAAAAATGTTCTTCGTTCAAATTATTTACGCGCATTGCTTTTTGCGGTTGTTGTTGTGTTGAATGTTGGGTATACTCCCGCTTCAACGGGTGAGAGTTGTGACGGTTGTCTTGGGGTCTATTATGGATCTGTAAAGATTTATCGATCTCCATTGGGATCGGTGGGGGTTGTGGAGTAGAATTGCCTTGGGCAAAAGCGTTCCTATTTGTTTGTTGATAATTATTTTGGTTTCCTTGATTGAAACGTAGATTATTATCTTGTTGTTGATCTGGCTTTTCAGACTTCTTTTGAGTCTTAGGGTTTGAGTTACTCGTTGACTGAGAGCGAGCATAATAATTGTAAGCAAAATTTGCTCTTTGATAGTTAGCCTCTAGCTCTTGAGCTTTAGCTAATGCATTTGGAAGGTTTTCTGGTTTAATAGAAAACAACACTTGAGAAAGACTGCCGTTCAGGCCTGTAATGAAAACTCGTAATGCGTTTTCCCTGTTTTTAGAGTTCATTTCATTTACAACATCGGCTTTGTTGCCATATGTCATAATTGTTTTGTTAGTTAATAGGGTTAATTTCTTATTAACCAAATTGTAATACTTAAGAACTGTCATATTGCCTTGCCTTAAGACACTAAGTTCCTGTTCAATAATATGAATTGTACGCCTATCGCTATAAGCGAAGTCCAATCGTGCAAGTATTGCATCGAAGTTAAGTACTGTACCATGATTGGTTAAAGTATCATTTGCCTTTCCTGTTATTTTGTTTCTTAAGATTGTCAAGGCACCTACATATTTTCGGCTACCTTCTTTGTAAAGCTTCATGGCGGAGCACGCTGCTTCGCGCCAACTAACGTAACCTGCATAACTACCTGAAAATTCTGGTAACGATTTGATCACGTCGAATGACTCATCACACCTAATCAAATCATTTATTTGAGTAGATCGATACTCTTCAACTGAATTGGAGTTTTTATTTAATTGTAACCTTAATTCTGCAATTTCGTCTGCTAAGGCTTTAGTTTTGGTTGCTATTAATTCTGCAATTATATCTGCTGTAAAATTATTAGCCATTTTTAAGTTTGAAAAGCCGCTTATTAGGTCGTCCAGCTTAGTTTTAATAATAATAATAATAATGAAAAAAAAGTTTATCGACGCTCACGTGGATGTCTTCCTTCTTGCTGAGGGTGTCTTCCTTCTCGGGTTTAGTTTAATAGACTTCCTTCTTGCTGAGGGTGTCTTCCTTCTTGGGTTTAGTTTAATAATCTTCCTTCTTTAATGTTTAGTTTAATATGTTTGTGTAGCACTTTTGAGTTTTTATTTAAAGAGCGTTTTTGAATATTAGCTCTCTTTCACTTCATGGTTTAAGTTTGGTATGTTTGTGTAGCACTTTTGAGTTTTTATTTAAAGAGCGTTTTTGAATATTAGGTCTCTTTCCTTGGACACGTTTTTATTTACTTCAAGGTTCCTTTCTTTTAAATAAATGGTCTGTTAGTGAGTTCTTAAAGAGCGTTTTTGAATATTTGCTCTCTTTGTAACACAGGAAACCGGTCACTCGCGACACTTGGGAATTATGGTTGTTAATTCCTTTTTGTGTTATTTTCACTTGTAAGTCACTTAAGGATTTCGTTTATCCTTTTGTGCGTGATTCAACTGGAAAAATTTAACGCGAGCCCCACGTTTGGGCGCCAATTAATCAAACCGTTTCTAGGAGTTTGAAAAAAATATATTTTATTTGAGGAGTACGACTCCGTTTCTTCTGTGTACAAAATTAAGACTAATGTTACAATATTGTTCTGAGGCCAAAGTAGCCTTTGAAGATGTCAAAGCTTCTGCTGATCGAGCTAAAGCTTTAAGCTCGTGATGCTGTTTGGACGAAGGAGGATTTGTTTACAAATGAACATTGGGTGTTTTGCGCGCTAGGCTTATTATTCTCAAGAAAAGTTTGTTAACATTGAGTGTTTTGCGCGCTAGGCTTTTTATTCTCAAGAAGAGTTTGTTTACAAATAGACCTTGAGTGATTTGCGCGCTAGGCTTTTTAAGCTGCGTGGGTGGTTTATTGATTCCACGAAGAGTTACTCGTGACTCAATGGAAATTGTTTAAAATACCAAAATATGGGGGGCTGAGAATGAATTGTCAAGAGTCCGAAAAGACTATGAAAAGTTGTTTACAATTTACATAAGGAACGCTAAGTAACTGAGGGTGATAACTCCCCCCTTTCTTAAAATGAATCGTCCCCGATTCTAAAGGGTTTCTGATAATTGGTCCACTTTATCGCTTAATGATTTTAAAGTGTCAGGGTCAACTTTTGATTTTTGAATAGTGTTACGTTTAGTAACTAAGGAATATTTAGCTTTTATGAAGTTAAAGATGTTCAAAAATAAATTGGGGAAAAGGTACTTAAGAAGCTTTGACATACAGAATACAAGCATGATGAAAATTATTACAAATGTTATTTCAAAATGATTATGCTTAAGTGGTATAATAATTTGTGATAATATATTTGTATTTTGAAATTTAAGTTCGGAATTGTTGCTTTGTAAATATTCTGTTATCAGGTAATTTTTAAATCTATTGTTTTCGATATAGTTTAACAGTTTTTGTTTATTATTGGTATAAGTTATATAATATTATTGATATCAACAATGTATTGAAAAGTAACTACATAATTGCCTGTAACAAATGTGTGGTTGATATAGTTTGAACCGGATACTAGAATAGCACCGTCTGTAATAATTTCTACAGGTTTGTTTCTTTCTTTGATTTTATTGCAAACTGCATATTTAGGCCATGGATTTTAAAAAAATTCATGGTCTATTGTGTTTGTCGGAACGGAAATGTGCGTAACAGGCAGAAGGAGGCATCTCCGACCCCATTAACTTTATATATTCTGAATCAGTATCAGTAACCGAGTCGATTGAGCCATGTCTGTCTGTCCGTCTGTCTGTCTGTCTGTCTGTCTGTATGAACACCTGGATCTCAGAAACTGTAAGAGCTAGAGTCATCAAATTTTGTGACAACATACGTATATATTGCAGTGTCTCAAAGTTTTTTTTAAAATTTGGACACGCCCCTTCCCGCCTCTATAAATCAGTAATAACTATTTAAAAATCACAATATTAGCTCAACAACCAAAGTTGTATATCTTACATGTCAAATACCTTGCCACGGGCGTTATGTGAAAATTTCATTAAAATCGGACTATAAATAAGTGAGATATGATACGAATTAAACTCACTTTGAACATATGTACATATATACTTAAGCACAGCTAATTTACAAAAGCATACCGAAGTTGAAATCTAGCGTCAGACACACAGCATTTTAAACTTTTTATTTGCATTGTATGGTAACAGAATTGGTTCACAATGCAACTTTGCCGATGGGTCAAAAAGTGAAGCAATGGCGCACGGGAAAATTCAAAAGACCTGTGAGAGAATGCGTGTGTTCAACCCTCGGCGGGTGCAAACATTCATTTATTAATTATTTCTCATTTTGTTTATTTACTTTATTCTAATAAACTAAAAGAAAAGTTACAGTCAAGCGGGCTGTGATACAGCCGCTACAGACATTTTAAATTATTTAATTAAATTTAAATAAAAAAAAATACAAAAATTTTCATTATTTTGTTTTCATATTTATTATGCAATATGAAAGACAATCAAATTATAATAGTTATAAATTATATTAATTACTTATAACTAAACTATTTTTATTATATTTAGCACGCATCAAAAAAAACGCGAGCTAATGCGTTCTTCAATGACGTCACTCTTTCCGTATTTTGTCTGTTATGACATTGCAAGTTCAGTAAGATGGATGTTTCCTATTTTGTTTTGCTCTCAATCTTTTGCAATTAGAATGCTAGCAAATAACAGAGATCATAAGCCCTTGTAACGTTATGAATGTGCGAGTGGGACGCCTATACATACATGTGTGCATATCCATATGTATGTATTGGTATCCCACTACGTGTATATACATAAATATGTACAATTAATTTTGCAGTTGCTGTTGTGTAGCGACGAAAGAAAACTAAGTTCTAATTACATATGTACATACATTGCGTAACTAAAACTTAAAAATCGCCTACCGCCGCTGCCCCTCATTAATGTTTTTGAGCTTTTAATTTATTTAAAAAAAATTATGAAATACAAAAGAATTTCACATGTTCATCGCGGCAGCAATCGAACCTCGAACACGCTCAATATTATTGGCCTTAGAGTCCGGGACATACTCCACTCAGCCACTGAACATCTCTCGCAGTCGTCGAAAATGGTGAGACATTAGACAAAACAAGTAAGAAAAGCAACAGTCGCGCAAAACGCGACAGTGGGATACCCTTCGACCTATGTTCCCGTGTAGTTTAATTTGTTAAATTCATACACATATGCATATGCACATGCTTTGAAATTAATCCCGACAGATGGCGCTCGCGCTTCGCGCTCTCCCGCCTCTCTTGTTAGCTGACAGAAGCACTGAGTGTTATGCTGACTTTCTTAAATAACTTCTGTGATTATTGTCCGATCGGAATGTAAATTAAATTCAACGGAAATGTGCGTAACAGGCAGAAGGAGGCATCTCCGACCCCATAAACTATATATATTCTGAATCAGTATCAGTAGCTGAGTCGATTGAGTCATGTCTGTCTGTCCGTCTGTCTGTCTGTATGAACACCTGGATCTCAGAAACTGTAAGAGCTAGAGTCATCAAATTTTGTGACAACATACGTATAGATTGCAGTGTCTCAAAGTTTTTTTAAAATTTGGACACGCCCCTTCCCGCCTCAGAAAATCAGTAATAACTATTTAAAAATCACAATATTAGCTCAACAACCAAAGTTGTATATCTTACATGTCAAATACCTTGCCACGGGCGTTATGTGAAAATTTCATTTAAATCGGACTATAAATAAGTGACATATAATACGAATTAAATACACTTTGAACAAATATACTTAAGCATACCTAATACCTAATTACGCAAGCATACCAAAGTTCAAATCTAGCGTCAGACTCACAGCATTTTATTAAACTTTTTATTTGCATTGTATGGTAACAGAATTGGTTCACAATGCAGCTTTGCCGATGGGCCAAGGAGTGAGGCAATAGGCGAATGGTTAGAGTGGCGGACGGCAAATTCAAAAGACTGTGAGAGAGTGCGTGTGTTCAACCCCGGCGGGTGCAAATGTTAATTATTTCTTATTTTATTTTGTTTATTTATTTTATTTTAATAAACTAAAAGAAAAGTTACAGTCAAGCGGGCCGTGATATATCCGCTACAAGCAAATTTAATTATTTAATTACATTTAAATAAAATTTGCAATTAGAATGCTAGAAAATAACAGAGATCATGCCCTTGTAAAGTTATGAATGTGCGAGTGGGGACGCCTATACATACATGACTGCATATCCACATGTATGTATTGGCGACCCACTTCAACACACATTGTTGCACGATTGTATATACATAAATATGTACAATTAGTTTTGCAGTTGGTGTTGTGTACCGACGAGAGAAAAATAAGTTCTAATTACATATATTGCGTAACTAAACTTAAAAATCGCCTACCGCCGCCGCCCCTCTTTAATGTTATTGAGCTTTTAATTTATTTAAAAAAATTATGAAATACAAAAGAATTTCACATGTTGATCGCGGCAGCAATCGAACTTCGAACACGCTCAATATCATTGGCCGCCTTAGAGTCCGGGACATAGTCCACTCAGCCACTGAACATCCCTCGCAGTTTTCGGAAATGGTGAGACATTAGATAAAACGACATGACGCAATATGCATTCTTAGTTCGTGCCAAAAAAATCAAGAAGAAGCACATGTAATGAAATTTGGTACGCGCTAGAAATGCATACCTACGAGTATACCTATTGCCTACTGTATACTATGATAATCCATGGCCTTATACACTCAGCTCCTGTTTAAGCATGTACATAACAGAGTCATAACAGAGTTGCAATCAAAACAAACAGTGGCGCGAAGCATTTACATTTAAATATAAAATAAGCATAAAGTTCGGGTTCTGCTCCCGACATACTCCCCCCGTTGGAAGTGATCACTTTCAACTAATATTCAGAAAGAGGCAGAACTGCAAGCTTGGTTACAGCTCGCTTGATCAGGCCAACCGAGGTTTGAACCATTGCTACCCTGGGAACGCCATCATCGCCTGGTATCGTAGACTCCACCTTGCCGAGCCACCATTTTAGTGCAGGAAGATTTTCATCCTTGAGCAGCACTAAGGATCCAGCCTTGAGGGCCGTTCGCGATGTTTTCCATTTGCTGCGCTCTTGAAGAATCGTCAGATATTCGGTACTCCATTTGCGCCAGAAATTTTGACGCATTTGGCATACGCGTTGCCAGCGATTGAGACGCCCTTCCTTCAAATGGGTGATGTCAGGCTCATCTATAGCTGTGAACGTAGACCCAATGAGAAAGTGTGCAGGCGTTAGAAAGCTTGAGTCGTCTGGGCTTTCTGAAATTGCAGTGGGCGAGAATTAAGTATTGCCGAAATTTCATGGAGTAGAGTACGAGTACGAAGTTCGTCGAGAGCTAAAACAAAAGACCCAGCAGCACGAAAGAAGTGATATTTGGCAGACTTGACTGCCGCCTCCCATAATCCACCAAAATGTGGAGATCGGGGTGGTATAAAATTCCAATCAATTCCATTAGCTAGACAAACTTCCGATACAGCGCTGTTGTGCGGGTCACTTAAGAATAACACAGGCCCACAAAAAAAAAAAAAAATGTCATAATCTGGGTATGCGGCGTATGCAGTTATATGTATTTTGGGTCGCTGAATCCGAATCCGGGGTCAGAAATTCTCCATCACGTCTGGATTTCGACCTAACCTTAAAAAACTAAAAAACCTTTGGATATCCCCCAAAAGATATAGAATCATGATCTCGACATGCGGTATATGTTTTAACATGTATTTTGTCCTTCTAAGTCCGAATCCGAAGTCAAAATTTAGGTATCACGCCTGAGTTTCGAGTTAACCTCAAAAAACTTAAAAAATTTTTGAAACCCAAAAAAATAATGGGGGTCATGATCGGGTCATGCGATATATGTTCCTATATGTTTTTAGACCTTCTAAATCCGAATCCAATGTCAAAACTAGCCAATCACGTCTGAATTTCAACCTTACCTAAAAAATTTTGAAAAACTTTCAAAATTTTGAAGTTTTCTTTAATATTGGATTAGGATGTATTCAAATTTAATATATAAAAAAGTTTTCCATTTGGAATATCCCCTTGTGAGCATTATTTTATCAGTATTCGGAATAGGTTCATGTGAATAATGATTTTTTGCTTAAAATCTGTATTTTTACTAATAAACCAGTCGAACGCTACAGTCAGGTGCTGACTGTACAAGGCCATGGATTATCATATTATACCGTAATACAAATTTTATCGGTATGGAATCGCCGCTCGAATTTGCTACCGATTATCAAATATAATCAGAACCCAGGGAACACCACGGGGAGGCCATTATAAATGAAATTTAATTAAATAATTAAATAATTTAATTTGTTTGACAGTAACTTTTCTTTTTAGTTTATTAGAATAAAATAAAAAAAAAAAACAAATTAAAAATAAAATAAACAAAACAATTAATAATAAAAAAGAAAAAATTCCCACCCGCCTCAACCGGGAGTTGAACTCACGCACTCTCGCGCAGCCGTCCGCCACTCTAACCACTCGGCTATTGCCTCACTCATTGGCCCATCGGCAAAGTTGCATTGTGAACCAATTCTGTTACCATACAATGCAAACAAAAAGTTTAATAATAAAATGCTGTGTATCTGACGCTAGATTTGTAAGTGAGTTTAATTCGTATCATATCTCACTTATTTATAGTCCGATTTAAATGAAATTTTCACATAACGTCCGTGGCAGGGTATTTGTCATGTAAGATATACAACTTTGGTTGTTGAGCTAATATTGTAGTTTTTAAATAGTTATTACTGATTTTCTAAGGCGGGAAGCGGCGTGTCCAAATTTCAAAAAAACTTTGAGACACTGCAATATATACGTATGTTGTCACAAAATTTCATGACTCTAGCTCTTATAGTTTCCGAGATCCAGGTGTTCATTCGGACGGACAGACGGACAGACAGACATGGCTCAATCGACTCGGCTTGTGATCCTGAGCAAGAATATATATAGTTTATGGGGTCGGAGATGCCTCCTTCTGCCTGTTACGCACATTTCCGTTCCGACAAACACAATAGTCCATGAATTTTTTTAAAATCCATGGCCTAACCATGAATTTTTTTAAAATCCATGGCCTAAAAACATAAATTAAATACATGATTCTACATATTTGCACAAATGCAATAATAACTTATGAAAAAACTTTAAAATTTTGAAAGTTTTTCAAAATTTTTTTAGGTTAGGTTGAAATTCAGACGTGTTTTGCTTGTTTTGACATTGGATTCGGATTTAGAAGGTCTAAAAATATATAGGAACATATATCGCATGACCCGATCATGACCCCCCATTATTTTGTTGGGTTTCAAAAATTTTTTAAGTTTTTTGAGGTTAACTCGAAGCTCAGACGTGATACCTAAATTTTGACTTCGGATTCGGACTTAGAACCCAAAATACATGTCAAAACATATACCGCATGCCGAGATCATGATTCTATATCTTTTGGGGGATATCCAAAGGTTTTTCAGTTTTTTGAGGTTAGGTCGAAATCCAGACGTGATGGAGAATTTCTGACCCCGGATTCGGATTCAGCGACCCAAAATACATATAACTGCATACGCCGCATACCCAGATCATGACAATTTTTTTTTTTGTGGGGTTGTGTAATTCTCTCAGTTCAGCTAATTCGTTTTTAGCGCCAACGAAGTTTGTTCCGTTGTCTGTCCAGATAATGCGTGGTTTGCCCCTGATACTTATGAAGCGTCTCAGAGCAGCAATAAATGATGCTGTCGTTAGGTCCTTGACGACTTCGAGATGAGTAGCTTTAGTACTGAAGCAGATAAAAATGGATATGTAGCACTTTTCAGGTGCCTTATTCCTGGTCTCAGGCTTGTAAAGAAAAGGTCCACAGTAGTCGATTCCTGTTGTGTGGAACGCTGGATTTGGACGAACGCGATCTGCTGGTAGCCTGCCCATAATAGGCTCGGCATATCGTGGCTTCAGGCGAAACAATCTCAAGCACTTATTGATGACGCTGGCCACAGTTTTGATTCCTCCAATTGGCCAATATGCCTGCCTTATTGTTGCGAGAAGACTTCTCGGGCCTGCATGCAGCAACTTTTGGTCATAATGCACGATGATTGCATTTGTGACCGGGTGCCCTTTAGGAAGCAAAATAGGATGACGCGCGTCGTAATCCAGTTGCGAATTGTGTAGCCTGCCTCCAACTCTGATGAGTCCATTTCCGTCGATAAATGGGTAGAGAGAAAGCAAATTGCTTTTGGCCGGGAGCGACTTCTTTGAGGAGAGCATCGCATAGTCGATGGCAAAGGCGACTTCTTGTTTTTAACAAGGAGATATGTGCCCATGCGCAGATCCTCGACGGTCAAATTGAGCGTAGCTGGAGTGTATTTCTTCGATAAAGTGAGCCAAAATTTGCGAACATAAGCAAAAATTCGTTGCAAAGAAGTGAACGAGTTTTGATATTTGCAAAAACTGCTTAAATCGTATTTTGTTGTGGTGATCAGCACCTTGCGACGGCGTTCTGGTAAGTCGACATCTGGCAGCACGTTTGTAGGCCACTTGGATTTGGGCTCGCTAAGAAACTGAGGACCATGTTGCCACAGCTGATCATTCATCAATTCCTTTGGCGTGCAGCCTCGAGATAGTATATCAGATGGGTTACAGGCTGTTGGCACGTGATGCCAAGTCATTCCCTGAGTCAACTCCTGTATTTTACTGACGCGGTTTGAAACAAATACGTTGAATTCCGATGGCGATGATCGAATCCATGAGAGCGTTATTGTAGAGTCGGACCAGCAATGGTATTCACATTGAAATGGAACAATGCGACCGAGATTAGCGACCAATTCATCTAGAACCCATGCAGCTGACAATTCCAACTTTGGTATCGTAAGAGTTTTCAAAGGGGCGACTCTAGATTTTGAGCATAAAAGATGTGTTGAAATTGAGTCCTGTGATTCCGAACGAAGGTAAATACAAGCGCCGTATGCCAGGCTGCTTGCATCACAAAATGCTTGAATTTGAAATGATGCTGCAGGAATCATCGCGTACCGCGGAAATTTGAGTGCACTGACAATGGAAAGTTGAGAGAAAAGCTGGTTCCATGCTGATTGCAGCTCTGCTGGCATTGCGTCGTCCCAGTTGAGTTGATGTTTCCATAATGTTTGGATAAATATTTTGGCCTTTGTAATGATAGGCGCAATTAAGCCAAGCGGATCGTAAGTTCTGGCGACTGTGGATAGAACAGCGCGCTTAGTGGCTGGTCCATCCGGTAAAATTTTTGAAAAATTGAATAAGAAGTTGTCAGAACTGACGTTCCATACCAGCCCCAAGGCTTTCGCGATTCCAGTTCGATCATCAAATGTTAGCAGCTTCTCTTTATCAACTTCGAGCTCACCATCGAGCACGGCTGATTCATTAGAGCACCATTTGCGAATGGGGAATTGGCCACGGCTGAGCAGCCCCTTGACCTGGCGTTTAATTTCCACTACTTCTTCAATGTTGTCTCCACCAGACATAAAGTCGTATACGTAGAAGTCTCTCTGAACGATCCTCGAGCTAATAGGGAACGTTTCCTCCTCATCAAGTGCTAGCTGATGCATGTTGGAGCTCGTCAATAGAAAAATACGTAGATAAGATAGAATATAAGAGAGCACATGAAGTGTCGTCAAGTTAAGACGATCGGCAAATGCCGACGGCTACTTCGGGGAGTGTGGTCGGACTGTGACCCACTTCAAAAACATTAAGAGGCTAGTTTCGTTTTGAGCACTGAAGCCAACTACACATACTCGCATATTAAAAACATTTGGCGCTTCTCGCATTCAATGAAAATTCTCTAAGCTTTTTTAGAGAATCGAAATAAACGATATTAATTAACTAAATAAAAGGACGCGGAGTTCGACTTCAAATGTTTTTAATATGCGAGTATGTGTAGTTGGCTTCAGTGCTCAAACGAAACTAGCCTCTAATGTGAGTGAGAGTGGGTCACAGTCCGACCACACTCCCCGAAGTAGCCATCGGCATTTGCCGATCGTCTTAACTTGACGACACTTCATGTGCTCTCTTATATTCTATCTTATCTACGTATTTTTCTATTGACGAGCTCCAACATTCCGGCCCCGTTGAAGAGCTCCGGTCTTCTACAAGTCGGGAGCAGTGCCAGCTTGTGAATAGGGCGCCTAATTGCGCCTGCTGGTGTTTGTAGGTCCACTACCCGAACCTTGCCGTCGACCCCTGGGACTATGCGCGTTACGCGCCCGATTGTCCAACGTTGCGGGGGTGTGTTGTCGTCGTGCACCATGACGACCGCGCTTTCCACCAGATTGGCCTCGCCTTTGGTCCACTGTGTGCGCTGCTCAACTCGTCCGGCGTTTGCACCAACCTGTGCTTGGCAGCCTTCACCGCTGCTTCCCACAGTCCTCCGAAGTGCGGTGCTCGAGGGGGAATAAACTTCCAGTGCACCCCTCGCTCCGCTGCGTACCCTGTCAGTCGCTCCTTGCTCTTCAGGAATGCCGCCTGCCGCTCTCAGCACGTTGCTCGCTCCTACGACGTTCGTCGCATTGTCGCTGAGCATCGTCTCGGATCGTCCGCGCCTCCAAATGAACCTTTTGAAAACATTCAAAAAAGAATCAGTGAAAAGGTCCCTGACAAGTTCCAAGTGAACTGCTTTTGAGGCGAAACAAACAAAAACGGCAACATACGTTTTTACAGGTGGTCTACCTCTGATCCGATAGCTGACAAAGAACGGCCCACAAAGATCTACACCAGATACTCTAAATGTACTGCTTTGTACTTTAAGGAACGAAATTTTCATTTCTAATGACGATACCACAAGAGAGTCTGGTCTGAGCCGTTTGAAGCAAAAACGAAGCATATATGCGACTATTCGAACTAGCTTAGCAAAGTTGGAGTGACGATGTATCAACTCCACAAAACAATTTTGCGGAACTTCCGCTAGTGTGCCAACCGTCACACCTTTTTCATCTTCCGAAGTTTTCATTTTGAACGACAGATCACTACAGCTGATTGCCCACTTGGCAAGTGGAAAACTTCCTGATTCCAATATTTGTTGAACTTCGTTGCAAATAGTGTTAAGTTCTTGTATACTATCTGCTCCTGCCAACATATCATCAACATAAAAGCACTTCTTAATCACATCTGATCCAATAGGATGTGATTGTGCGTGCATGTTGGCTAGCTCAAACAAGCAGCGTATCGCCAGAAAAGGTGCAGAAGCTGTACCGTATGTGACTGTATTAAGTCGGTATGCCTGAATATTTTGTGAAGTATTTTCTCTCCACAGAATAAGTTGCAAATTTCTGTCTTTTTCAGAGACATTTATCTGCCTATACATTTTTGAAATGTCAGCAGTTACGGCATACTTATTCAACCGAAAATTAATCAGGGTTGAATATAGCTCCCTCTGAATTGTCGGCCCCACCATCAGTGTTTCGTTAAGTGAAACAGCTGTTGACGTCTTATTAGAAGCGTCGAAAACTACACGAAGCTTGGTGGAGGAACTTTCAGGCCTAAGAACGCATTGATGAGGAATATAATAATGCTGTTCTGGAGGAGTTGACTTCAGAATGGACATGTGTCCCAAATCTAAATATTCTTTCATGAAGTCATGGTACATGTTTTTAAGAACTGCATCCTTTGATAATTTACGCTCAAGTTGCAAAAAACGCCTTTCAGCAGTTTGAAAGGACAGGCCAAGAACCTTTGGATCGGTCTTGAAAGGGAGATCCACTTGGAAACGACCAGAAGATAACTGCTTTACGGTTTTCTCGAAGAACAGTTCACAAGCCTGTTGTTCAGCTGTTTGGCGACCAGCCTTCGATTCGAATGGAGATTGATCCAATTCCCAGAAACGGTTAACTAACGAATCGAGAGAACAATTAGTTTGGGCCATTAAACACCCACTGAACTGATGCCTAGGCACTTGTCCAGTACATTTGCCTGCTACTATCCATCCTAGCAGCGTTTTTTGCATTATAGGAAGTTCAGAACCTAATTTTATTTGCCCAACGCACAATAATTCGTAGAACAATTCTGCTCCCAAAAGAATGTCCACCTTCGCTGGTCTATTGAATTCTGGGTCTGCCAGTTTTATATTTTTGGGTATTTTCCAATTTGAAATACCCATTGAATGTCCAGGCTGTGTTGTTGAGATGGATTTCAATACCCAACATTCCGCCGAAAAGTTGCGTGAATTTATGCGTGACTGAATAGAAGCACATACCTTATTTTTGCTATCTATTGTTGCACCACCAACCATCGATATAGCTAGAGATGTGGGCTCCCGCTTGAGTCGTAACTCTCAGTCATCAAATTGATTTGGGAGCCACTATCAAGTAAGGCTCGTGCAGGATGCAGCTTGCCAAATCTGTCTTTTACATTAACGACAGCTATGGCGAGAACAATTTGTTCATTGGTTACTACATGCCCCAAATACGCGTCTGACATAGTCGCTTGAAGTGTGGATACCTCACCTTGAGCAGAGGTAGTATACCTGTGCAGCAACGAATGGTGAGGCTTCGAGCACATTCGACATTTTGATGCCTTACATTGTGACACCATATGCCCCACAACCAAACAATTTAGGCACAACTTTTGTGTTTTGACGAATTCAAAACGCTGCATCACTGATATTGCAGTAAGCGATGGACACGAATCAATATTTTGCGTTTCTGCCTTGCAAAAGACGCACACAGACGATGATGAACGCCCTCCATCAGCACAAGCAAAGGACGATTTAAACTGATGTGGCTTCTTAGCATCAACTCGCGACTTTGTTTTGTCACGAGTTGACTCTTCTGCTGACAGATACTGATACCTTTTATTCAGTTGTCTAGCACAATCTTCCCAAGATGGCAGCGTATCATAGTCAATCTGCTCTTCGAAACGAGATTTGGTAACATGATCTACCTTTGCCATGACCATGTGAATTATCATTGCATTAGCAATGTCTTTGTCGTTACCTAACGACGACAACGAGGCGTAAATAGCAGACACCGTATCTATGATCGATCTCAAACTCGATGCAGATGCTTTTGTCATGCTAGGTATGTCAAACAATTGCAAAGAATATAAGACATTTATTGTCATATACTGCTTTGAGACTAGCAAGGGCCTTTGGGTAGTTACAATCCGTTAATTGATACGGCTTAACTACCCCCAATGCTTCATCTGACAAACACGAAACTAAGTGATTGAACTTTTCGACGTTTGATAAGGAATTCTCATTATCGACTAAGCTTTCAAACAGGCACATAAAATTTTTGTACTCCGAATGTTTGCCACTAAATTTTGGCAAACGCATTTTCGGCAACTGGGATCGGTGGGTCGAAACTACGTAGCAATCATGATCAGTTCTTGTCCCTGAAGTCGGCTTGGATGCGTTAATATACAACGCTCTTGTGACGACACACAAGTCCTCTAACGGTCCTCTAGAATCATTAAGAGGGCTTAAATTATCCAGATCATTCTGTAAATCCATAGCCTTCTGTATATAACCTTCTAAAAGCTCTAATCGGCACGCTAACTCTGTTTTATCAGATGAAATGGTCTTTGCTCTAATTGCTGTTTGCATACGAGCAATATCAGCACTAACTTTGTCAAATCTTTGCAAGCACATTTGTAATTTTGCACTTGTCTTGCTGATTTGTGGCTTTTCACTTGTCTTTTCGATCTCAGACATGTTGAATAAAGAAAACACTTATAAAATTCAAAAGGAATAAGTGTCACAAACTTTGTGAGCTACCCTCGCAACGGCGCTGACTATGTAAATCTAACTTGCTTATACACACACACGCGCAAACTATGCGTTGTGTGAGCAAACAAACGAAAGTGATCCAAGCGATCCAAAAATAAACAGGCTAAACCTTTGCTGTAACTACGTTTGTAGGCAGCAATGTAAAATGCGGGGTGCGGGGTATGCAATGTCACAAGAGAATATATGCACACGCACTCTAAGTGGTGTGTATATCAAACAAACGAAAAGAGAAACAAGAGAAAACGAAGATCAAATCAAACGTTTTCTGTGCTACGTTTATTGACAGCAACAGAATATGCGGGGTGCGGGGTGACGAAATGCAAGCGCCAAATGCAAGCGAAGTCGAAACAACGAAAGTATGTGAGCCCAAAGGAAGGTTCGAGGTGAACGAACGCAACAACAACTATATTTGTGTATATGCAAACTCTAGCATGCACGCACATATGCAGTTTATGTATTCACAGCTGTTCTTAGTTAGCGGTCAATATGTATTGTAATATATGCGCTAACCGAAGATCGAACAGCGACAATTTGCATTTACACACACACACTCAATTATTTAATAAATATATAAGCCACCAATTTTATACTTTTAGCTGAGGTAAATGTTGCCGTTTTTGTTTCTTATTATTTATTACTTAAGCAAGCAGGTTAGTATTATAACACAAATGCAACGTATTATGGCCTTTTGTATTTAATGTTCTTTTGTTGTTGGGGTTAGTTGCTCATATGTGCATCTATGTATATGTACGTATGTAGACATACATATTTATGTTTTAATGTAAATACAAATGTATCGATGTGTGTAGAAGCAATCACGTACACACGTATGTATATACATATGCAGGTACACAGCTTGCATGCAATATTCAAAGACTAAGTATCAAAATTTGAGCTCTTAGTTCATGCGATTATGTACTCCTATATTTATTTCGACAATTTCGTCGTTTCAAGCAACAAGACTTGCTCAATTTTTGATACTGAATACCTGCAGGCTGTCTAGAGAATCGATAGACATAGAGCGACGACTAGCTTCCATTTAAGCTTCCAACGTTGATGACCTCCTTTGGCGAAAACGTCAAGCCAGTAAAATTCACTTTTTGGTGTTTACTTTTCACACACGATTGCGCGAAGCCAACTACAACCGACAATATAATATATATAAAAAACCGCCGAATGTCGAGTCCCTGCTCGGGCGCCAATGAAAATTCTCAAAGCTTTTTTAGAGAATCGAAATAAACGATATTAATTAACTAAATAAAAGGACGCGGAGTTCGACTTCAAATGTTTTTAATATGAGAGTATGTGTAGTTGGCTTCAGTGCTCAAAACGAAACTAGCCTCTAATGTGAGTGAGAGTGGGTCACAGTCCGACCACACTCCCCGAAGTAGCCGTCGGCATTTGCCGATCGTCTTAACTTGACGACACTTCATGTGCTCTCTTATATTCTATCTTATCTACGTATTTTTCTATTGACGAGCTCCAACAGTCCTTATTGCCAGAAACGCTGCGGATTTGGTACCATATGTGAGTGTGACCAATTTGTATGCCTTTATGTCGTCTTCTGAGTTATCGCGCCATAAAATGATCTGTAAGTATTCATCAGGATGAGAAACCTTGACACATCTGTACATTTTGCATATATCTCCGCAAAGAGCTATTTTGAAAAATCTAAATCGGAGCAATGTGGTGAATATTGTGGCTTGAATTGTAGGTCCTGCCAGCAATAGATCATTCAGAGAGTAGCCAGAGGTCGATTTTGCCGATCCATCGAAGACAACCCGAAGTTTTGTAGTTGTGCTATCGAGCTTCTGGACGCAGTGGTGCGGCAAGTAAAATTTGGGTGCTTTGCACTTATCAGAAACAAGAGACATGTGACCTAAGCTGGTAAGAATTTCCGAGCATGCAAACATCTGTTTTAAATGGAAGCTTGACCGAGTATTGTCCATTTACAAGACGAGTGTGATTTTGCTTGAAGAAATCCTCACAAAAGAGTCCTCTTCAGAGGCCGAAGCTGAAGAAGCATAGTTTTCGATCTCCCAAAACCGTTTGACTAAATCCTCGAGCGAAGAGTCTTGAATTTGTTGAGTTGCCGCCTTGGTAAGAGAAACTAGCGATGAACGTTTAATGTTTGAATGTGAGATCCCGCCAGATACCGTCCAACCCAGTTTGGTTTCCTGCAGAATCAGTTTGCTGTCCGATATGCGTATTTGCCCAGTGCAAATTAAGTCGAAGAACAGGCCTGCTCCGATGAGCAAGTCGATGCGTTGAGATTTGTGAAAATTCGGATCAGTAAGAATAACGTTGGCAGGTATCTGGAAAGTGCTTTTGTTGAAATCATGTTGCGGCTGGTAGTCCGTGATGGTTCGTGTCACGACGGCTACAAATGAGGCTCCATAGCCAGCGTTTTGCGACTTGACAACGATGTCTACTGCCTTATCAGAGTCTAGCGCAGATTCTCCGATTGCCGAGATTGCTACATGTGATCGACGAGTTTTTAGCTGTAGTTGATTTGCAAAACGAGTAGTGATAAAATTCAGCTGAGAAGCAGAATCTAAAATTGCACGGCATTGAATGTGCTCTCCAAAACGATTTTGCACCAAAACTATGGCCGTAGCCAGCAACACGTAGTCATCAGGCATATCATTTGAGGCTTGGTGTGGAGGGCATGATACCGATCTAGATATTAGCGAGGATGAGGCCTGACTTGAATCTGCCAGGGAGGAGCTGGGTGCAGAGTTGTTTGATATATGCAAGAGCGTGTGATGCCTTAATTGACACTGTCTGCAGCTACCTGATCTGCACTGTTGCAGCGTGTGCCCCTTGCGCAAGCAATTTAAGCATAAGTGCATTTTCTTGGCTTCCTTTTAGCGCAAATTGGGCGAGAGGTTCAAAAATCGAGTACATTTTGAAATATAATGTTCCCCAGAATCACAAAATGTGCATGTTGCCTTTGTGTTCGATGTTGAGAACGAAGACAAAGTAATAAGAGAGTTTTTCGTAGATTTATGTGATGATTTTCCCACCTGGTTGCTAGGTGTTAGTGTTACCATAGCATTTTCGACGTTTTCCATAGCTCTGCATCTTTTTTCCAAAAATGAGGCCATTGTTTTCCATGCTGGCAGTTCGTTGGGTCCAATTGACTCCTCCCATCGCTCACGCGTGCGTTGATCAAGTTTCTGAGCGACGACATAAATCAAAAATACAAACGCTACAGTCAGGAGCTGACTGTATAAGGCCATGGATTATCATAGTATACCGTAGGCAATAGGTATAGGTATGCATTTCTAGCGCGTACCAAATTTCATTACATGTGCTTCTTCTTGATTTTTTTGGCACAAACTAAGAATGCATATTGCTTTTTGTCGTTTTGTCTAATGTCTCACCATTTTCGACAAGTGCGATCTTAACTTAGTTTTGCAGCAACTGCAAAACTAATTGTACATATTTATGTATATACACGTATAATCGTGCAATAATGTGTGTTGAAGTGGGACGTCAATACATACATAACTTTACAAGGGCTTATGATCTATGTATCTCTGGTATTTTCTAGCATTCTGATTGCAAAATATTGAGAGCAACACAAAATAGGAAACATTCAATTGGAATCTTACTGAACTTGCAAAGTCATAACAGACAAAATACGGAAAGAGTGACGGCATTGAAGAACGCATTAGTTCGCGTTATTTTGATGCGTGCTAAATAATATAAAAATACTTAACTTTAATTATAAATAATTAATATTATTTATAGCTATTATAATTTGATTGTCTTTCATATGAAAACAAAGTAATGAACATTTTTTTTATTTTCATTGAAATTTAATTAAATAATTAAATAATTTAATTTGTTTGACTGTAACTTTTCTTTTAGTTTATTAGAATAAAATAAATAAACAAAATAAAATAAAAAAATACAAACGCTACAGTCAGGAGCTGACTGTATAAGGCCATGGATTATCATAGTATACCGTAGGCAATAGGTATACTCGTAGGTATGCATTTCTAGCGCGTACCAAATTTCATTACATGTGCTTCTTCTTGATTTTTTTGGCACGAACTCAGAATGCATATTGCGTCTTGTCGTTTTATCTAATGTCTCACCATTTTCGACGACTGCGGGAGATGTTCAGTAGCTGAGTGGACTATGTCCCGGACTCTAAGGCGGCCAATGATATTGAGCGTGTTCGAAGATCGATTGCTGCCGCGATCATAATTTTTTTTAAATAAATTAAAAGCGGCGGTAGGCGATTTTTAAGTTTTAGTTACGCAATATATGTAATTAGAACTTAGTTTTCTTTCGTCGGTACACAACACCAACTGCAAAACTAATTGTACATATTTATGTATGTATATACAATCGTGCAACAATGTGTGTTGAAATGGGACGCCAATACATACATGTGGATATGCAGTCATGTATGTATAGGCGTCCCACTCGCACATTCATAACTTTACAAGGGCATGATCTCTGTTATTTTCTAGCATTCTAATTGCAAATGTTATTTAAATGTAATTAAATAATTTAATTTGCTTGTAGCGGATATATCACGGCCCGCTTGACTGTAACTTTTCTTTTAGTTTATTAGAATAAAATAAATAAACAAAATAAATAAACAAAATAAAAAATAATTAATAAAATAAAATAAAATAATTAATTCGCACCCGCCGGGGGTTGAACACACGCAATCTTTCAAAGTCTTTTGAATTTGCCGTCCGCCACTCTAACCATTCGGCTATTACCTCACTTCTTGGCTCATCGGCAAAACTGCATTGTGAACCAATTCTGTTACCATACAATGCAAATAAAAAGTTTAATAAAATGCTGTGTGTCTGACGCTAGATTTGAACTTCGGTATGCTTGCGTAAATTAGGTATCCTTAAGTATGTATGTTCAAAGTGAGTTTAATTCGTATCATATCTCACTTATTTATAGTCCGATTTAAATGAAATTTTCACATAAAGTCCGTGGCAAGGTATTTGTCATGTAAAATATACAACTTTGGTTGTTCAGCTAATATTGTAGTTTTTAAATAGTTTTTAAATAGTTATTACTGATTTTCTGAAGCGGGAAGGGGCGTGTCCAAATTTCAAAAAAACTTTGAGACACTGCAATATATACGTATGTTGTCACAAAATTTGATGACTCTAGCTCTTATAGTTTCCGAGATCCAGGTGTTCATACAGACATACAGACGGACAGACAGACATGGCTCAATCGACTCGGCTACTGATACTGATTCATAATATATATAGTTTATGGGGTCGGAGATGCCTCCTTCTGCCTGTTACGCACATTTCCGTTCCGACAAACACAATAGTCCATGAATTTTTTTAAAATCCATGGCCTAAAAATACAAACGCTACAGTCAGGAGCTGACTGTATAAGGCCATGGATTACACAACCCCTAAAATTCAGACGTGATTGGCTGGTTTTGACATTGGATTCGGATTCGGAAGGTCCAAAAACATATAGAAACATATATTGCATGACCCGCTCATGACCCCCCATTATTTTTTGGGCCTTCAAAAATTTGTCGAGTTTTTTGAGGTTAAGTCGAAACTCAGACGTGCTATGTAAATTTGGACTTCGAATTCGGACTAAGAAGGACAAAATACATGTTAAAACATATATCGCATGCCCAGTTCACGATTCTATATCTTTTGGGGGATATCCAAAGGTTTTTCAGTTTTTTGAGGTTAGGTCGAAATCCAGACGTGATGGAGAATTTCTGACCCCGGATTCGGATTCACCGACCCAAAATACATATAACTGCATATGCCGCATACCCAGATCATGACAAACTTTTTAGGCCATGGATTTTAAAAAAATTCATGGTCTATTGTGTTTGTCGGAACGGAAATGTGCGTAACAGGCAGAAGGAGGCATCTCCGACCCCATAAACTATATATATTCTGAATCAGTATCAGTAGCCGAGTCGATTGAGCCATGTCTGTCTGTCCATCTGTCTGTCTGTCTGTCTGTCTGTCTGTCTGTATGAACACCTGGATATCAAAAACTGTAAGAGCTAGAGTCATCAAATTTTGTGACAACATACGTATATATTGCAGTGTCTCAAAGTTTATTTAAAATTTGGACACGCCCCTTACCGCTTCTATAAATCAGTAATAACTATTTAAAAACTATAATATTAGCTCAACAACCAAAGTTGTATATCTTACATAACAAATACCTTGCCACGGACGTTATGTGAAAATTTCATTTAAATCGGACTATAAATAAGTGACATATAATACGAATTAAATTCCCTTTGAACATATATACTTAAGCATATCTAATTTACGTAAGCATACCGAAGTTCAAATCTAGCGTCAGACACACAGCATTTTATGAAATTTTTTATTTGCATTGTATGGTAACAGAATTGGTTCACAATGCAGCTTTGCCGATGGGCTAAGGAGTGAGGCAATAGCCGAGTGGCTAGAGTGGCGGACGGCTGCGACAGAGTGCGTGAGTTCAACTCCCGGTTGAGGAGGGTGCGAATTTTCATTGATTAAATATTTCTTATTTTATTTTGTTTATTTATTTTATTCTAATAAACTAAAAAAAAAGTTACAGTCAAACAAATTAAATTATTTAATTAAATTTCAATATAAACAAAAAAAATATTCATTACTTTGTTTTCATATGAAAGACAATCAAATTATTATACCTATAAATAATATTAATTATTTATAAATAAAGCTAAGTATTTTTATATTATTCAGCACGCATAAAAAAACGCGAACTAATGCGTTCTTCAATGCCGTCACTCTTTCCGTATTTTGTCTGTTATGACTTTGCAAGTTCAGTAAGATACCAATTGGATGTTTCCTATTTTGTTTTGCTCTCAATATTTTGCAATTAGAATGCTAGAAAATACCAGAGATAGATCATAAGCCCTTGTAAAGTTATGAATGTGCGAGTGGGACGCCCATACATACATGTCTGCATATCCACATGTATTTATTGGCGTCCCACTCGCACATTCATAACTTTACAAGGGACGCCCATACATACATGTCTGCATATCCACATGTATTTATTGGCGTCCCACTTCAACACACATTATTGCACGACTGTACGTGTATATACATAAATATGTCCAAATAGCTGTTGTGTACCGACGAAAGAAAACTAAGTTCTAATTACATATATTGCGTAACTAAAACTTAAAAATCGCCTACCGCCGCCGCTTCACTTTAATGTTTATGAGCTTTTAATTTATTTAAAAAAATTATGAAATTCAAAACAATTTCACACATCGAAAATGACATTAGACAAAACGACAAGACGCAATATGCATTCTTAGTTCGTGCCAAAAAAATCAAGAAGAAGCACATATAATGAAATTTGGTACGTGCTAGAAATGCATACCTATACTTATTGCCTACGGTATACTATGGTAATCCATGGCCTTATACAGTCAGCTCCTGACTGTAGCGTTTGTAATTTTTTTTGTGGGGTTGTGTTATCATAGTGTTTATAGTTTTTATAGTTATTACTCATTTTCAGAGGCGGGAAGGGGCGTGTCCATATTTGACACATATGAGACACTGCAATATATACGTATGTTGTCACAAAATTTGATGACTCTAGCTCTTATAGTTTCCGAGATCCAGGTGTTCATACAGACAGACAGACAGACAGACAGACAGACGGACAGACAGACATGGCTCAATCGACTCGGCTACTGATACTGATTCAGAATATATATAGTTTATGGGGTCGGAGATGCCTCCTTCTGCCTGTTACGCACATTTCCGTTCCGACAAACACAATAGACCATGCATTTTTTTAAAATCCATGGCCTAAAAATTATCGCGGCAGCAATCGAACCTCGAACACGCTCAATATCATTGGCCGCCTTAGAGTCCGGGACATAGTCCACTCAGCCACTGAACATGTCTCGTAGTCGTCGAAAATGGTGAGACATTAGACAAAACGACAAGACGCAATCTGCATTCTGAGTTCGTGCCAAAAAAATCAAGAAGAAGCACATATAATGAAATTTGATACGCGCTTGAAATGCATACCTATACTTATTGCCTACGGTATACTATGGTAATCCATGGCCTTATACAGTCAGCTCCTGACTGTAGCGGTTGTATTTTTTGCTGCGTGTTAAATAATATAAAAAAATACAAACGCTACAGTCAGGAGCTGACTGTATAAGGCCATGGATTATCATAGTATACCGTAATAGGTATAGGTATGCATTTCTAACGCGTACCATATTTCATTACATGTGCTTCTTCATAACGAACTAAGAATGCATATTGCCTCTTGTCGTTTTGTCTAATATCTCACAATTTTCGACGACTGCGAGAGATGTTCAGTGGCTGAGTGGACTATGTCCCGGACTCTAAGGCTAAATCCAATGATATTGAAGCGTGTTCGAGGTTCGATTGCTGCCGCGATCAACATGTGAAATCTTTTGTATGTCATAATTTTTTTAAATAAATTAAAAGCTGAAAAACATTAAAGAGGGGTGGCGGCGGTAGGCGATTTTTGAGTTTTAGTTACGCAAGATATGTAATTAGAACTTAGTTTTCTTTCGTCAGTACACAACAGAAACTGCAAATCTAATTGTACATATGTATGTATTGTATATACAATCAATAAAAATAAAATTTTCATTACTTTGTTCATGGAGTAATGAAAATTTTATTTTTATTGAAATTTAATTATATAATTTAATTTAATTGACAGTAACTTGGTTTTTAGAATAAAATAAATAAACAAAATAAAATAAGAAATAATTAAAAAATGAAAATTCGCACCCGCCTCAACCGGGAGTTGAACACACGAACTCTCTCCCAGCCGTCCGCCACTCTAACCACTCGGCCATTGCCTCACTCCTTGGCCCAACGGCAAAGCTGCATTGTGAACCAATTCTGTTACCATACAATGCAAATAAAAAGTTTAATAAAATGCTGTGTGTCTGACGCTAGATTCGAACTTCGGTATGCTTGCGTAAATTAGGTCTGCTTATGTTCAAAGTGAGTTTAATTCGTATATCTCACTTATTTATAGTCCGATTTTAATGAAATTTTCACATAACGCCCGTGGCAAGGTATTTGTCATGTAAGATGTACAACTTTGGTTGTTGAGCTAATATTGTAGTTTTTAAATAGTTATTACTGATTTTCTGAAGCGGGAAGGGGCGTGTCCAAATTTTAAAAAAAATTTGAGACACTGCAATATATAAGTATGTTGTCACAAAATTTGATGAATCTAGCTCTTACAGTTTCTGAGATCCAGGTGTTCATACAGACAGACAGACAGACAGACAGACAGACAGACAGACGGACAGACAGACATGGCTCAATCGACTTGGCGACTGATACTGATTCAGAATATATGTATATATGTAGTTTATGGGGTCGGAGATGCCTCCTTCTGCCTGTTACGCACATTTCCGTTCCGACAAACACAATAGACCATGAATTTTTTTAAAATCCATGGCCTAAAAATTATGAAATACAAAAGAATTTCACATGTTGATCGCGGCAGCAATCGAACCTCGAACACGCTCAATATCATTGGCCACCTTAGAGTCCGGGACATAGTCCACTCAGCCACTGAATATGTCTCGTAGCCTTCGAAAATTGTGAGACATAAGACAAAACGACAAGACGCAATCTGCATTCTTAGTTCGTGCCAAAAAAATCAAGAAGAAGCACATGTAATGAAATTTGGTACGCGCTAGAAATGCAGACCTACGAGTATACCTATTGCCTACGGTATACTATGATAACACAACCCCACAAAAAAAAAAGTTTGTCATGATCTGGGTATGCGGCATATGCAGTTATATGTATTTTGGGTCGATGAATCCGAATCCGGGGTCAGAAATTCTCCATCACGTCTGGATTTCGACCTAACCTCAAAAAACTGAAAAACCTTTGGATATCTCCCAAAAAATATAGAATCGTGATCTGGGCATACAATATATGTTTTAACATGTATTTTGTTCTTCTTAGTCCGAATCCGAAGTCAAAATGTATATAGCACGTCTGAGTTTCGACTTAACCTCAAAAAACTCAAAAAAATTTTCGAAGCCCCAATAAATAATGGGGGGTCATGATACGGTCATGCGATATATGCTTTTAAATGTTTTTAGACCTTCCGAATCCGAATCCGAAAACAAAACCAGCCTATCACGTCAGAATTTAGACCTAACCTAAAATTTTTTTTAAAAACTTCCAAAATTTTTAATTTTTTTTAATATTGGATTAGGTTGTATTTAAATTTAATATAAAAAAGCTTTTCTGTTGCTATACCCCCTTTTGAGCATTGTTTTATCAGTATTCGCAATAGATTCATATGAGTGATGATTTTTTGCTTCAAAACTGTATTTAAACTAATAAAAAACATAAATCAAATATGTGATTCTACATATTTGCATAAATGCCGCAATAAATTATTAAAAAAATCAAAATTTTGGAAGTTTTTCAAAATTTTTTTAGGTTAGGTTGAAATTCAGACGTGATTGGGTGATTTTGACATTGGATTCGGATTCGGAAGGTCACAAAACATATAGAAACATATATCGCATGACCGTATCATGACCCCCCATTATTTTTTGGGGCTTCGAAAATTTTTCGAGTTTTTTGAGGTTAAGTCAAAACTCAGACATGCTATGTAAATTTTGACTTCGGATTCGGACTTAGAAGGACAAAATACATGTTAAAACATACATCGCATGCCCAGATCACGATTCTATATTTTTTGGGGGATATCCAAAGGTTTTTCAGTTTTTTGAGATTAGGTCGAAATCGAGACGTGATGGAGAATTTCTGACCCCGGATTCAGATTCAGCGACCCAAAATACATATAACTGCATATGCCGCATACCCAGATCATGACACTTTTTTTTTTTTGTGGGCCTGTGTAATCCATGGCCTTATACAGTCAGCTCCTGACTGTAGCGTTTGTATTTTTTAATTATTTCTTATTTTATTTTGTTTATTTATTTTATTCTAAAAACCAAGTTACTGTCATTTAAATTAAATTATATAATTAAATTTCAATAAAAATAAAATTTTCATTACTCGATGAACAAAGTAATGAAAATTTTATTTTTATTGATTGTATATACATACATATGTACAATTAGATTTGCAGTTTCTGTTGTGTACTGACGAAAGAAAACTAAGTTCTAATTACATATCTTGCGTAACTAAAACTCAAAAATCGCCTACCGCCGCCACCCTTCTTTAATGTTTTTCAGCTTTTAATTTATTTAAAAAAAATTATGAAATACAAAAGATTTCACATGTTGATCGCGGCAGCAATAGTACCTCGAACACGCTTCAATATCATTGGCCTTAGCCTTAGAGTCCGGGACATAGTCCACTCAGCCACTGAACATCTCTCGCAGTCGTCGAAAATTGTGAGATATTAGACAAAACGACAAGACGCAATATGCATTCTTAGTTCGTTATGAAGAAGCACATGTAATGAAATATGGTACGCGTTAGAAATGCATACCTATACCTATTGCCTACGGTATACTATGATAATCCATGACCTTATACAGTCAGCTCCTGACTGTAGCGTTTGTATTTTTTTTAAATAGTTTTTAAATAGTTATTACTGATTTACAGAGGCGGGAAGGGCGTGTCCAAATTTTAAAAAAACTTTGAGACACTGCAATATATAAGTATGTTGTCACAAAATTTGATGACTCTAGCTCTTACAGTTTCTGAGATCCAGGTGTTCATACAGACAGACAGACAGACAGACGGACAGACAGACATGGCTCAATCGACTCGGCTACTGATACTGATTCAGATTATATTTAGTTTATGGGGTCGGAGATGCCTCCTTCTGCCTGTTACGCAGATTTCCGTTCTGACAAACACAATAGACCATGAATTTTTTTAAAATCCATGGCCTAAATATATAAAAATACAAACGCGACAGTCAGGAGCTGACTGTATAAGGCCATGGATTATCATAGTATACCGTAGGCAATAGGTATAGGTATGCATTTCTAGCGTGTACCAAATTTCATTACATGTGCTTCTTCTTGATTTTTTTGGCACAAACTAAGAATGCATATTGCGTCTTGTCGTTTTGTCTAATGTCTCACCATTTTCGACAACTGCGATAGATGTTCAGTGACTGAGTGGACTATGTCCCGGACTCTAAGACCAATGATATTGAGCGTGTTCTCGAGGTTGGATTGCTGCCGCGATCAACATGTTAAATTCTTTTGTATTTCTTAATTTTTTTAAAATAAATTAAAAGCTCAAAAACATTAAAGAGGGGCGACGGCGGTAGGCGATTTTTAAGTTTTAGTTACGCAATGTATGTAATTAGAACTTAGTTTTCTTTCAACACAACAGCAACTGCAAAACTAATTGTACATATTTATGTATGTACATATATACAATCGTGCAATAATGTGTGTTGAAGTGGGATGCCAATACCTATGTACATGTGGATATGCAGACATGTATGTATGGGCATCCCACTCGCACATTCATAACTTTACAAGGGCTTATGATCTATCTCTGGTATTTTCTAGCATTCCAATTGCAAAATATTGAGAGCAACATCCAATTGGAATCTTACTGAACTTGCAAAGTTATAACAGACAAAATACGGAAAGAGTGACGGCATTGAAGAACGCATTAGTTCGCGTTTTTTTGATGCGTGTTAAATAATATAAAAATACTTAACATTAATTATAAATAATTAATATTATTTATAGGTATTATAATTTGATTGTCTTTCATATGAAAACAATGTAATGAAAATTTTTTTTATTTTTATTGAAATTTAATTATATAATTTAATTTGATTGACTGTAACTTTACTTTTGGTTTATAGAATTAAATAAATAAACAATATGAAATAAGAAATAATTAAAAAATGAAAATTCGCACCCGCCTCAACCGGGAGTTGAACACACGAACTCTCTCCCAGCCGTCCGCCACTCTAACCACTCGGCCATTGCCTCACTCCTTGGCCATTCTGTTACCATACAATGCAAATAAAAAGTTTAATAAAATGCTGTGTGTCTGACGCTAGATTCGGCCTTCAGCCGTCAGAGACAGTAAGGGGAACAAAATGTAACCACAGCTCTGGTTGTGGTACGTGCCGTCCTTACTCCTACTGACGGAAGTGCGGATATACTCTCCACGTGAGGGCGGCTGGAAGCAGACCCCTAGTACGGTCATGTCTCTGCTAGGGTTGCTGACTAATTGTAGTCGGGCGAAGATCGTGAATCTATAAATCACCCCAATCCAAGGCGGAACAGCATACGCTAAGGGATGCATGGCCGAGGGGTAGCCCCGTCTCTAGTATGCGGACTCTGGATACCTGTCGCCCTCCAGTTTTATTCAGACTTCCCACGGCACGCGGGCTATGCCGTGGGCGACCTTCCCTTCCCGCCTACTCGTGGGACCAAATACAAATGGAATCTTTCAAAAACCTAGATAAGTCTGATGCGACTTCGACAGCATCAACCCAGGGTGAGGCTTTCACGGCCGACCCCAACACCAGCGCTGCAGCTATTGGGCTGCTGGCCTCCACCCCCAATACTACGGGTCTTGACCCTGGTAGTACAGGGGACTCGGATAGGCCACGAACTCCCCTGGACACTGAGTTCGTAAGTGCTGCTTTCTCGTCCACTAACTGTGCAGGCACGCAGCAGAACGTCGAGGTGATGTCCTCTGACGCAGAAGCTGACTGTGACCTGATCAGCTTTGCTGACGACGCTTCTGTGGCCTCTCAGAGGTCAGGCCTCACGGAAGCAGGCTCCCAAATCCAGACACTGCGACTGGACTCGGGAAGCGCCTTCGTAAAGATGAAGACCCGCGAGAAGAAGCTCTTTAAAGCTGCACTCGCAAAGGGTTCGAGCAGAGCAGAGGCTCTTGCTATCGCCACTGCGCCCCCCGTGGAAACCAAGGCTAAACGGGCGCGTGGTGACGTTACCATCCCTGAACCCCAAGGGTCATCAAAGAAGTCCAAGAAGACTCATGTGGAGTCCACAAAGCCACTCTTCAGCCAAGTGGCAAGCAGTGTGAGATTGGGCTTCACTTCGGCTGATCCCACCAAACCGCTTACACCGGAGCAGATGGCTACGGTGCAAGATAGCATCCTTAAGGCGATGCGGCTGCCCTCCACAATTGGAGTCGGTCCGGGTTTCGAGGGCTGTATACCTCGAAATGAATGGCTGCTCCTTGTGTGCGAGGACAGCAGCACTGCTGAATGGGTCAGGGGAGCTCTTGGACATATTAGGTCCATCAGCGGCCTTGATATTAAGCTATTGGAAGAGACTGAGTTCCCGAGAGCTCACCTCATTCGAGGGTATTTCCCCAATAGCGCGGACCTCCCACCCGCCACCATTCTGGAGTACTTGGGTCTCCAGAATCGTGAACACTTCTCAACGGAGTTGTGGCGGGTGGTACAACACAGCCTCAACGGCAAAACGACGCACCTCGCGATGATGATCGACGAGAAGTCGTACAAGACCCTGATGGATCTTAAGGGTAATGTCAAGTTCCGCTTTAATAGGATGAAACTTATCCTTAAGAACTCCCCCGTCAGGGCCTCCCCCACTCCTGCCCTACCCCCTTCCTCATCTCCAATCATTCCCCCCCATATTAGCGCTCCTCCAGCAGCGGCAACGGTGGCCTCCGCCGGCGTGACAGCATTGGCTGCCGCTCCGGTGGCGTCTACCAGCGCCGCAGCCGCAGTGGCGCCGATCACCACCACCCCCAAACCCCCAGTCATCGTGGTGACTGCCCCCAAGCCCACAACGGGCCGTACGAGGCCGGTGGTTGGCGAACAGTTCCTCCAGATTGCCAAAGGGCATCCGAGGCAACGACTCTCGGGGGGGCAAGGCATGTGGCCTTGTCTCCAAAGCCTTGAAAGAGGATGCCGAGCGCCATTAAGGTGCTCCAGGCGAACCTGCACCACGCCAGAGGAGCGTCTGCCACCCTGTGCAGGGTCGTCTGCGAGGATTCAATCAACCTGGCTCTCGTCCAAGAGCCCTGGTTGATCGGTGGCCACGTCCGTGGACTATCATGTGGATCATGTAAGTTGTTATATGACCGCATGGGTGGTGCCCCTCGCACTGCTATTGTTGTAAATAACAATGTGAGACACTTCCCTTTACCAAATTTCATCCACAGGGACCTGGTGGCAACGGCTATTGAGGTAGCCACGGCTGAAGGTGTCCGGGGAGGTAGTGATAGTCTCTGCCTACTTCCCGGGCGACGTGGATGACGTTCCCCCAACAGAGGTTCAACGGCTGGTGGAGTTCTGCCGCTTGCACAACAAGCCGCTCGTGATCGGCTGCGATGCCAACGCGCACCACACGATCTGGGGTAGCAGCGACGTCAACAAACGTGGTGAGTCCCTTTTAGAGTATCTTTTGTGTTGTCAATTAGATGTTGCTAATGTAGGGTGTAAGCCAACCTTCATTAACGCCATTAGGGAAGAGGTTTTGGACCTTACCCTAGTCAGTAACTCTATTGGGAGTTCGCTGGTCAACTGGCGGGTCACAGACGAAGCCACCTTGTCGGACCATCAGCACATTAGGTTCGACTTACCTGGCCAAGTCGAGATCCGTCAGAATTCCTTCTGCACCAAAAAGACCAATTGGGTACTTTTCAAAGCCTCTGTGGCTTTTAAAGCAGACGTGTTGATCAGCAAACCAAATTCTATCGGTGAGATAGAACTTGCTGCCAACCTGCTTCAAGATGTGCTCGTCACATCCTTCGAGGACAGCTCTGTTCGGAAGACTTTAAGTGTCAACCGTAAAGTTCCATGGTGGAACGAGGAACTATCCATACAAAGAAGGAAGGTTAGGAGCCTATTTAATCGGGCCAGATCTAACCGCGTCAGTTGGGGCGTCTATAGGGACGCTCTAACTAATTATAACAAAAACATTAGACGTGCTAAACGCGATACATGGCGCAGCCACTGTGGTAGCATTGAATCGCTGCCAGAAGCAGCGAGACTGCATAAGGTATTTGCTAAAGGGCCATCTAATGGTATAGGGCTTCTTAAAAGAGCAGATGGCTCTTTCACCCAAGATCGCAGGGAAGCACTGGACCTTTTACTCCAAGTCCACTTCCCAGGTTCGGTGGCGAATCCAGATCTATCAAGTCATGATGACGTCACCATGTCACCGGACTCTCGTGGATCCAGTTTATCAGGAACCATCTTCGACCCTGAAAAGGTCAAATGGACAGTAGATTCCTTCGCCCCCTTCAAAGCCCCAGGGGACGATCAAATCTTTCCAGCCCTTTTACAAAATAGCCTGGATCACATTCTCGATCCGCTGGTCGGCATTCTTAGAGCTAGTCTTACCTGGGGATACATACCCATCTCTTGGAGGAGAGTCAATGTGGTATTCATTCCCAAACAGGGGAATCGTCCCCCTGACCAGCCTAAATCATATCGGCCGATCAGTCTCACTCTTCCTTTCTGCTGAAAACAGCGGAAAGGCTTGTAGACCTGCACATACGGTGCTCTCTACAGAAAACCCATCCCTTGCATCCCACGCAGTTTGCGTATATAGCTGGAAGATCGACTGAGGTCGCTCTCCACAAGCTAGTTGGTAAAATCGAGGGAGCCTTCGTAGCCAAGAATATTGCTCTGTGCTCGTTTCTTGATATAGAGGGCGCCTTCGACAATACCGGCTATGGGTCTATTTCTGCGGCGCTAGAGCGCAGAAATATCGCCCGTCCCCTAATCCGATGGATTGATGCTATGCTCAAACATCGGACCATCTCCTCTACCTTGGACTCCACGACTGCTTTCATTAGTGCGGTTAAAGGATGTCCCCAGGGAGGGGTCCTATCCCCCTTACTCTGGTCATTAGTAGTTGATGAACTACTAAGTATTCTCGCTGAACAGGGCGTGCAAGCGATCGGCTATGCCGACGACCTAGCTCTCGTAGTGTGCGGGAACTTTGCCAACACCGTGACAGAGCTGATGCAATCTGCCCTGAACACTGTTAGTAGATGGTGCCAAGATGTAGGTCTTAGCATCAATCCATAAAAGGCGATTATCGTTCCCTTCACTAAGCGCTATTCCGTTAGCATAGGTCAATTGCACATTGGCGGTTCTCCCGTGGGACTCTCCAACGAAGTCAAATATCTAGGGGTAACTCTTGATAAAAGACTGAATTAGAATTCCCATCTAAACAACACCCTATCAAAGGCAACTCATGCCATGTGGGCATGTAGAAGATTCTTTGGTAGGACCTGGGGTCTCAAATCATGCACCATCCGGTGGTTATTTGAGATGATGGTACGACCCATCGTCACCTACGCCGCTATTGTGTGGTGGCCCAAGGTTACGTAGGTCACCGCCATCAAGAAATGCACTAAACTGCATAGGCTGCTTTGCCTCTCTCTGACGGGTGCACTTCGCACCTGTCCCACAGTAGCAATGGAGTCAATCTTGAACCTGACTCCGCTGCACATCCGAATAAAAGAAGTTGCTGCTATGTGCCTTCTTAGAATTAAGCTCCAATCTGGGCTTCTAGCTACCGAATCAGGGCATGCTAGATTAATCAAAGACATTCCTGGCTTAGAGATCTGCACTAGATCAGATTCTATGACCAAGGAACTCCTCTTTGGTGCAAAATTCAGAACCCTTATCCCAGACCGGAGGGACTGGGATGCTGGCAACCCCATCAGTGACCCCCACGGCATACACTGGTATACCGACGGGTCAAAGACTGATCAGGGGGTTGGAGCCGGGATACATGGTCCCAACTCCAGAACCTCGATTGCCATGGGCAAGTGGCCCACGGTTTTTCAATCCGAGGTTCACGCCATCGAGTTCTGCTGCCGTCTTATCCTTGAGAAGGGGATCAGAGGAGCGAACATTTACATCTTCTCGGACAGCCAAGCTGCCATTCTAGCCCTCTCCTCAAAAAGAGTAGGTTCACGTATGGTGGCTGACTGCTGGAACTGCCTCCAGAGGCTGGCCTATAAAAACAGAGTTACCCTCCTTTGGGTACCTGGTCACTCTGGTTTCGAGGGCAACGAGCTAGCGGATGAACTAGCTAGGGCGGGGTCATCAGCAACTCTGCTTGGCCCCGAACCCTTCTGCGGCGTGGGGTGGTCAACCATCTCATCCCTTGTGAGAACCTGGGCAGATAGGTTGACCGAACGCTATTGGTTCTTCCAACCAGGGATGAGGCAGGCTAGAGAGCTTACAAATCCCTCGGTTAAACGAAGAACAAATTTACTCTCTAGGAGAGATCTCTATCTCCTTACTGGTTACCTTAGTGGTCACCACGTGGTGAACTATTACCTCGCAAAAATGCGTCTGTCCTCAGATACAGAATGCAGGCTCTGTAGAGAGGACGACGAAACCACTAAGCATATCCTGTGTGATTGCCCAGCCTTGGTATGGATTAGGAGGAAGCATCTGCACGTGGAAATCGCAGTTCCCGAGCACATTGTCCGTTCCTCGACGAAAGACCTGTTATGCTTCATTAGGGAAGCAGAACAGCTTTTGTCAAGATAGGGAGAGCATTATAGGTACAAAAGATCACTCTGGTCGCAGTGCCTCGCGCCTTCTCTGCTGGGAGACTCCCTTTCCAAATAATAATAATTTTTATATTATTTAGCACGCATCAAAAAAACGCGAACTAATGCGTTCTTCAATGACGTCACGCTTTCCGTATTTTGTCTGTTATGACTTTGCAAGTTCAGTAAGATTCCAATTGGATGTTTCTTATTTTGTTTTGCTCTCAATATTTTGCAATTAGAATGCTAGAAAATACCAGAGAATGATCATAAGCCCTTGTAAAGTTATGAATGTGCGAGTGGGACACCCATACATACATGTCTGCATATCCAAATGTACATATGTATTGGCGTCCCACTTCAACACACATTATTGCACGATTGTATATATGTATGTACATACATAAATATGTACAATTAGTTTTGCAGTTGCTGTTGTGTACCGACGAAAGAAAACTAAGTTCTAATTACATACATTGTGTAACTAAAACTTAAAAATCGCCTACTGCCGTCGCCCCTCTTTAATGTTTTTGAGCTCTTAATTTATTTTAAAAAAATTCTGAAATACAAAAGAATTCCACATGTTGATCGCGGCAGCAATCGAACCTCGAACACGCTCAATATCATTGGTCTTAGAGTCCGGGACATAGTCCACTCAGCCACTGAACATCTATCGCAGTTGTCGAAAATGGTAAGACATTAGACAAAACGACAAGACGCAATATGCATTCTTAGTTTGTGACAAAAAAATCAAGAAGAAGCACATGTAATAAAATTTGGTACGCGCTAGAAATGCATACCTATACCTATTGCCTACGGTATACTATGAGAATCCATGGCCTTATACAGTCAGCTTCTGACTGTAGCGTTTGTATTTTTAGGCCATGGATTTTAAAAAAATTCATGGTCTATTGTGTTTGTCGGAACGGAAATGTGCGTAACCGGCAGAAGGAGGCATCTCCGACCCCATAAACTATATATATTCTGAATCAGTATCAGTAGCCAAGTCGATTGAGCCATGTCTGTCTGTCCGTCTGTCTGTCTGTCTGTCTGTCTGTCTGTATGAACACCTGGATCTCAGAAACTGTAAGAGCTAGAGTCATCAAATTTTGTGACAACATACGTATATATTGCAGTGTCTCAAAGTTTTTTTAAAATGTGGACACGCCCCTTCCCGCCTCTGTAAATCAGTAATAACTATTTAAAAACTACAATATTAGCTCAACAACCAAAGTTGTACATCTTACATGTCAAATACCTTGCCACGGGCGTTATGTGAAAATTTCATTAAAATCGGACTATAAATAAGTGAGATATGATACGAATTAAACTCACTTTGAACATAAGCAGACCTAATTTACGCAAGCATACCGAAGTTCGAATCTAGCGTCAGACACACAGCATTTTATTAAACTTTTTATTTGCATTGTATGGTAACAGAATTGGTTCACAATGCAGCTTTGCGGATGGGCCAAGGAGTGAGGCAATAGCCGAGTGGTTAGAGTGGCAGACGTCTGGGAGACAGTTCGTGTGTTCAACTCCCGGTTTAGGCGGGGCGAATTTTCATTTTTTAATTATTTCTTATTTATTTATTTTATTCTAAAAACCAAAAGAAAAGTTACAGTCAATCAAATTAAATTATATAATTAAATTTCAATAAAAATAAAATTTTCATTACTCCATGAACAAAGTAATGAAAATTTTATTTTTATTGATTGTATATACATACATATGTACAATTAGATTTGCAGTTTCTGTTGTGTACTGACGAAAGAAAACTAAGTTCTAATTACATATCTTGCGTAACTAAAACTTAAAAATCGCCTACCGCCGCCACCCCTCTTTAATGTTTTTCAGGTTTTAATTTATTTAAAAAAAATTATGAAATACAAAAGATTTCACATGTTGATCGCGGCAGCAATTGAACCTAGAACACGCTTCAATATCATTGGCCTTAGCCTTAGAGTCCGGGACATAGTCCACTCAGCCACTGAACATCTCTCGCAGTTGTCGAAAATTGTGAGATATTAGACAAAACGACAAAACGCAATATGCATTCTTAGTTCGTTATGAAGAAGCACATGTAATGAAATATGGTACGCGTTAGAAATGCATACCTATACCTATTGCCTACGGTATACTATGATAATCCATGGCCTTATACAGTCAGCTGCTGACTGTAGCGTTTGTAATTTGTTATATTATTTAACACGCATCAAAAAATACAAACGCTACAGTCAGGAGCTGACTGTATAAGGCCATGGATTACCATAGTATACCGTAGGTAATAAGTATAGGTATGCATTTCTAACGCGTATCAAATTTCATTATATGTGCTTCTTCTTGATTTATTTGGCACGAACTAAGAATGCAGATTGCGTCTTGTCGTTTTGTCTAATGTCTCACCATTTTCGACGACTACGAGACATGTTCAGTGGCTGAGTGGACTATGTCCCGGACTCTAAGGCGGCCAATGATATTGAGCGTGTTCGAGGTTCGATTGCTGCCGCGATAATTTTTAGGCCATGGATTTTAAAAAATTCATGGTCTATTGTGTTTGTCGGAACGGAAATGTGCGTAACAGGCAGAAGGAGGCATCTCCGACCCCATAAACTATATATATTCTGAATCAGTATCAGTAGCCGAGTCGATTGAGCCATGTCTGTCTGTCCGTCTGTCTGTCTGTCTGTATGAACACCTGGATCTCGGAAACTATAAGAGCTAGAGTCATCAAATTTTGTGACAACATACGTATATATTGCAGTGTCTCAAAGTTTTTTTGAAATTTGGACACGCCCCTTCCCGCCTCTGAAAATGAGTAATAACTATAAAAACTATATACACTATGATAACACAACCCCACAAAAAAAAAGTTTGTCATGATCTGGGTATGCGGCATATGCAGTTATATGTATTTTGGGTCGCGGAATCCGAATCCGGGGTCAGAAATTCTCCTCACGTCTGGATTTCGTCCTAACCTCAAAAAACTGAAAAACCTTTGGATATCCCCCAAAAGATATAGAATCGTGATCTGGGCATGCGATATATGTTTTAACATGTATTTTGTCCTTCTAAGTCCGAATTCAAAGTCCAAATTAACATAGCACGTCTGAGTTTCGACTTAACCTCAAAAAACTCGAAAAATTTTTGAAGGCCCAAAAAATAATGGGGGGTCATGAGCGGGTCATGCAATATATGTTTCTATATGTTTTTGGACCTTCCGAATCCGAATCCAATGTCAAAACCAGCCAATCACGTCTGCATTTTAGGGGTTGTGTAATCCATGGCCTTATACAGTCAGCTCCTGACTGTAGCGTTTGTATTTTTTTTTTATTAGAGTCCGGTAGAGGTTTTTTCGGAACAAGTAGCAGCGGGCTGTTGTAATCTGATACAGATGGTTCTACTATTTTGTCTACAATTAGTTTTTAGACCATGGTTTTTAAAAAAATTCATTCATGGTCTATTGCAATTCATGGTCTATTGTATTTGTCGGAACGGAAATGTGCGTAACAGGCAGAAGGAGGCATCTCCGACCCCATAAACTATATATATTCTGAATCAGTATCAGTAGCCGAGTCGATTGAGCCATGTCTGTCTGTCTGTCTGTATGAACACCTGGATCTCAGAAACTATAAGAGCTAGAGTCATCAAATTTTGTGACAACATACGTATATATTGCAGTGTCTCAAAGTTTTTTTAAAATGTGGACACGCCCCTTCCCGCCTCTGTAAATCAGTAATAACTATTTTAAAACTACAATATTAACTCAACAACCAAAGTTGTATATCTTACATGTCAAATACCTTGCCACGGGCGTTATGTGAAAATTTCATTAAAATCGGAATATAAATAAGTGAGATATGATACGAATTAAACTCACTTTGAACATATATAATTAAGCAGACCTAATTTACACAAGCATACCGAAGTTCGAATCTAGCGTCAGACACACAGCATTTTATTAAACTTTTTATTTGTATTGTATGGTAACAGAATTGGTTCACAATGCAGCTTTGCCGATGGGCCAAGGAGTAAGGCAATGGGCGAGTGGTTAGAGTGGCGGACGGCTGGGAGTGAGTTCGTGTGTTCAACTCCCGGTTGAGGCGGGTGCGAATTTTCATTTATTAATTATTTATTATTTTGTTTATTTATTTTATTCTAAAAACCAAAACAAAAGTTACAGTCAATCAAATTAAATTATTTGATTAAATTTCAATAAAAATAAAAAAAATTTTCATTACTTTGTTTTCATATGAAAGACAATCAAATTAAAATAGCTATAAATAATATTAATTATTTATAATTAAAGTTAAGTATTTTTACATTATTTAGCACGCATAAAAAAACGCGGACTAATGCGTTCTTCAATGACGTCACGCTTTCCGTATTTTGTCTGTTATGACTTTGCAAGTTCAGTAAGATTCCAATTGGATGTTTCCTATTTTGTTTTGCTCTCAATATTTTGCAATTAGAATGCTAGAAAATACCAGAGATAGATCATAAGCCCTTGTAAAGTTATGAATGTGCGAGTGGGACGCCCATACATACATGTCTGCATATCCACATGTATTTATTGGCGTCCCACTTCAACACACATTATTGCACGATTGTATATACATACATACATATGTACAATTAGATTTGCAGTTGCTGTTGTGTACCGACGAAAGAAAACTAAGTTCTAATTACATACATACATTGCGTAACTAAAACTTAAAAATCGCCTACCGCCGTCGCCCCTCTTTAATGTTTTTGAGTTTTTAATTTATTTTAAAAAAATTCTGAAATACAAAAGAATTTCACATGCTGATCGCGGCAGCAATCGAACCTCGAACACGCTCAATATCATTGGTCTTAGAGTCCGGGACATAGTCCACTCAGTCACTGAACATCTATCGCAGTTGTCGAAAATGGTGAGACATTAGACAAAACGACAAGACGCAATATGCATTCTTAGTTTGTGCCAAAAAAAATCAAGAAGAAGCACATGTAATGAAATTTGGTACGCGCTAGAAATGCATACCTATACCTATTGCCTACGGTATACTATGATAATCCATGGCCTTATACAGTCAGCTCCTGACTGTAGCGTTTGTATTTTTATACCCTTCGACCATTGAAAATGGTCAAAAAGGGTATACTAACTTTGTGCAAATGTATGTAACAGGCAGAAGGAGGCGTCGGAGACCCCGTAAAGTATATATATGTAAGATGCTATACTTTGATGCAAGTTGGCAACCCCACCAATAGAGGACAGTTGGCATGCCTGCGAACCGAAGAGCGTTGCCAGAAGAGAGAAGCGAAAGAGAGTCGTAGTCGGTCGTCTCGCGCAAAAGTACACAGTTGATCGTGCAGAAATTAAGCCGCTATTAAGTTGTAACAGTTGTATTAAGTTGAAGAACACTAAAGTTGTAACGCCATTATTTTGTATTAATTACCCTTACTGAATTTATTTGAACCATTATAATAAACTTACTTTAATAATAACCTTACATTTGGGGGCTCGTGCCGGTTTCGGATTCATATCGGTTAATACAATACGTTGAAAAGTGGATAAAGTTGAACATTTCTATGATAGTGAACTCTTGATTATTGAGTTGAACAGTTGTGAAAAACAAAGCATTTTTCTTGTCTGAACAGTCGCAGTCAAATTGTGGTTTTACCGTTGCTGAACGTCAAAAATTTAAATACGCATATACAGAAAAGCGAACGCGAGAAATGCCAAAAACGAGAAGTGCACACGCGTTAGAAGAAAGAATGAGCAGTACAAGAAATGAGAATCAGTATATAGACGAAAGCGAAGAAGAAACGATAATGGAACAAGAAAACGCGAAAAGAGACTTAACGGCCGCGAACAATTATGACCTCAATGCCAAAATGCAGCAGCTTATGCAGTTGTTAACACTCAAAGTTGAGGTGGATGAACAGCGTGAAAACCAAGTGAAAATTACAGCAAACAATTTTGAAAAAGTGGTCAACGATTTTGATGGTGTTTCAATACCAGTTGTCAAGTGGTTCGAAATTTTTGAACACAATGCCGAAGCCTATGAGCTAAACGAAAAACAGAAATACGTGCAAGCTAGAGGTAGAATGTGTGGCACCGCAAAACTCTTTTTAGAATCGGAATATATAAACAATTATAATGAGTTGAAACATAAATTAATTGATGAATTCCGATGCAGCTGGAACAGTGCTGATATTCATCAACAGCTGAAAGATCGCAAAAAGAAAAAAACGGAGTCTTTTCACGAGTACATGCTGAACATGAAAAAAGTTGCAAGTATGGGTGAAGTAGAAGAGACGGCAGTAATTCGCCACATTGTCAACGGATTGCAGATCAAAAGCGAATTCAAATTTGCCATGTATCGATGCAAAACGTATAAGCAGCTTAAAGAGGAATACGAAACATATGAGCTAGTTCACAGAAACGATAATTATCCGATAAACGATAATCATCAAAGGAACGAAAACAATCAAAAGAACGAGAACAAAAATCACCGGAATCAAAACAAAACAGACGCAGAAAAACCGAAAAAGAAAGAATACTGTTTCAATTGCGGCTCGTCAGAACACAAAAGGAAGGAATGCACATCAGCCACAAAATGCTTCCGCTGCAACGAGGAAGGGCATATTTCACGCAGTTGTCCATCAAACGCTGATCGAGTTCGAGTTATTTCAAATAGTTATCGACTTAAAACAATTCTTTTAAATGGCTTACAGGTGGAGTGCTTAGTAGATACCGGCTCCGATGTAACCATTGTAAAGCAGACCATTGCAGATAAGTTGAATGTGGACATTTTTAAAACCGCATCAACGCTACGTGGTCTGGGCAACGCCAGCACAAAGCCAATTGGATATTTCAACGCCGAAGTGGAAATCGACACGCTGCGTACGAAGCAGAAATTCTTGGTTGTGTCAAACTGCAAGATGGACTGCAATGCGATACTTGGTTACGACTTTATAAGGAAGTTTGAATTCATAGCTGATTCGAACGGATTTTTATTTCAACGTGTACTGAATGACCATAGTTCTACAGATGAGTATGCAATGGATGTTTACAGCGTTTTTGAAGAATATAACAACATTACAGCGCCAAAAAATTACCAGAAGGAAGTGAAGGACATGATTGAAGATGCATTTCAGTTGCAAGAGGCGGATCATGCGCAATGTCCAATTATTCTAAACATTGTTCCAGATGGTAACATAGTGCCGTTTCGACAAGCACCCAGTCGTCTGTCACCGAACGAAGCAGAAGCTGTAAAGAATCAGGTCAATGAATGGTTGCAGATGGGAATTGTACGCGAATCATTTTCCAACGTAGCAA
Organism: Zaprionus capensis; assembly: GCA_018903675.1. Classification (NCBI taxonomy): domain Eukaryota; kingdom Metazoa; phylum Arthropoda; class Insecta; order Diptera; family Drosophilidae; genus Zaprionus; species Zaprionus capensis. The sequence goes on along the minus strand of JAEIFN010000887.1, from coordinate 37,082 downwards.
GTCGAGTGGTCGTGGTCAAGAAGAAGGATCAAACATTGAGGGTATGCGTCGATTACCGTAAGCTGAACAGCATGGTACTTCAGGATTTGTTTCCTGTGCCACTTATTGAGGATGTTCTTGACAAACTGCAAGCAGCGAAATTTTTCACTATTATGGATTTAGAAAATGGTTTCTTTCACGTACCCATTGAAGAAAAGAGCAAGTACCTAACGGCTTTCATCACACGAGAAGGACTTTTTGAATTTAACAGGGCTCCTTTTGGATTTAAGAATTCGCCAGCTGCGTTCATCAGATATGTCAACCATGTTTTTCAAAAACTTATTAATGAAGAAGTAATGCAGCTTTATATGGACGACATTGTTATTTTCGCAGAGTCTGCAGACGTATGCATGCAGAAGAGCAGACAAGTTTTGGAAACAGCAGCCAGGTATGGCTTAAGGATAAAATGGAAAAAATGCAGTTTCCTACAGCAGAGTATAAACTTCCTTGGTCATACAGTGGCAAACGGACGAGTTTGGCCTGGAGCAGACAAAACATCAGCTGTAAAACGATTTGCTTATCCTAAGGATATAAAAAGGCGTCCAATCGTTTTTGGGTTTGACTGGATTTTTTCGAAAATTTATTCCGCGTTATGCAGAGATAGCGCGCCCGTTAACGAATTTGTTGAGGAAGAACGCTGTATTTATAATTGGTGAAGCTGAAAAGGACTCAATCGAAAGATTAAAGGATATATTAACAAGTGAGCCAGTATTGCACATATACTCTAGGGAGGCAAAGACAGAGCTACATACCGACGCTTCCAAAGACGGACTAGGAGCTGTGCTGCTGCAGTGCTTTGAAGGACATATGCATCCCGTGTATTTCTGGAGCAAAAAGACGAGTGAAACCGAGGCCAAAAAACACAGTTATATATTGGAGATCAAGGCTGCATACCTTGCGCTTAAGAAATTCCGCCATTTTTTGTTGGGAACTCGATTCAAATTGGTAACAGATTGCGCAGCATTTAAGCAGACGACAAGTAAAGACGAAATACCGCGCGATGTGGAGGAATGGGTACTCTACATAAAAAGCTTCACACCAGATATGGAACATCGTGCAGGAGCGAGGATGAAGCACGTCGATCATCTTAGTCGTTACCCACAGGATGTTCTAATGATCACAACTGAGTTGTCAGCTCGATTGCGAAAAGCGCAGCAAGAAGACGATAACGTTAAAGCAGTATTGCAGTTGCTTCAGAATGGGCCTTATGAGAATTTTAAGATGAAGGGTGGACTACTCTTCAAAGAAGTTGATGGTTGCGAACTTCTAGTTGTCCCCAAGATTATGGAGCGTGATGTCATTAAAAACGCTCATGACTCTGGTCACTTCGCCGCACGTAAAACAATGCATAACATAAAGCAGCAATACTTTATCTCGCATTTGGAGGGAAAAGTTTCTAAGTATATTTCTAATTGTATTGTTTGTATAATACACAGCAAAAAATTGGGCAAACAAGAAGGACGTTTACACTGTATAGGAAAAGGTGATGTTCCCCTGCAAACGCTGCATGTAGACCATCTTGGACCGATGGATATGACTTCTAAGATGTACAAGTACATCTTTGCAGTGGTCGATGGATTCTCCAAATTTGTGTGGCTGTATCCTGTGAAGTCGACAGGCCAAGATGAAGTTGTGAAGAAGCTAAAAGAATGGGCAAGCGTATTCGGATTTCCTGCCCGTATAGTAAGCGATAGAGGATCGGCGTTTACATCAAACGCTTACAAAGAGTTTCTGGAGGTCAACATGGTGGAGCAGATTTGCACAACAACCGGAGTTGCAAGAGGCAACGGTCAAGTCGAGAGGGTCAATCGCTGCATAATTGACATTCTCGCGAAGCTGTCTTTAGACGAACCTGCTAAGTGGTACAGGTATGTTCCACGTGTACAGATGGCAATTAACTCGCATGTACATTCGACAACGCTGTCTACGCCGTTTGAGATAATGTTTGGGACGAAGATGTGTACGAAGGTGGACGATCGTTTGCTAGACATGCTGCAGCAGGAGTTGGTGGAGAAGTTCAACGAAGAGCGACAGCAGCTGCGCATAGAAGCAAAACATAATATTGAAGAGGCACAGAAGAATTACAAGATGCACTACGACAAGAAGCGTCGTACGGAGCAGATCTACAAGTTGGGCGATTTGGTCGCTATAAAGCGAACTCAATTTGTTGCAGGCCGAAAACTGGCTAGCGAATATCTTGGTCCATATGCTGTCATAAAGGTCAAGAGAAACGGTCGCTATGATGTGAAGAAGGCATCAGTAAACACCGAGGGACCAAATATTACTGCAACAAGCTGCGATAATATGAAGTTGTGGAAATATGTAGCCGAGAACGAGGATATTTTGTCATCCGGGACGGATGAGGAAGATCAGGAGGGCCGAATGTAAGATGGTATACTTTGATGCAAGTTGGCAACCCCACCAATAGAGGACAGTTGGCATGCCTGCGAACCGAAGAGCGTTGCCAGAAGAGAGAAGCGAAAGAGAGTCGTAGTCGGTCGTCTCGCGCAAAAGTACACAGTTGATCGTGCAGAAATTAAGCCGCTATTAAGTTGTAACAGTTGTATTAAGTTGAAGAACACTAAAGTTGTAACGCCAGTATTTTGTATTAATTACCCTTACTGAATTTATTTGAACCATTATAATAAACTTACTTTAATAATAACCTTACATATATTCTTGCTCAGGATCACAAGCCGAGTCGATTAAGCCATGTCTGTCTGTCTGTCCGTCTGTCTGTGTGAACGCACAGATCTCAGCTATTATAAAAGCTAGAGTTACCAAATTAGGCAGGAAGACTCCTGTGTACTATAATCAGATGAAGTTTATTTCAAATGTTAGGTGCCACGCCCACCGCCCCCGTAAATCAATAATTTAATTTTTGAAATCAATTTGTAAGCGGCATATGAAAGATACAACCTTATAATTCGGCATAAACTAAGCAGATGAAGTTTATTTCAAATGTTAGGTGCCACGCCCACCGCCCCCGTAAATCAATAATTTAATTTTTGAAATCAATTTGTAAGCGGCATATGAAAGATACAACCTTATAATTCGGCATAAACTAAGCTGATTAAAATATCTACGTATTCACCAAATTACAATCTGATCGGACAATAAACACAGAAGTTATTTAAGAAAGTATAAGCATAAAACCAAGTGCTTGTGTCAGCTAACAAGAACGGCCGGCAAGCGCGAAGCGCGAGCGCCAACTGTCAGGAATAACTGTAACGCATGTGCATATGCGTATATGTATGAATTTAACAAATTTAACCACACGGGAATATATGTCGAAGGGTATCCCACTGTCGCGTGCTGCGCGACTGTGGCTTTTCTTACTGGTTTAATTTTTAGGCCATGGATTTTAAAAAAATTCATGGTCTATTGTTTTTGTCTGAACGGAAATGTGCGTAACAGGCAGAAGGAGGCATCTCCGATCCCATAAACTATATATATTCTGAATCAGTATCAGTAGCCGAGTCGATTGAGCCATGTTTGTCTGTCCGTCTGTCTGTCTGTCTGTCTGTATGAACACCTGGATCTCAGAAACTGTAAGAGCTAGAGTCATCAAATTTTGTGACAACATACGTTTATATTGTTTTTTTAAAATTTGGACACGCCCCTTCCCGCCTCTATAAATCAGTAATAACTATTTAAAAATCACAATATTAGCTCAACAACCAAAGTTGTATATCTTACATGTCAAATACCTTGCCACGGGCGTTATGTGAAAATTTCATTTAAATCGGACTATAAATAAGTGACATACTATAATACGAATTAAACTCACTTTGAACATATATACTTAAGCATACCTAATTTACGCAAGCATACCGAAGTTCAAATCTAGCGTCAGAGACACAGCATTTTATTAAACTTTTTATTTGCATTGTATGGTAACAGAATTGGTTCACAATGCAGTTTTGCCGATGGGCCAAGGAGTGAGGCAATAGTCGAGTGATTAGAGTGGCGGACTGCTGCGAGAGAGTGCGTGTGTTCAACTCCCGGTTGAGGCGGGTGCGAATTTTTATTTATCAATTATTTATTATTTTATTTTTATACCCTTCGACCATTGAAAATGGTCAAAAAAGGGTATACTAACTTTGTGCAAATGTATGTAACAGGCAGAAGGAGGCGTGGGTGACCCCATAAAGTGTATATATTCTTGCCCAGGATCACAAGCCGAGTCGATTGAGCCATGTCTGTCTGTCTGTCTGTCTGTCTGTCTGTCTGTGTGAACGCACAGATTTCAGTTATTATAAAAGCTAGATTTACCAAATTTGGCAGGAAGACTCCTGTGTACTATAAGCAGATCAAGTTTATTTCAAATGTTATTTGCCACGCCCACCGCCCCCACAAATCAATAATTTAATTTTTGGACTCAATTTGTAAGCGCTATATAAAAGATATAACTTTCTGACTTTAACATATACTAAGCTGAATGAAATATCTCCAAATTACAATCCGTTCGGACAATAATCACAGAAGTTATTTAAGAAAGTATGATCATAAAACCAAGTGCTTCTGTCAGCTAACAAGGGAGGTGGGCGAGCGCGAAGTGCGAGCGCCATCTGTCCGGTTTAATTTCAAAGCATATGCATATGCATATGTGTATGAATTTAACAAATTAAACTACACGGGAACATGGGTCGAAGGGTATCCCACTGTCGCGTTTTGCGCGACTGTTGCTCTCGTTTTTATTTATTTTATTCTAATAATCTAAAAGAAAAGTTACAGTCAAACAAATTAAATTATTTAATTAAATTTCAATAAAAATTAAAAAAATATTCATTACTTTGTTTTCATATGAAAGACAATCAAATTATAATACCTATAAATAATATTAATTATTTATAAATAAAGTTAAGTATTTTTATATTATTCAGCACGCATCAAAAAAACGCGAACTAATGCGTTCTTCAATGCCGTCACTCTTTCCGGATTTTGTCTGTTATGACTTTGCAAGTTCAGTAAGATTCCAATTGGATGTTTCCTATTTTGTTTTGCTCTCAATATTTTGCTATTATTTGCAATTGCTAGTAAATAACAGAGATCATTAGCCCTTGTAAAGTTATGAATGTGCGAGTGGGACGCCTATACATACATGTCTGCATATCCACATGTATGTATTGGCGTCCCACTTCAACATACATTATTGCACGATTGTATATACATACATATGTGCAATTAGATTTGCAGTTGCTGTTGTGTACCGACGAAAGAAAACTAAGTTCTAATTACATATATTTCGTAACTAAAACTTAAAAGTCGCTTACCGCCGCCGCCCCACTTAAATGTTTTTGAGCTTTTAATTTATTTGAAAAAAATTATGATCGCGGCAGCAATCGAACCTCGAGCACGCTCAATATCATTGGCCGCCTTAGAGTCCGGGACATAGTCCACTCAGCTACTGAACATGTCTCGTAGTCGTGGAAAATGGTGAGACATTAGACAAAACGACAAGACGCAATATGCATTCTTAGTTCGTGCCAAAAAAATCAAGAAGAAGCACATATAATGAAATTTGGTACGCGCTAGAAATGCATACCTATACTTATTGCCTACGGTATACTATGGTAATCCATGGCCTTATACAGTCAGCTCCTGATTGTATTTTTAGGCCATGGATTTTAAAAAAATTCATGGTCTGTTGTGTTTGTCGGAACGGAAATGTGCGTAACAGGCAGAAGGAGGCATCTCCGATCCCATAAACTATATATATTCTGAATCAGTATCAGTAGCCGAGTCGATTGAGCCATATCTGTCTGTCCGTCTGTCTGTCTGTCTGTCTGTATGAACACCTGGATCTCAGAAACTGTAAGAGCTAGTCATCAAATTTTGTGACAACATACGTATATATTGCAGTGTCTCAAAGTTTTTTTTAAATTTGGACACGCCCCTTCCCGCCTCTATAAATCAGTAATAACTATTTAAAAATCACAATATTAGCTCAACAACCAAAGTTGTATATCTTACATGTCAAATACCTTGCCACGGGCGTTATGTGAAAATTTCATTTAAATCGGACTATAAATAAGTAACATATAATACGAATTAAACTCACTTTGAACATACAGCCGTGGACGTATAAATAGCACAAAATGAAGTTCTTCCTTTTGAATAGATTTTTTAATTAACAAATATTTCTTGGAAATAAAACAGCTTTCGTTCATCATAGCTTAGCTTATAAACTAATTAATTAATTAATCAAAATGAATAAATGTTAAAAAAAAAAATGTGGAAATTCAAAAACTAAAAAACAACGAAAAATGCGTGGTCACAGAAATAGCACAACTTCAAAATATCTTCAATTAATCATAAAAAATAAGTTTAAAAGTAATTAATGTAAAGCAAATTTAATATTTGGTTGAGTATCCATGATTTTCGATGACTGCGTTACATCTTCGACCCATACTCTCCACAAGCTTCTGACATCTCTCCTTTGGAATGGAGTTCCAGGCTTCTTGGACACCTTTCCACAAATCGTCAAGATTAGAAAATTTTTTTCTGGATATCATAACCTTGACATCATTCCATAGATTTTCTATTGGATTTAGGTCAGGGCTTTGAGCCGGCCATTCCAGAACTTGGATGGATTCGTCCTTCAACCACTTTTTAACGACACGAGATGTGTGCTTTGGGTCGTTGTCGTGCTGGAATGTCCATTTCAGAGGCATGTTCTCAAACGTAAATGGTTCCATTTGATTTTTGAGAATGTCCACATACATAAAGCGATCCATTACGCCATTGATCCGGTAAAGCGGACCCACACCACGCCAGGAAAATGCACCCAAGCACATAATGGAACCGGCACCGTGCTTAACAGTCTTCATGGTGTACCTGGGGTTAAGAGCTTGGCCTTTTGGACGACGAACAAATGTTTTCCCATCGGGTCCAATTTTATTGATTTTTGTTTCATCGCTCCAAAGGATGTTTTTCCAAAAACTCAGGTCCTTATCCCGGTGGGCCCGTGCGAAACTTAATCGTTGCGATATGTTGCGTTTTGACAGGAGCGGTTTTTTTCTGCTGATGCGTCCAAAGAGAGAAGCTTCAATTAGTCTTCTTGCCACTAATTTCCTAGATACATTTGTGCCACATTCTTCATTTATTTCCTCCATAATTTCGCGGGAGGACTTGAAAGGATCCGCCTTGCTCTTCCGTACTATGAGCATATCTGTACGCGGATCAGTTTTTCGTGGCTTTGGTTTGCGTTTTTTTGATTGGTCAAATATGCTGTGTTTTCGTTTACTACCTTCAGTGCATTATATACCATTTTCCTCGAACATTTCATTATTTCGGCAATTTTAGCAGGTGTATTGCCAGATTCAGTTAGGTTGAATATCATCCTCCTTTCTTCAACTGAACAACGCTTTCCTCGACCCATTTTTATAACTTGTGTATTAAATTATATTAATTTGTTGACGAAATTTTTTAAATCAGACAAAAAACCTACGAAAACCACTTTTTACACGGAATTTGCTGTAGGTTCATTAAAGTGTGCTATTTCTGTGACCACGCTAAATAATCGCTCGCGAACGAAAATTAAGCATAAAGCAGAAGAAATAAATGATAACGGTAAATTTTTGGATTGCACATCATGTAGAAGACAACAATAATCGATTCACATCAAAAATTTTGGGATCGAAAGCAAAATAAATCTGAAATAATTGATCTAAAGTTACTGTTCTCCTTCTGCCTGTTACGCACATTTCCGTTCCGACAAACACAATAGACCATGAATTTTTTTAAAATCCATGGTCTATTGTGGAGGCATCTCCGACCCCATAAACTATATATATTCTGAATCAGTATCAGTAGCCGAGTCGATTGAGCATGTCTGTCTGTCCGTCTGTCTTTCTGTCTGTCTGTCTGTCTGTATGAACACATGGATCTCAGAAACTGTAAGAGTTAGAGTCATCAAATTTTGTGACAACATACTGTAAGGCAGTGTCTCGGGCTGAGGTGAGCTCAGTAACGCCAGAGCCCCTTTACAGGGAAATTTGTAAATTGCTGAGACCCGAGACGAAACGAAAGAAAGTGGCCTACTGAGATGGGGGTCATTTAGAGGTGACCATATGCTGTTCTCCCAGACGGCGTGGCCGACTGGATCCGCCACGTACGACGTGTGTGCGACTGTTCCAGAGATTCCACTGTATGCGCTGGGTATTGACCTTCTGGCGCACCAGCGGAACTCTGGAACAGTTGGGCCACGCAGTCACACGGCTTTGCCTCTGCACGCGCACACACACACACAGGCGCACGCGTACGCCCGCTCGCGGCAGTCACGTCCCTTTTTTCCCACTACATGCAACACGACCTTGGCTTTATCTTTTTACTTGCATTTTTATTGTTTGTTTTATTTTCCTGAACTTGCCCTACCTATGCACCGTTACACTAACTTGCCCGCAAACGGGCCCTGCCTATTAAGTCGGCCAACAAGTGGCTCGCTCACCTTAGTCCACGCGTCCTTGGTTATCCTTTTGCTGTCTTCCTTGCCGGATTTGGTCCAGAACACTTTTCACTTTATATTTCTTGTCGCGACTTTTCGCCCGTTAAATTCTAGCGTCACCACTTAATTAATTGTTGTCCACCCGCCAAAAATTATCCAGCCTCCAAATGCCGGCGTTAGATATTAGGCAGCGCAGTCGCAGAGCTTAAGCCGACCACACACTTTGCGGCGACGCAAGTGCATCGTGGCCTCCTCCCCTCTCCGCTACCCGCGGCTGTCCTGGCTCTCGTGCGTTCGGCTCGGGTTCTGCTGCAGCTGCAATGCTCTCTCGATGATCGGCTACGGCGGTTGCGCACTTTCGGCTGCTGCTCTGCTGCAGTTGCAGTGCCCTCTCCTTGCAGGTGTTCCGTCGCGTTGTTCTGCTCCGCTCTCTCTGCCTGCGTTCTGCTGCGTTCCCTCTGCTGGCGTGCTGCGCTCTCTCGGCTTGGTTCTGCCGCCCTCTCCATGCCGGTGCTCTGTTGCGCTCCCTCTGCTAGTGTTCTGCTGCGCTCTTTCTGCCGGTGTTCTGTTACTCTCGCTCTCGGCTGTGTTCTGTAGCGCTTTCCATACTGGTGTGCTGCTGGGCTCTCTCTGCTGATGTTCTGCTGTGCTCTCTCTGCTGCTGTTCTGCTGCTCTCGCTGCTGATGTTCTGCTGGGCTCTCTCTGCTGGTGTTCTGCTGGGCTCTCTCTGCTGGTGTTCTGCTGCTCCTGCTCTCGGCTGTGTTCTGTCGCTGCGCGGAAGGTTCTAGCCTATACCCTGTATTTGACCTACTCTCTGGGGTCGTTATGACTAACCCGTAACTTAAACACAGTTTTTTTAAACTGAAAAAAAGTTCCCTTCGTTGGGTTAAATATAATATTGAAAATACTTACAGCTACTTATTCTAAAAAAAGGAATAAAATGAATTCTAAGATTATATACTAAAAATATGAAAAAATAGTTATATACAAAAAATGTGGGGTCCTTTTGGGTCCTCACACCGCCCCCTTGCTATGCCAATGGAAGGTAATCATCGTCCTGCCACCACGGCCTAGCGTCACGCGGAAGGTGGCCCCGTCCAGGTGTAGGACGAAGCGCACACGTCGGTAGATGCCCTCCCAATGTTGGGCGTGGACGTGGTCCACCACCAGGCTTGGCAACCGACGTCCGGGGGTGGTGACCCGCCAAGAAGGTGGGGCTTCAACCCAGTCGGGGCGGGGCGCGAAGAGGTTATGCGCTAGTTCCTCCTCCGGGTCCAGCATCCCGGCGACCTCCTCCAGGGAGAACTGGAGATTCTCCTCCCACGCCTCGAGCTGCTCTGGCTTCTTCCTCTGTTGCCGGCGCATCTGGGTCGACCCAGCGCAAAGTCCTTCCTGGGCGGGTGGAGGATACTCCCCCCTCGTCAGAGACCACCTGCAGGCGGGCAAAAATTTGCTCCGCTGTGTGCGTGGTGGAGCTAATTGTTGGGACCGCCAGGGGCAGCAAGCCGGGAAATATCTCCGTGCTGACGTCATCGTCGTCCATCTCGCCCACTTGCTGCGCGAAGTTGGCTATCTCTGTCGGCGGGGGTTGCTCCCCCTAAGGTAATGCCACCGGCAGCTCGTTGAGCCACGCCTCCACGTCTTGACGACGGAGTTCCCAGGGATGTCTGCCAGGGTTTGCCATCTTGTAATTGCTGTGGGATATAAACACGGTTATACCCCGGGAACCTAATCCTACCTAGCTATGCCCTACGGAACGGTGTAACGGTGCTCTTACAAAAAAATGGTTACATAAGGAAAACTTAATAACTAGTTGGTCTCATTAGCAGACCCATGTTTTCCCTCGCTGCTGTCCACTCTCGGGTCTTCTTCTGCGTGCTGGAAAGGCTTCAAGTCGGCTATGTGGGCGGTGCGCCGCTCTCGTGTCCCCCTCGCGTTGAAGTCGGGCTATGTTCTGTGAAAGAAAACGGATTACCTTGTACGGACCTTCATACTTAGGTGCCAACTTGGCTGCAAAGCCATCCGCTGCCTTGGAAAGGACGTGCTGTCGTAGGAGTACCATCGTACCCAGTGTTGGTCTCCATTCTCTTCGTCGCAAATTATATTGGCGACTCTGCTCTGCTGAGGCTCGCTGTGCGTTTTCTCTGGCCTCCTGGTGGTTGTTCCATTTGTTTCGCCCGACTGATGGGATCACTGTCATCTTGTCCTGTACAGGGAGTAACTTCCTCGTACAATGCCCCAGGTAATCTGGGTTCGCGTCCTTGTACCAGGAAAGCGGGGCTGAATCCCGTGGTATCTGAGACGCTGCTGTTGATTGCTAACGAGATTTCCGGGAGTAGGATGTCCCAGGTGTGTTGTGGTCCGTCGATGTACTGGGCGATCATGGTTTTTATCGTCCTGTTAGCCCGCTCCGTTGGGTTTTGTTGGGGGCTATATGGCGCCGTGTGCTCGATCTGCATACCGACTCGTTTACAGAACGCTTTAAACGAGCGACTAGTAAACTGGGTTCCGTTGTCACATACGAACGTCCTGGGTGTTCCGAAGTGTCCGAGGATCCTTTCCCTGAACGCCTTCTCGAGGTGTGCGGTGGTAGCTTTGCGCAGTGTGACGAGTTCGACCCATTTGGAGAATAGATCGAAGAACACCAGTAACACCGTGTTCCCCTGCTTTGATCTCGGTAATGGTCCCACGAAATCTACGCAAAGAGTGTCAAATGGCTCTTGTACTCTTCTCGTCAGCATTTTCCCGGCTGGCTTGCGTTGCTCCATTTTGAATTTCTGACAGATAGTGCATTTCTTGACGTACTGGGCTACTTCTCGGAACATCCCTGGCCAGTAGTACCTCTGGGCGACCCGCGTTGTGGTCTTCCGGATTCCTAGGTGACCGTCGGTTGGTGCGTCATGACATTCCTGCAGAATCCTCTTCCTTGCCTCCTTGCCGACGCACAGCTTCCATGGGATGAAATCCTCTTCATCCGGTTTCAAGCCCAGGTGTCTATATAGCTCTCCGTTCTGCACCGTGTAATCTGGGTATTTCTCGGGTTCTTCTTTTACTTGCCTACTTCTGCGTTGTATCCATGAGTCCCTGAGCACTTCTGTTTTGACTTGGCACAGTGTTTCCATCGGCTGCCGGGAGAGTGCGTCCGCCACGACGTTCTGGTTTCCTTTTCGGTAGTGTACGTCGAACTGATACTGCTGGAGTTCGAGGGCCCATCGTGCAATTCGCCCTGTTCGATTCTCTTTGGTGTTGAGCCATTTCAGCGCCAGATGATCCAGATCCAGATCCAGATCCGTGATTACATCGAATCGGTATCCCTGCAAGTAACAACGCAGTTTCCGAATGGCCCAAATAATCGCTAGACACTCCTTCTCTGTCGCAGAGTAGTTTTCCTCGGCCTTTATTAGGCGCCGACTTACATAGGCGATGACTCGTTCCTCCTCCTCTGTTTCCTGGGTGAGGACGCCTCCCAATCCGAAGTCGCTCGCGTCGGTCTGTAGAGCGAATTTCCGGCTGAAGTCGGGACACGCTAAGACAGGCGCCTCGGTGAGTAATGCCTTTAACTTGTCGAACGCTTCCTGCTGCTCGTCCTTCCATTCCCAAAGGTGACCCTTGCGCAGCAACTGTGATATCGGGAGTACGACGGTGGCAAAGTTCGGGACGAACCGCCTGTACCAGGAGGCTATTCCTAGGCAGCGGCGTAGCTCTTTCGGGTTAGTCGGGGGCTGTATTTTCCGCACTGCTGCCACTTTGTCGGGATCGGTGTGTATTCCTTTTTCGCTGACGACATGACCCAGGTATACCAGCTTGCGTTGGAAGAAATGGCACTTCTTCCTATTGAGGCGGAGGTTAGCCGCCCTCAACCTTCTAAAAACCTTGCGCAGATTATTGATGTGTTCCTCCACCGATGTTCCAATGACTATAATGTCATCCAAGTAAGCAAAAGCGTGCGGTTCCATCTCTGGTCCTATCACCCGATCCAGGGCGCGTTGGAACGTCGCGGGAGCAGAGTGTAGCCCGAACGGCATTACCTTCCACTGGTACAGACCCCTGCCGAGTACCGTGAATGCGGTACACTCGCGGCTCTGCTTGGCCATGGGTATCTGCCAGTATCCGTTCTTCAGGTCCAGCGTGCTGATGAATCGTGCGTTCCGGAGTCGTTCCAAAATAGAGTTGATCCGCGGGAGAGGGTATGCGTCCGGAATGGAACGTGCATTCAGCTGCCGAAAGTCCACACACATCCGCGTTTCGCCCGTCTTCTTCCCTACTAAGACGATTGGGGCGCTGTGTGGGCTTTTCGAGGGCTCGATGCACCCTTCCTTAAGCAATTCATCGATCTGTGCGTTGATGATCTGTAGCATTGCTGGGTTTTTTGGGTAGTAACGCTGCTTAATTGGTCGCTTATCCTTCATTACGATCACATGTTCGGTGAACCCGTCGAACTTGGTGAGCTCCTCCTCCAAGAACTCCGCGATTCGTGGTTCCAGTATTGGAGGCGATGGGTGTCCCTCGAGCAGGGTGCCCACGGTGGCAAGCCCTGTTCGTGGATGACTCGGCTCTTCCTGCTTGCTGGTCTTGTCTTCTGACTTTTCTTTCTTCCGAAACGGGTTCCTTCATACTGCCTCGTCATCCTTTGCCCCCAGCAGGTCCTTGTAGTTGGTGTCAGCCGCACGGTTGCCGGCTGCATCCCGATGATCTTTGTCCTTGTCCTGGTGAATGATGCCAGCCGCGCGGTTGCCGGCTGCATCACGATGATCCTTGTCCTGGTGAATGATGCCAGCCGCGCGGTTGCCGGCTGCATCACGATGATCCTTGCCCTGGTGGTTGATGCCAGCCACGCGGTTGCCGGCTGCATCCCGATGTTCCATGTCCTTGCCCTGGTGGTTGATGTCAGCCGCGCGGTTGCCGGCTGCATCCCGATGATCTTTGTCCTTGTCCTGGTGAATGATGCCAGCCGCGCAGTTGCCGGCTGCATCACGATGTTCCATGTCCTTATGGTTGTCAGCTCCGGTAGCTCGGGTTCCCAGGTGGAGAATCGCTCCTCCACAATGGCCCCAAGGAAATCTAGCCCAAGCAACACGTCGTCCAGTACAACTGGCAGTATCAACATTTGCACCTGCGTGCAAGTGGCTCCCAATTGTACGTCCGCCCATGTCGCCCGCGTGAGTTCCTTACGTGTGCCATCTGTCAGCGCGACCACTGTCTTCACTTGGCATTGATTTCCTGGGTTCCCGATCTTCTGCGCCAGCCGCTCTCCGATGAAACTCCTCGTCGCCCCCGTGTCGACGGTAGCTCACACCACGTATCCCTCGATGATAACTCGGGCCGAGATGCGTCCGCCAAACATTCGTAGCACACCTGCTACTTCCTGATGTTTGAGAACGCTGCCCCCACTGTATCTGGTTTCAGTGAGGGTGGTTGCCCGTTTCCCGAAGACTGGGTATGGCAGCAGTCCACCGTACGTACTCCCCTTTTTCCGCAGGTCCAGCAGAAGAGGATTCGCTGCCCCTGACATTCCCGGGCGAAGTGTCCTGCTACGCCGCAGTTACGGCAAGCTTCCCTGACGTTAATTGGCGTCTGCTCTGCCGACGTCGAATGAGACGCTTGAGTGTTATGGTTTGAGTGCGGAGCCCCGTTCCTGGGCGTCCATGCTACTCCCCGATGGTCGCCGCTCCCCTCATTCCCTGTCCCTGGTGTCGGTCGCTGCTCCTGGTACGTACTCCACTGTTGCCGTTGCTGTTCCCGTCCTCGTGCCACCTCGTAATTTACAACGAGTGTCGTCAGTTCTCGCAAAGTCTGGAAGTCGTGGCGTCTCACGAAGAGTTGATACTTGGGCTGTAAGTTCTCGTACACTCTCTCTAGTTCCTGAGCCTCAGTGTACCCGGCTCTGCGCATCATAAGACGGATATCAACCACTGCCAAACTGTGCTTCCAGCACCGTTAGCCGCTCCAGGATGGCTGATGTGTGGTCCTTCCGGTTAACAAAAGTTGCCATGCGAGTCCTCAGTTCCTCCACGGTGCCTTCTCGACCGAGGTTAAACTCACCAGCCAAGGCCTCGAGTTCGTTCTTGCGTCGGAAGGATATCCAGCGGACGCCCACCATGGTTAAACACGTTGATCCTTTTTATTGATTATACACTTTACTGGCCTGGTTCGTTGTTACACTGCACGCGAGGATGTTTTCGAAAGATCCTTTTATTGTTTATTTACGTAACTGGCTCTGCTCGTTGTTACACTGCACGCGAGGGTGTTTTCGAAAGATCCTTTTTATTGCTTATTTACGTAACTGGCTCTGCTCGTTGTTACACTGCACGCGAGGATGTTTTCGAAAGATCCTTTTTATTGTTTATTTACGTTGCTGGCTTTGTTCGTTGTTACACTGCACGCGAGGATGTTTTCGAAAGATCCTTTTTATTGTTTATTTACGTTGCTGGCTTTATTTACTTTGCGACTTGCTTCGATGTGTTCACTGCGGAGGCTGGTCACTGACTGACCCTTGCTAGCCGGCAGGCGGGCTTATATATCCAATTCATCGGGCTTCGGCGGTAGACGTCGGCTCGCTCACCCCCGGCGACCCGGCAGGTCCCTCTCTCGTCGTGTTGTACGGGGCGAGAAGTGTGGTGCTAGGCGTCTCCCTACGGGGCCTCGTGTCTAAAACTACGCTGTTTTCCTCGTTTCTGGCGTTGCCCCGGCCTGTCCTTCGCGTCCCTGTCTGTCTTTCGTGTCCCTGTCGTCTGTCATTACCCTTGCCCCTACTTAATCCTATCCTTGCTTAATCCTATCCTTGCTTAATCCTAACTCTTGCCTCTGCGTTGCTTAACTATTTCCTTGCGTGCCTGCTGCCAGGCCACGTGTTCCGTCTGAACAACACCCTCCCCTTGACTCCACAGTCGGCCTCGTGGTTCTTTAAGCTACCTATAACCTTCAAAATTTCATCTTTTTTTCTCTCTGGGTCCCTGCTCGGGCGCCACCTGTAAGGTAGTGTCTCGGGCTGAGGTGAGCTCAGTCACGCCAGAGCCCCTTTACAGGGAAATTTGTAAATTGCTGAGACCCGAGACGAAACGAAAGAAAGTGGCCTACTGAGATGGGGGTCATTTAGAGGTGACCATATGCTGTTCTCCCAGACGGCGTGGCCGACTGGATCCGCCACGTACGACGTGTGTGCGGCTGTTCCAGAGATTCCACTGTATGCGCTGGGTATTGACCTTCTGGCGCACCAGCGGAACTCTGGAACAGTTGGGCCACGCAGTCACACGGCTTTGCCTCTGCACGCACACACACACACACACACACACGCGCAGGCGTACGCCCGCTCGTGGCAGTCACGTCCCTTTTTTCCCACTACATGCAACACGACCTTGGCTTTATCTTTTTACTTGCATTTTTATTGTTTGTTTTATTTTCCTGAACTTGCCCCACCTATGCACCGTTACACTAACTTGCCCGCAAACGGGCCCCGCCTATTAAGTCGGCCAACAAGTGGCTCGCTCACCTTAGTCCACGCGTCCTTGGTTATCCTTTTGCTGTCTTCCTTGCCGGATTTGGTCCAGAACACTTTTCACTTTTTATTTCTTGTCGCGACTTTTCGCCCGTTAAATTCTAGCGTCACCACTTAATTAATTGTTGTCCACCCGCCAAAAATTATTCAGCCTCCAAATGCCGGCGTTAGATATTAGGCAGCGCAGTCGCAGATCTTAAGCCGACCACACACTTTGCGACGACGCAAGTGCATCGTGGCCTCCTCCCCTCTCCGCTACCCGCGGCTGTCCTGGCTCTCGTGCGTTCGGCTCGGGTTCTGCTGCAGCTGCAATGCTCTCTCGATGTTCGGCTACGGCGGTTGCGCACTTTCGGCTGCTGCTCTGCTGCAGTTGCAGTGCCCTCTCCTTGCAGGTGTTCCGTCGCGTTGTTCTGCTCCGCTCTCTCTGCCTGCGTTCTGCTGCGTTCCCTCTGCTGGCGTGCTGCGCTCTCTCGGCTTGGTTCTGCCGCCCTCTCCATGCCGGTGCTTTGTTGCGCTCCCTCTGCTAGTGTTCTGCTGCGCTCTTTCTGCCGGTGTTCTGTTACTCTCGCTCTCGGCTGTGTTCTGTAGCGCTTTCCATACTGGTGTGCTGCTGGGCTCTCGCTGCTGATGTTCTGCTGGGCTCTCTCTGCTGCTGTTCTGCTGCTCTCGCTGCTGATGTTCTGCTGGGCTCTCTCTGCTGGTGTTCTGCTGGGCTCTCTCTGCTGGGCTCTCTCTGCTGGTGTTCTGCTGCTCCTGCTCTCGGCTGTGTTCTGTCGCTGCGCGGAAGGTTCTAGCCTATACCCTGTATTTGACCTACTCTCTGGGGTCGTTATGACTAACCCGTAACTTAAACACAGTTTTTTTAAACTGAAAAAAGTTCCCTTCGTTGGGTTAAATATAATATTGAAAATACTTACAGCTACTTATTCTAAAAAAAGGAATAAAATGAATTCTAAGATTATATACTAAAAATATGAAAAAATAGTTATATACAAAAAATGTGGGGTCCTTTTTGGGTCCTCACACCGCCCCCCTTGCTATGCCAATGGAAGGTAATCATCGTCCTGCCACCACGGCCTAGCGTCACGCGGAAGGTGGCCCCGTCCAGGTGTAGGACGAAGCGTACACGTCGGTAGATGCCCTCCCAATGTTGGGCGTGGACGTGGTCCACCACCAGGCTTGGCAACCGACGTCCGGGGGTGGTGACCCGCCAAGAAGGTGGGGCTTCAACCCAGTCGGGGCGGGGCGCGAAGAGGTTATGCGCTAGTTCCTCCTCCGGGTCCAGCATCCCGGCGACCTCCTCCAGGGAGAACTGGAGATTCTCCTCCCACGCCTCGAGCTGCTCTGGCTTCTTCCTCTGTTGCCGGCGCATCTGGGTCGACCCAGCGCAAAGTCCTTCCTGGGCGGGTGGAGGATACTCCCCCTCGTCAGAGACCACCTGCAGGCGGGCAAAAATTTGCTCCGCTGTGTGCGTGGTGGAGCTAATTGTTGGGACCGCCAGGGGCAGCAATCCGGGAAATATCTCCGTGCTGACGTCATCGTCGTCCATCTCGCCCACTTGCTGCGCGAAGTTGGCTATCTCTGTCGGCGGGGGTTTTATTTATTTATTTATTTAATTAGTTTATAGTCGACTAAGGTCAGTCGACTGTTTAAAAGTAAGAAAAAACAATTAATTAATAATTTAAATTTAGAGTAAAATCTTAACTGAAAAATTTAAAAAGAAAAAAATTTAATAGAATTAAATATAAATTAAATTTGACTCTGACTCTGGGAAAAAAATATGCAAGAGCCGATCCAACATTTGTTGCAGAGGATTGGGGAAAACCCAGAAAAACCCAATCAGATCAGGAGAGTTAGTGTTAGTAAGCAAAGCCTAATCAAATAGCGATTAGTATGTTCAAAACATGCAGTTAGATAAAAAGTACTACTATTACTACTAGAAAGAAGATGAGTATGTACTTAACTAGTTACTAGAAAGGTGGGTGAGGATTAGTGATTTTAAGCAAGATACAGAATTATTGTTGTTGTTAGCTACAATGTAATATAGTTTATTATAGTCCGAACATAATACCCTGAAAGGCTCATGCAGGGCATAATTCGAGCTACAATAGGAAAGTTTTAAAGGAAGATAGTTACGGGTGAATCTACCAGGGACAGAGAAGTGTAGTCGACTAAGCAAGTCGTTACTCTCTATGTCCCCTTGTATAAGGTTATTAATAAATACAACACCAAGCATAGTTCTACGATTTGCTAGGGAAGGCAGGTTAAGTAACAAAAGTCTACTAGGATAGGAAGGAAGTCTTGAATTTACGTCCCAGTTAAGGCCACGCAAGGCAAATATTAAAAAGTTTTTCTGTACGGATTCAATGCGATCCTTGTGAACTGTGTACTGAGGACTCCAGACACATGATCCGTACTCGAGAATTGGACGAACAAGCGAGGTGAAAAGAGTCTTAGTTAGGTAAGGATCGTCAAACTCCTTAGACCATCTCTTAATAAAGCCGAGCACACCCATGGCTTTATTAACCATTGATGATATATGTTCGCAAAACTTGAGTTTGCGGTCCAAACGGACACCTAGATCATCAACAAGGGAAATTCTTTCTAAGGTACAACCACAAAGAGAGTAAGATACGTACTTTGGACAGGCTCGTGAGAATGTCATCAGCTTGCATTTGGAGCTGTTCAGGTTAAGAAGATTTGCACGACACCAAGAATAGAAACAGTCTAGGTCGGATTGAAGGCGAGAATGACAGGAGTCGTCTTTAAATTGAAAGCAGAGCTTCACATCATCAGCATACATGAGAGTACGGGAGTTAAGTATGACCGTTGGGAGGTCATTGATGAAAAGTGTAAAGAGCAGGGGACCTAAATGGCTTCCCTGGGGAACACCAGATGTGGCATAAACGGGGTAAGAAAGATTATTCTTAAAGAGGACTCGTTGGGTTCTGTCACCCAAATAACTCACAATCCAACTAAGAAGTTTTGGTGAGAAACCGATGAGATTCAGTTTATGTGCAAGAAGAGAATGGTTGACTGAGTCAAATGCCTTACTGAAATCAGTATAAATGACATCAGTTTGAAGATTTTTCTGAAATCCTTTTACCACAAAGGATGTCAGCTCAAGCAAATTTGTCGTGGTAGAACGACGTTTCACGAATCCGTGTTGAAAAGGGGATATAACGGATCTGCTAAAGTGTTGCAAGTGAGGGGTTATAACATTCTCGAAGAATTTAGGTATAGCCGATAATTTAGAGATACCTCTATAATTACTTGCATCAGCCTTGCTGCCCTTTTTGCTCCCCCTAAGGTAATGCCACCGGCAGCTCGTTGAGCCACGCCTCCACGTCTTGACGACGGAGTTCCCAGGGATGTCTGCCAGGGTTTGCCATCTTGTAATTGCTGTGGGATATAAACACGGTTATACCCCGGGAACCTAATCCTACCTAGCTATGCCCTACGGAACGGTGTAACGGTGCTCTTACAAAAAAATGGTTACATAAGGAAAACTTAATAACTAGTTGGTCTCATTAGCAGACCCATGTTTTCCCTCGCTGCTGTCCACTCTCGGGTCTTCTTCTGCGTGCTGGAAAGGCTTCAAGTCGGCTATGTGGGCGGTGCGCCGCTCTCGTGTCCCCTCGCGTTGAAGTCGGGCTATGTTCTGTGAAAGAAAACGGATTACCTTGTACGGACCTTCATACTTAGGTGCCAACTTGGCTGCAAAGCCATCCGCTGCCTTGGAAAGGACGTGCTGTCGTAGGAGTACCATCGTACCCAGTGTTGGTCTCCATTCTCTTCGTCGCAAATTATATTGGCGACTCTGCTCTGCTGAGGCTCGCTGTGCGTTTTCTCTGGCCTCCTGGTGGTTGTTCCATTTGTTTCGCCCGACTGATGGGATCACTGTCATCTTGTCCTGTACAGGGAGTAACTTCCTCGTACAATGCCCCAGGTAATCTGGGTTCGCGTCCTTGTACCAGGAAAGCGGGGCTGAATCCCGTGGTATCTGAGACGCTGCTGTTGATTGCTAACGAGATTTCCGGGAGTAGGATGTCCCAGGTGTGTTGTGGTCCGTCGATGTACTGGGCGATCATGGTTTTTATCGTCCTGTTAGCCCGCTCCGTTGGGTTTTGTTGGGGGCTATATGGCGCCGTGTGCTCGATCTGCATACCGACTCGTTTACAGAACGCTTTAAACGAGCGACTAGTAAACTGGGTTCCGTTGTCACATACGAACGTCCTGGGTGTTCCGAAGTGTCCGAGGATCCTTTCCCTGAACGCCTTCTCGAGGTGTGCGGTGGTAGCTTTGCGCAGTGTGACGAGTTCGACCCATTTGGAGAATAGATCGAAGAACACCAGTAACACCGTGTTCCCCTGCTTTGATCTCGGTAATGGTCCCACGAAATCTACGCAAAGAGTGTCAAATGGCTCTTGTACTCTTCTCGTCAGCATTTTCCCGGCTGGCTTGCGTTGCTCCATTTTGAATTTCTGACAGATAGTGCATTTCTTGACGTACTGGGCTACTTCTCGGAACATCCCTGGCCAGTAGTACCTCTGGGCGACCCGCGTTGTGGTCTTCCGGATTCCTAGGTGACCGTCGGTTGGTGCGTCATGACATTCCTGCAGAATCCTCTTCCTTGCCTCCTTGCCGACGCACAGCTTCCATGGGATGAAATCCTCTTCATCCGGTTTCAAGCCCAGGTGTCTATATAGCTCTCCGTTCTGCACCGTGTAATCTGGGTATTTCTCGGGTTCTTCTTTTACTTGCCTACTTCTGCGTTGTATCCATGAGTCCCTGAGCACTTCTGTTTTGACTTGGCACAGTGTTTCCATCGGCTGCCGGGAGAGTGCGTCCGCCACGACGTTCTGGTTTCCTTTTCGGTAGTGTACGTCGAACTGATACTGCTGGAGTTCGAGGGCCCATCGTGCAATTCGCCCTGTTCGATTCTCTTTGGTGTTGAGCCATTTCAGCGCCAGATGATCCGTGATTACATCGAATCGGTATCCCTGCAAGTAACAACGCAGTTTCCGAATGGCCCAAATAATCGCTAGACACTCCTTCTCTGTCGCAGAGTAGTTTTCCTCGGCCTTTATTAGGCGCCGACTTACATAGGCGATGACTCGTTCCCCCTCCTCTGTTTCCTGGGTGAGGACGCCTCCCAATCCGAAGTCGCTCGCGTCGGTCTGTAGAGCGAATTTCCGGCTGAAGTCGGGACACGCTAAGACAGGCGCCTCGGTGAGTAATGCCTTTAACTTGTCGAACGCTTCCTGCTGCTCGTCCTTCCATTCCCAAAGGTGACCCTTGCGCAGCAACTGTGATATCGGGAGTACGACGGTGGCAAAGTTCGGGACGAACCGCCTGTACCAGGAGGCTATTCCTAGGCAGCGGCGTAGCTCTTTCGGGTTAGTCGGGGGCTGTATTTTCCGCACTGCTGCCACTTTGTCGGGATCGGTGTGTATTCCTTTTTCGCTGACGACATGACCCAGGTATACCAGCTTGCGTTGGAAGAAATGGCACTTCTTCCTATTGAGGCGGAGGTTAGCCGCCCTCAACCTTCTAAAAACCTTGCGCAGATTATTGATGTGTTCCTCCACCGATGTTCCAATGACTATAATGTCATCCAAGTAAGCAAAAGCGTGCGGTTCCATCTCTGGTCCTATCACCCGATCCAGGGCGCGTTGGAACGTCGCGGGAGCAGAGTGTAGCCCGAACGGCATTACCTTCCACTGGTACAGACCCCTGCCGAGTACCGTGAATGCGGTACACTCGCGGCTCTGCTTGGCCATGGGTATCTGCCAGTATCCGTTCTTCAGGTCCAGCGTGCTGATGAATCGTGCGTTCCGGAGTCGTTCCAAAATAGAGTTGATCCGCGGGAGAGGGTATGCGTCCGGAATGGAACGTGCATTCAGCTGCCGAAAGTCCACACACATCCGCGTTTCGCCCGTCTTCTTCCCTACTAAGACGATTGGGGCGCTGTGTGGGCTTTTCGAGGGCTCGATGCACCCTTCCTTAAGCAATTCATCGATCTGTGCGTTGATGATCTGTAGCATTGCTGGGTTTTTTGGGTAGTAACGCTGCTTAATTGGTCGCTTATCCTTCATTACGATCACATGTTCGGTGAACCCGTCGAACTTGGTGAGCTCCTCCTCCAAGAACTCCGCGATTCGTGGTTCCAGTATTGGAGGCGATGGGTGTCCCTCGAGCAGGGTGCCCACGGTGGCAAGCCCTGTTCGTGGATGACTCGGCTCTTCCTGCTTGCTGGTCTTGTCTTCTGACTTTTCTTTCTTCCGAAACGGGTTCCTTCATACTGCCTCGTCATCCTTTGCCCCCAGCAGGTCCTTGTAGTTGGTGTCAGCCGCACGGTTGCCGGCTGCATCCCGATGATCTTTGTCCTTGTCCTGGTGAATGATGCCAGCCGCGCGGTTGCCGGCTGCATCACGATGTTCCATGTCCTTATGGTTGTCAGCTCCGGTAGCTCGGGTTCCCAGGTGGAGAATCGCTCCTCCACAATGGCCCCAAGGAAATCTAGCCCAAGCAACACGTCGTCCAGTACAACTGGCAGTATCAACATTTGCACCTGCGTGCAAGTGGCTCCCAATTGTACGTCCGCCCATGTCGCCCGCGTGAGTTCCTTACGTGTGCCATCTGTCAGCGCGACCACTGTCTTCACTTGGCATTGATTTCCTGGGTTCCCGATCTTCTGCGCCAGCCGCTCTCCGATGAAACTCCTCGTCGCCCCCGTGTCGACGGTAGCTCACACCACGTATCCCTCGATGATAACTCGGGCCGAGATGCGTCCGCCAAACATTCGTAGCACACCTGCTACTTCCTGATGTTTGAGAACGCTGCCCCCACTGTATCTGGTTTCAGTGAGGGTGGTTGCCCGTTTCCCGAAGACTGGGTATGGCAGCAGTCCACCGTACGTACTCCCCTTTTTCCGCAGGTCCAGCAGAAGAGGATTCGCTGCCCCTGACATTCCCGGGCGAAGTGTCCTGCTACGCCGCAGTTACGGCAAGCTTCCCTGACGTTAATTGGCGTCTGCTCTGCCGACGTCGAATGAGACGCTTGAGTGTTATGGTTTGAGTGCGGAGCCCCGTTCCTGGGCGTCCATGCTACTCCCCGATGGTCGCCGCTCCCCTCATTCCCTGTCCCTGGTGTCGGTCGCTGCTCCTGGTACGTACTCCACTGTTGCCGTTGCTGTTCCCGTCCTCGTGCCACCTCGTAATTTACAACGAGTGTCGTCAGTTCTCGCAAAGTCTGGAAGTCGTGGCGTCTCACGAAGAGTTGATACTTGGGCTGTAAGTTCTCGTACACTCTCTCTAGTTCCTGAGCCTCAGTGTACCCGGCTCTGCGCATCATAAGACGGATATCAACCACTGCCAAACTGTGCTTCCAGCACCGTTAGCCGCTCCAGGATGGCTGATGTGTGGTCCTTCCGGTTAACAAAAGTTGCCATGCGAGTCCTCAGTTCCTCCACGGTGCCTTCTCGACCGAGGTTAAACTCACCAGCCAAGGCCTCGAGTTCGTTCTTGCGTCGGAAGGATATCCAGCGGACGCCCACCATGGTTAAACACGTTGATCCTTTTTATTGATTATACACTTTACTGGCCTGGTTCGTTGTTACACTGCACGCGAGGATGTTTTCGAAAGATCCTTTTATTGTTTATTTACGTAACTGGCTCTGCTCGTTGTTACACTGCACGCGAGGGTGTTTTCGAAAGATCCTTTTTATTGTTTATTTACGTTGCTGGCTTTGTTCGTTGTTACACTGCACGCGAGGATGTTTTCGAAAGATCCTTTTTATTGTTTATTTACGTTGCTGGCTTTGTTTACTTTGCGACTTGCTTCGATGTGTTCACTGCGGAGGCTGGTCACTGACTGACCCTTGCTAGCCGGCAGACGGGCTTATATATCCAATTCATCGGGCTTCGGCGGCCCGATCGTGTCTCGCGGTAGACGTCGGCTCGCTCACCCCCGGCGACCCGGCAGGTCCCTCTCTCGTCGTGTTGTACGGGGCGAGAAGTGTGGTGCTAGGCGTCTCCCTACGGGGCCTCGTGTCTAAAACTACGCTGTTTTCCTCGTTTCTGGCGTTGCCCCGGCCTGTCCTTCGCGTCCCTGTCTGTCTTTCGTGTCCCTGTCGTCCGTCATTACCCTTGCCCCTACTTAATCCTATCCTTGCTTAATCCTATCCTTGCTTAATCCTAACTCTTGCCTCTGCGTTGCTTAACTATTTCCTTGCGTGCCTGCTGCCAGGCCACGTGTTCCGTCTGAACAACACCCTCCCCTTGACTCCTCAGTCGGCCTCGTGGTTCTTTAAGCTACCTATAACCTTCAAAATTTCATCTTTTTTTCTCTCTGGGTCCCTGCTCGGGCGGCACCTGTAAGGTAGTGTCTCGGGCTGAGGTGAGCTCAGTCACGCCAGAGCCCCTTTACAGGGAAATTTGTAAATTGCTGAGACCCGAGACGAAACGAAAGAAAGTGGCCTACTGAGATGGGGGTCATTTAGAGGTGACCATATGCTGTTCTCCCAGACGGCGTGGCCGACTGGATCCGCCACGTACGACGTGTGTGGCTATGCCGGTGATAGCGTGCAGAAGCTGTTAACGTGCAACTAGTGGCCGCCCCCGCTGCTCGGTTGACCTCGGAGCCGGGTATCGACCACCAACTACCGAAATCACCGACTTGCGGCTGTTCCAGAGATTCCACTGTATGCGCTGGGTATTGACCTTCTGGCGCACCAGCGGAACTCTGGAACAGTTGGGCCACGCAGTCACACGGCTTTGCCTCTGCACGCGCACACACACACACACACGCGCAGGCGTACGCCCGCTCGCGGCAGTCACGTCCCTTTTTCCACACTGCATGCAACACGACCTTGGCTTTATCTTTTTACTTGCATTTTTAGGCCATGGATTTTAAAAAAATTCATGGTCTATTGTGTTTGTCGGAACGGAAATGTGCGTAACAGGCAGAAGGAGGCATCTCCTATATATATTATGAATCAGTATCAGTAGCCGAGTCGATTGAGCCATGTCTGTTTGTCCGTCTGTCCGTCTGACCGTCTGTCTGTCAGTATAAACAAACTATAAGAGCTAGAGTCATCAAATTTTGTGACAACATTCGTATATATTGCAGTGTCTCAAAGTTTTTTTGAAATTTGGACACGCCCCTTCCCGCCTCTGAAAATGAGTAATAACTATAACAACTATATATACTATGATAACACAACCCCACAAAAAACAAAGTTTGTCATGATCTGGGTATGCGGCATATGCAGTTATATGTATTTTGGGTCGCTGAATCCGAATCCGGGGTCAGAAATTCACCATCACGTCTGGATTTTGACCTAACCTTAAAAAAACTGAAAAACCTTTGGATATCCCCCAAAAGATATAGAATCGCGATCTGGGCATGCGATATATGTTTTAACATGTATTTTGTCCTTTTAAGTCCGAATCCGAAGTCCAAATTTACATAGCACATCTGAGTTTCGACTTAACTTCAAAAAACTCGAAAAATTTTTGAAGGCCCAAAAAATAATGGGGGGTCATGATCGGGTCATGCGATATATGTTTCTATATATTTTTGGACCTTCCGAATCCGAATCCGAATCATGCCCTGATCACGATTCTATATCTTTTGGGGGACATCCAAAGGTTTTTCGGATTTTTGAGGTTAGGTCGAAATCCAGACGTGATGGAGAATTTCTGACCCCTGATTCGGATTCAGCGACCCAAAATACATATAACTGCATATGCCGCATACCCAGATCAAGACAACCTTTTTTTTTGTGGGGTTGTGTAATCCATGGCCGTATACAGTCAGCTCCTGACTGTAGCGTTTGTATTTTTATTGTTTGTTTTCTTTTCATGAACTTGCCCTACCTATGAACCGTTACACTAACTTGCCCGCAAACGGGCCCTGCCTATTAAGTCGGCCAACAAGTGGCTCGCTCACCTTAGTCCACGCGTCCTTGGTTATCCTTTTGCTGTCCTCCTTGCCGGATTTGGTCAAGAACACTTTTCACTTTTTAGGCCATGGGTTTTGAAAAAATTCATGGTCTATTGTGTTTGTCGGAACGGAAATGTGCGTAACAGGCAGAAGGAGGCATCTCCGACCCCATAAACTATATTTATTCTGAATCAGTATCAGTAGCCGAGTCGATTGAGCCATGTCTGTCTGTCCGTCTGTCTGTCTGTCTGTCTGTCTGTCTGTCTGTCTGTATGAACACCTGGATCTCAGAAACTGTAAGAGCTAGAGTCATCAAATTTTGTGACAACATACATATATATTGCAGTGTCTCAAAGTTTTTTTTAAAATTTGGACACGCCCCTTTCCGCCTCTATAAATCAGTAATAACTATTTAAAAATCACAATATTAGCTCAACAACCAAAGTTGTATATCTTATATGTCAAATACCTTGCCACGGGCGTTATGTGAAAATTTCATTTAAATCGGACTATAAATAAGTGAGATATAATACGAATTAAACTCATTTTGAACATATATATTTTACTTAAGCATACTTAATTTACGCAAGCATACCGAAGTTCAAATCTAGCGTCAGACACACTGCATTTTATTGAACTTTGTTTTGCATTGTATGGTAAAAGAATTAGTTCACAATGCAGCTTTGCCGATACGCGAAGAAGTGAGGCAATAGCCGAGTGGTTAGAGTGGCGGACGGCTGCGAAAGAGTGCGTGTGTTCAACTCCCGGTTGAGGCGGGTGCGATTTTTCATTTATTAATTATTTCTTATTTTGTTTATTTATTTTATTCTAATAAACTAAAAGAAAAGTTACAGTCAAACAAATTAAATTATTTAATTAAATTTCAATAAACATAAAAAGTATTCATTACTTTGTTTTTATATGAAAAACAATCAAATTATAATACCTATAAATAATATTAATTATTTATAATAAAGTTAAGTATTTTTATATTATTCAGCACGCATCAAAAACCGCGAACTGATGCGTTCTTCAATGCCGTCACTCTTTCCGTATTTTGTCTGTTATGACTTTGCAAGTTCAGTAAGATTCCAATTGGATGTTTCCTATTTTGTTTTACTCTCAATATTTTGCAATTAGAATGCTAGAAAATAACAGAGTTCATAAACCCTTATAAAGTTATGAATGTGCGAGTGGGACGCCCATACATACATGTCTGCATATCCACATGTATTTATTGGCATCCCACAACAATGTGATGTGATGATTGTATATACATACATACATATGTACAATTAGATTTGCAGTTGCTGTTGTGTACCGACGAAAGAAAACTAAGTTCTAATTACATATATTGCGTAACTAAAACTTAAAAATCGCCGCCCCACTTTAATGTTTTTGAGCTTTTAATTTATTTAAAAAAAATTATGAAATACAAAAGAATTTCACATGCTGATCGCGGGAGCAATCGAACCTCGAACACGCTCAATATCATTGGACTTAGAGTCCGGGACATAGTCTACTCAGCCACTGAACATCCCCCGCAGTCGTCGAAAATGGTGAGACATTAGACAAAACGACAAGAAGCAATATGCATTCTTAGTTCGTGCCAAAAAAATCAAGAAGAAGAACATATAATGAAATGCGCTTGAAATGCATACCTATACTTATTGCCAACGGTATACTATGGTAATCCATGGCCTTATACAGTCAGCTCCTGACTGTAGCGATAGATAATGTCCAATTAAGGGGTGGCACCTTCAACTGTTATTTTTCACTCACATACGGAACGCGCGAAGCAATGGCCACACAGCACACAATAAATTCAAACAAACGAAATAATTTTGTAATTCCGAAAAACACACCGAAGTCCCTGCTCGGGCGCCAATGAAAATTCTCTAAGCGTTTTTAGAGATCGACAAAAGTTCAAAAATAACAAAGAGACGCGGTGGATTCGAAGTAATGAATTTTATAATTTATTGTTGCTGCTGGCTTCGACGATTGCTGTTCTTCGAGTGACGTTATGAACATTTTTAGCGGTGGCCAGAGCTTGGCCACACACTCGCGACTTTGCCGTCGGCAATTGCCGATCGACTAGCGCTTAAGAGAGCATGCTTAAGCTAAATTACAATTCAATTTCTCTTAATCTATCTTAACCTATGACTTCAATGTTAAAATTCAATCTCTTCAATACTAATAATAACGCTAAATAAAATAAAGGTCTATGTTGCTCCATCAATTGGCCTTAAAGTTCGGGACATAGTCCACTCAGCCACTGAACATCTCCCGCAGTGGTCGAAAATGGTGAGACATTAGACAAAACGACAAGACGCAATATGCATTCTTAGTTTGTGCCAAAAAAATCAAGAAGAAGCACATGTAATGAAATTTGGTACGCGTTAGAAATGCATATCTATACCTATTGCCTACGGTATACTATGATAATCCATGGCCTTATACAGTCAGCTCCTGACTGTAGCGTTTGTATTTTTTTAAATAGTCATTACTGATTTACAGACTCGGGAAGGGGAGTGTCCAAATTTTAAAAAACTTTGAGACACTGCAATATATACGTATGTTGTCACAAAATTTGATGACTCTAGCTCCTATAGTTTCTGAGATCCAGGTGTTCATACAGACAGACAGACGGAGAGACAGACATGGCTCAATCGACTCGGCTACTGATACTGATTCAGAATATATATAGTTTATGGGGTCGGAGATGCCTCCTTCTGCCTGTTACGCACATTTCCGTTCTGACAAACACAATAGACCATGCATTTTTTTTAAAATCTATGGCCTAAATAAAAATGCTGTGTGTCTGCCGCTAGATTTGAACTTCGGTATGCTTGCGTAAATTAGGTATGTTTAAGTATACATATATGTTCAAAGTGAGTTTAATTCGTATCATATCTCACTTATGTATAGTCCGATTTTCACATAACGCCCGTGGCAAGGTACATATTTGTCATGTAAGATATACAACTGTGGTTGTTGAGTTAAGATTGTAGTTTTTGTATAGTTATTACTGATTTACAGAGGCGGGAAGGGGTGTGTCCAAATTTTAAAAAACTTTGGGACACTGCAATATATACGTTGTTGTCACAAAATTTGATGCCTCTAGCTCTTATAGTTTCTGAGATCCAGGTGTTCATACAGACAGACAGACGGACAGACGGATAGACAGAGATGGCTCAATCGACTCGCCTACTGATACTGATTCAGAATAAATATAGTTTATGGGGTCGGAGATGCCTCCTTCTGCCTCTTACGCACATTTCCGTTCCGACAAACACAATAGACCATGAATTTTTTTAAAATCCATGGCCAAATGAATTTTTTTGAAAATCCATGGCCTAAAATTTAGACGATAAGCATTATCAAAATGTTAAGAAAAGTAGAGAATTAACTCGACATTACAGCAAATATAGAAAACTAAAATATACCAAACCCGAATTTTTACGTGGAAATCCATGATTGGCTTCCTTATCGGACTAATCCTTTTATCAGTTGCACATACAAGCAAGATCGAAATCGCACCAATAAACACAAACCAAGGATTCATACTCTTCAATACAGGAGATATAAATTGTACCGAAATTGAATTAACTTTCAGCAACTTATTAACCCAATCATACAAAATTAATGATAAACGCACATTATTTTTAATTAAAAATCTTGACGACCAAATGAATGGTCTATATCTCGCTAATCGATATAAACGTGGTCTTATTAATATTGTAGGATCAGTATATAAGTTTCTATTTGGCACCTTAGATGATACTGATAGGGAAAAAAATACAAAATCAATTAAATACCTTAAGCAATAATATTATTCAAACAAATTAACCCTCTAATACCCAAGAGTGCCTCAAGGTACTCATTAGTTTTTTTGCAATAACAAAATAAGTAATTACTTTTTTATTATTTAAGTTATATTTTAAAGTAACAAAATAATGTATTAATTAATACCAAAAAGCTTTGATCGATTTCTAAAGCTCTTCCTGGAGCTTTTTGTCTATTTGCCATGAACATATGTTTTTTCGCGCGCAAAATTTCGTACGGTGCAACTCTTTTCCGATTAACTTTAAACTTTTTTTGGTATAAGGTATGTATATCAACTATTGATAGAAACATTTGTTTTTATCAATATCAACGACATGTGCATTTTAACAATGAAATACCAATGAGTGTCTCAAGGCACTCTTGGGGCTTAGAGTGTTTCTTTTTCACTAACTAAATATTTAACTTTGCAATTTAAAGACTACGAGAAATGGCAGACCTAATGCGTAAACGCCATAAACTGTCAGATTTGACCGATGAGCAATTGCTCAACTTGTTTGATTCTGTTCAGTTGGAAGAGTTATTATCTGACGAAACAAGTGATGATGGAGACGATGAGGTTGATATGGTCGGTGCACTAAATGCAGCCTTGGAAGATGCTGATTCGGTATCATTTGCTGTTTCTGCCGCCGACACTGAGGAACAAGCATGCGAATCCAGCAAGAAAACACCAAAAAGACCCCGATCACCTCTACCATCATTAGACCACTCAAAAATCATAAATTGGTTACAAAACTCATTATATAAAAACTATTATCTATATATAGGTATTGAATCAGTTAAAAAAGAGCCGAGCAAAATAATTTGGAAGCAACAGTCTCTGCAGTTGCATATCAATGACGTAGCCTTTCGAGGTAACTCATCATTGCCACTAGAAATAACTAACTTGGAAACTCCACTGCAAATATTTTGCTATTTTTTCAATGAGAATATTATCAATCAAATTGTTGAGGAAACATTACGCGCAGCAATAGCCGACAACATTCAAAGCCAATTTAAATTGAATATTGATGATATTTACCATTATATTGGGATTCTAATTTATATGTCCCTTTATCGATTCCCAACTTTGAAAAGCTACTGGGGAAAACACGCTTTTGGGCCCATTCGAGCTTGCATGACGCGAAGCAAATTTGATTCAATTAAACGCTACTTGTGTCTGCGAGATGAGAACAAACGAATTAAAAAGGGTGAAGCCGGTTACGATCCCCTGTACCGCACAAGAACTTTAATAGATCACCTAAATGACAGATTTGATTCCATTCCAAAGCAAGCTCGACTTTGCGTGGATGAGCAGATGTGCGGCACAAAAATGAAACATCACCTTCGGCAGTATATGCCTAATAAACCTCATAAATGGGGTATAAAGCTCTTTGTCTTATGCGATTCCTATGGATACGCCTACCGTTTTGAAATTTATAGTGGCGCTGGAGATAATGTAATCTTATCTGGCGAACCAGATCTCGGAGCATCAGCCAACATTGTTGTTCGCTTAACAAACACTGTACAGAAATTCCAGCATCATATAATATATTTCGACAACTTTTATACGTCAGTGCCATTGTTGGTGTACCTACGTGCTAAAGGTATATATAGCCTTGGTACAGTACGTCCTAATCGTATACCCAATTCTAAGCTGCCTTGTGATAATATTATCAAGGACAAGCCTAGAGGATTTTCGACTGAGTTTGTTGGCTCTTCATATGGAGTCACTATTAGTAAAGTATTGTGGAAAGACAGCAGAGCCGTTCGATTGCTATCTACATACGTTGGTATTCAGCCATTTGAAAGAGCAAGCAAATGTGGAGTCGCTACCACATTAAAGCCAAGACCAGAGATTCTGCGACACGTATTTTTTACCATTTGGTGGATATGGCTGTAACAAATGCCTATATTTTGTACAGGCGTATATCAAATAATGAAAAAGAGAGCCCTAAAAAAGATTTCAATCTTCCGGATTTCCGAGAGGAAATTGCTGCGGGCCTCGTAGAATTTCAGCAAAAGCCTTTAGTGGGTCGTCCCAGAAGTGAAGCATCACGATCTCCATCTTTTCATAGACTTGGGCAACAAAGTCCGTCCGTGTCGTCTTTTCCACCAGCTAG
This sequence comes from Zaprionus capensis, assembly GCA_018903675.1. Taxonomy (NCBI): domain Eukaryota; kingdom Metazoa; phylum Arthropoda; class Insecta; order Diptera; family Drosophilidae; genus Zaprionus; species Zaprionus capensis. Next base: position 5,205 of record JAEIFN010000887.1, on the reverse strand, counting down.
ACTTAGAATTGGTGCAAAGTCAAATCATCCTATAGCAGACTTGCGTTTGGATATGCAGGATCATTTTCATATTTGGCTAAGTCGAGATGGCGGGAAAAGATGGTGCAAGAATTGCAAAACGTCCCAAACCCAATGTATTTGCAAAAAATGCAATCTACACCTTTGTTGCACTGCCAACAAAAATTGTTTTTTTGAATATCATAATAAAACATGAAAACTTACACTTATAGAATATGAGTTTGATTTTTTCACTCTAAGCCCCAAGAGTGCCTTGAGGCACTCATTCATATATTCACACCTGACAGGTAAACGGTTGTCGGAAAATTTTTTTCTGACGCCATTTTTGAGTTCAGTGGGCAAAATTCAATTAAGAAAAAATTATTTGGATATTTTTTATTTTGAATTAAAAAAAATAGCCTTAGAGGGTTAACTAAATCATGTAATTAATAAAGTAAATGAAATAATTAAAACAATAGAAAACACAAATATTAGAAATACACAAATAACTTACTTAAACGAAAATATTGAATACTTTACTAATTACGTTGAGACACTTGAGTTAGCATTGCAATTAACAAGACTGGGTATATATATGGCATAAACACCCCTAACGCGGTACCGCCTGATGCACGATTTGCCTCCACGCTCCTCTGTCCTGTGCGCGACTCCGCCAGTTGCTAATCCCAAGCGTCGTCAGAATTGCGTCCATCTGGTCTCTCCAACGTGCGCGTGGTCTTCCTCTCCTACGTTGTCCGCCAACTACCGCATCGAAAACGGATCGAGCTGGAGTTGTTCGCTCCATACGAGCTATGTGGCCAAGCCAGCGAAGTCGCTGAATATTAATTCGCTTGACTATGTCCACATCGCCATATAGCTCATACAGCTCATCGTTCCACCTGATACGGTAGGTTCCGCCAACGCAAACAGGTCCGAAGATCTTGCGAAGAATTTTTCTCTCGAAGACACCAAGAGCAGCTGCATCTGACTGCGTCACCGTCCAGGCTTCCGCACCATATAGAAGCACTGGAATGATGAGTGCCTTGTAAAGGGTTAGCGTCGTCTTTCGAGAGAGGGCTCTGCTGTTCATTTGCCTACTGAGCCCAAAGTAACTTCTGTTGGCAAGTGTGATCCTCCGCGGTGTCTTGACTCTCATCTTACTGCTGGAGACTATGACTTTGAGTCGGTCAAGGAGTCGGTCAAGATAGACAAAGTCTTTGACCGACTCAAAGTCATAGTCTCCAGCAGTAAGATGAGAGTCAAGACACCGCGTCTCTCGGTTACTGCACACCATAAACTTTGTTTTGCCCATATTCACTGCTAGACCAACTCTAGCCGATTCTCTTTCAATAGCTCCAAAAGCCGCCGTCACATCACGCTTGGTACGACCAATGATGTCAATATCATCAGCGTAACCAAGGAGCTGGACACATTTCTGTCCCAGTATTGTGCCCCCTCGATGCACTCCAGCTTTCCTTATGACACTCTCTATTAGCAGGTTGAAGAGCACACAAGATAGCGAGTCGCCTGGTCTGAGACCCCGCCTGGTACTGAAGGTTTCGGACTGGTCATTTCCTACCTTGACAGAGCTGATGGTGTTGCTTAATGTCATACTACAAAGCCGTACTAGCTTTGCAGGAATACCAAGCTCAGACATGGTGGTGTACGGGCGTCCTCGCCGTGGACTATCAAAAGCAGCTTTAAAATCGACAAACAAGTGGTAGGTGTCGATTTGGTTCTCATACGCTTTCTCCAGGATCTGGCGTAGTGTGAAGATCTGGTCAACTATGGACCGATCAGGTCGTCAGCCGTCAGAGAAAGTAAGGGGAACAAAATGTAACCATAGCTTTGGCTGTGGTACGTGCCGTCCTTACTCCTACTGACGGAAGTGCGGCTATACTCTCCACGTGAGGGCGGCTGGAAGCAGACCCCTAGTACGGTCATGTCTCTGCTAGGGGTGCTGACTAATTGTAGTCGGGCGAAGATCGTGAATCTATAAATCACCCCAATCCAAGGCGGAACAGCATACGCTAATGGATGCATGGCCGGGGGGTAGCCCGGTCTCTAGTATGCGGACTCTGGATACCTGTCGCCCTCCAGTTTTATTCAGACTTCCCACGGTACACGGGCTATGCCGTGGGTGACCTTCCCTTACCGCTTACTCGTGGGACCAAATTAATGGAATCACATAAAAATGTAGATAAGTCTGATGCGACTTCGACAGCATCAACCCAGGGTGAGGCTTTCACGGCCGATCTCAATATCAGCACTGCAGCTGTTGGGCTGCTGGCTTCCACCCCCAATACTACGGGTCTTGGCCCTGGTAGTACAGGGGACCCGGATAGGCCGCGAACTCCCTTGGACACTGAGTTCGTAAGTGCTGCATTCTCGTCCACCAACTGTGTAGGCACTCAGCGGAATGTCGAGGTGATGTCCTCTGACGCAGAAGCTGATTGTGACTTAATCAGTTTTGCTGACGACGCTTCTGTGGCCTCTCAGAGGTCAGGCCTAACGGAAGCAGGCTCCCAAATCCAGACTCTGCGACGACCCGCGAGAAGAAGCTCTTCAAAGCTGCACTCGCGAAGGGTTCGAGCAGAGCAGAGGCTCTTGAAATCGCCACTGCGCCCCCCGCGGAAACCAAGGCCAAGCGGACGCGCGTGGATGATACTCTCCCCGAACCCCAAGGGTCTTCAAAGAAGCCAAAAAAGACTCATGTGGAGTCCACAAAGCCACTATACAGCCAAGTGGCAAGCAGCGTGAGATTGGGCTTCACGTCGGCTGACCCAACAAAACCTCTTACACCGGAGCAGATGGCTACGGTGCAAGACAGCATCCTGAAGGCGATGCGGCTGCCCTCCACATCTGGAGTCGGTCCAGGTTTCGAGGGCTGTATACCCCGAAACGAGTGGCTGCTCCTGGTGTGTGAGGACAGCAGCACTGCTGAATGGGTCAGGGGCGCTGCTGGACACATTAAATCCATCAGCGGCCTTGACATAAAACTATTGGAGGAAACTGAGTTCCCGAAAGCTCACCTCATCAGAGGCTATTTCCCAATAGTGCTGATCTCCCACCCGCCACCATTCTTGAGTACTTGGGTCTTCAGAATGTTGAACGCTTCTCAACGGAGCTGTGGCGGGTGGTTCAACATAGCCTTAACGGCAAAACCACGTATCTCGCGATGTTGGTCGACGAGAAGTCGTATAGGACCCTGACGGATCTCAAGGGTAATGTTAAATTCCGCTTTGGCCGAGTGAAACTTATCCTGAAGAACTCTCCCGTCAGGGCCTCACCCTCTCCTGCCCTGCCACCTTCCCCATCTCCTACCATTCCCCCCCCTATCAGCGCTCCTCCGGCAGCGGCAACGGTGGCCTCCGCCGGCGTGACAGCATTGGCTGCTACTCCGGTGGCATCTACCAGCGCCGCAGCCGTAGTGGCGCCGATTACCACCATCCCCAAACCCCCAGTCATTGTGGTGACTGCCCCTAAGCCCACAACGGGCCGCACGAGGCCGGTGGTTGGCAGTGGACGCCCTCTTGTCCCTTCCAGACCAACCACCAGCGCAGTGCGGAAGCATCCGACAAGGATACCTCCGGCGACCGTGGTCGCAAGGCGACCGCCCCCGAGTAGTTCCTCCAGACTGCCGAAGGGCATCCGGGGCAACGACTCTCGGGGGGGGCAAGGCAGGCGGCCTTGTCTCCAAAGCCCTGAACGAGGATGCGGAGCGCCATTAAGGTGCTCCAGGCGAACCTGCACCACGCCAGAGGAGCGTCCGCCACCCTGTGCAGGATCGCCTGTAAGGATGCTATCGACCTGGCTCTCGTCCAGGAGCCATGGTTGATCGGTGGCCACATCCGTGGACTATCATGCGGATCATGTAAGTTACTATATGACCGTATGGGTGGTGCCCCTCGCACCGCTATTGTTGTAAATATCAGTGTGAGACACTTCCTGAAAAATCTCTAAGCGTTTTTAGAGAGCGAAGATCAAACGAATAAATTGAGACGCGGTGGTTTCGAAGTTTTATAAAATTTATTGTTGCTGATGGCTCAAATTTGCTGCTTCCTTTTCGATAGCGAGAACTATACTATATTAGAGCGGTGACCATGGTTTTGCCACGCACTCTCAAATTTTGCCATCGGCAATTGCCGATCGACGCACAGCAAGAGAGAGATTTACATGATTACACTTCTTGTGCTCTCTTAAATTCTATCTTAACTACTCTCTTAACTACTGCTCGAACATTCCGGCCCCGTTGAAGAGCTCCGGTCTTTAACACATCGGGAGCACTACCAGCTTGTGAATAGGGCGCCTAATTGCGCCTGCTGGTATTTTTATTTCGGCTACTCGAACCTTGCCGTCCCCCCCCTCGAATTGTGCGCTGCTGGAGGCTGAGCAGGTAGTCCTTGGACCACTTGCGCCAAAAAGTGCTGTTTGAGCGCCGACAGCTGCTGCCACAGCTTCCAGTATCCGCGTCCTGGCTTCCTGCTGGTCCCGTCTGGATCGGATCCTGTGGGCAGCTCCAACGAAGGCTGTCCAATAAGCAGGTGGTCTGGCGTCAGCACCTCTCCATCGCTGGGATCGCTGCTGTCGACGAGCAACGGCCTGGAGTTGAGCAGCGCCTTGACGTCCACCCGATGCGTGCTCAAATCGTCCTGCCTCAGATTGGCGTTGCTCGCTTCTCGCAGGAGCCTGTGCCTGGCAGACCTCACTGCGGCTTCCCACAGTCCTCCGAAGTGCAGGGCGCGGGGGGAATGAACTTCCACTGCACTCTTCTCTCCGCCGCGAAGTCCATCAGCCTCACCTCGTTGTTGTGGAGCGCCGTCTGCAGCTCCCTCAGCAATCCGCGTCTCCCGATAAACCTTTTAAAAATATTCAAAAAGGTATCAGTTGATAAGTTGGTTACCAGCGCTAAATGTACCGCCTTTGAGGCAAACCAAACGAAAACGGCAACATACATTTTTACAGGTGATCTACCTCTGATCCTATCGCTGACAAATAACGGCCCACAAAAGTCTACACCACATACTCTAAACGTACTGCTTTGTACTTTAAGGAACGAAATTTTCCTTTCTAATGACGATACCACAAGAGAGTCTGGTCTGAGCCGTTTGAAGCAAAAACGAAGCATATATGCGACTATTCGAACTAGCTTAGCAAAGTTGGAGTGATGGTGTATCAACTCCACAAAACAATTTTGCGGAACTTCCG
>JAEIFN010000882.1:0-43735 GCA_018903675.1 Zaprionus capensis | reverse complement strand
GTCAAACATCCCCAACCGGGAAATCTGTCCTTTTTTAGTTTTTTGTCCTGAAATCTGTCCTTTTTACTAAATTTTACAATTTTGTTTGTTTGCAAACTATGTGGCATCTCTTTTAAGCAAATCGTATGAGCATAATCGTATGAATATCGGCAATTTTTGCCACTTTGCCCAAATGCCTAAAGAATACATACAAAGTAGGCAACAATTTCGTGTTTTTCCAAAATGCCAAAAGAATTAAGTTACAAACAAAAGTTTCGCGATATCTGGCTTGACCAGCCAGAATTTAAAAATTGGTTATAGTGCGACAAAAATGATAAAAACAAAGGTTTTTGCAAATACTGCAAGTGCAATATAAATGCAAAAATTGACAAAATTCGTGCGCACATGGAGACCAAAAAGCACGTGCAAAACACTAAGTGTGTGTTCAACTTAATAAAATAAACTTTTTGCCTGTTAAGGCCGATGATGTATGTCGCCAGGAAGCTGCAATTGCTGTGCTATAAACATAGCATTGCGCTATTGAGCCGGTGGCACACCTCGGCGAATTATGCCAAACTTATTTTGGCGCCAAACGTATGGCAACGTATGAAACAAACGTTGAGGACGAATGCCTGATTGACGAAACTTTAAAACTATTGAATTAAAAGTAATATAAATAAATAATTAGCAAAAAAGAAATCTGTCCTCTTTTTTTCATCCTTTTTCCAAATTTTCAGCCTTTTTTTATCCTTTTTTTTTTCAATCTGTCCTGTTTTTTCAGAAAAATATTGGCATCACTGGCATCTATGTATATGTACGTATGTAGACATACATATTTATGTTTCAATGTAAGTACAAATGTATCGATGTGTGTAGAAGCAATCACGTACACACGTATATACATATGCAGGTACACAGCTTGCATGCAATATTTAAAGACTATGTTAAGTATCAGAATTTGAGCACTTAGTACATGTGATTATGTACTCCTATAATTATTTCGACAATTTCGTCGTTCCAAGCAACAAGACTTGCTCAATTTTTATACCCTTCGACCATTGAAAATGGTCAAAAAGGGTATACTAACTTTGTGCAAATGTATGTAACAGGCAGAAGGAGGCGTGGCAGACCCCATAAAGTATATATATTCTTGCTCAGGATCACTAGCCGAGTCGATTGAGCCATGTCTGTCTGTCTGGATGTCCGGATGTCCGGATGTCCGGATGTCCGGATGTCCGGATGTCCAGATGAACACACAGATCTCAGCTATTATAAATGCTAGAGACACCAAATTTGGAATGAAGGTTCCTATGTACTCGGCGCAGATCAAGTTTATTTCAAATGTTAGGTGCCACGCCCACCGCCCCCACAAATCAATAATTTAATTTTTGAACTCAATTTGTAAGCGCTGTATAAAAGATACAACTTTCTGACTTTAACATATACTAAGCTGAATGAAATATCTACGTAGTCTCCAAATTACAATCCGATCGGACAATAATCACAGAAGTTATTTAAGAAAGTATGAACATAACACCAAGTGCTTCTGTCAGCTAACAGGAGAGGCGGGCGAGCGCGAAGCGCGAGCGCCATCTGTCGGGATTAATTTCAAAGCATGTGCATATGCATATGTGTATGAATTTAACAAATTAAACTACACGGGAACATAGGTCGAAGGGTATCCCACTGTCGCGTTTTGCGCGACTGTTGCTTTTCTTACTGGTTGATACTGAATACCTGTAGGCTGTCTAGAGAGTCGATAGACATTGAGCGACGACTAGCTTCCATTTAAGTCCAGCGGCGACAACGAAAACGGCTTGGCAGTTGGTTCCAGCGGCGACGACAGCGGCAGGTGGCACTTTGTTAATATTGTCTTTAATTTGGTTTCACCACACACACGAACGCGCAAGCAACAGCCAACCAGCACACAATAATTCTCAAGAATTTAAAAACAATTTATAAACACACCGAAGTCCCTGCTCGGGCGCCAATGAAAAATCTCTAAGCGTTTTTAGAGAATCGAAGAATAAACGAAATAAATGAAATTGAGACGCGGTGGTTTCGAATGTTAAATCAATTTATTGTTGCTGGTGGCTTAAGGTGGTGTTTCCCTTTCGATAGCGAAATGTGTATTAAAATAGAGCGGTGACCATGGTTTGGCACGCACTCTCAAATTTTGCCATCGGCAACTGCCGATCAACACATAGCAAGAGAGAGATTTTTATGACTACACTTCTAGTGCTCTCTTAACTACTATCTTATCTACTCTCTTAACTATTGCTCGAACAATGACTTTTAGTAAGAGAGAAGCTACTAGCAGGTCATACCCTACTGAGGTATTACAGGGTATAAGGGTACACGTGGTCGATGTCACGCATGTGTACTCGCTAGAAATGTGGGTCTCTACATGGGTCGTATCATCACGTGGTCCGTTTGTGACTCACGTGTACGTGTCGCGTGTCACGCGGGACTGGCTGGCTGCTCGTCGTGCAGAAATGCCCGTGGCCGCAGGTGTGTTCGCCTGTACTTTCACAAGTCGCTTGCGGTGTATTCCACCACGCCGCAACTTGTTGAAGCACACGTTCGTGCACCCGCTTGCCAACTGGCGCTTCACTCACGACACGAGTCACGAGTGGCCGTTGACCATGTGGAACGCCCGTGACCGCAGGTGTCTTCGCTCGTGCTCCCACAAGTCGCTCGATGGTGTATTGCACCACGCCGCAACTCGTTAGAGCACACGCACACACACCCACTCGTCAACTGACGTCCACTCACGACTCGAAACGTGCGTGTGTACGCTCAGAGCCGCTCACTGGCCAGCGGAGCACCGGCACGCCAGAAGCACGACTCTGCAGGTACACACTCACACACAGCACACACGTACACGACACTTTCACGATGCTCTAAAGGGTATATTTAATAAATCACTGCGGGTTGTTTCATTTAAAATAGTTTATAACATATTTATTCACTGTTGCTTTCGTTATTTCCTATCGCTGAGCACTTATCCTAATTAGGCCTCCTGCCTACTCGCACCATCTACGCTAGCTACGAACTAATACATTCAATATTTTTAAAGGTTTCTCCTGCTCACCTGGAGTCTCCTGCTACAGGATTCATCTCGGGCTCTAGTCGATGTCCTTGGGCACTTAACACTAGTTTACTTGACTTTTTACTTTTTATTCTGTTCCCCGTGGGAGCGCTTTGCTTCCGGCACATTAAGCTGTTCACGAACGACTGCCCTTGGCCTAGTTTTCGCGGCTCGCGTTTCGCTGCTACGCACATGTCGCTGCTGCTGCGTACATGTCGTCGCTGCCCGCCCGACGCCGCTGCTTGCATGTCGCCGCTGCCGTCGGCCGATCGTGCCTGGCTGCTGCGACTCTGCTCGCACTTCGTCGCATGCATGGCGCCGTTCGCATATTTTTGCATGTATGGCGCCGTTCGTGTTTTCTGCATGCACGACGCCGCTGCTTGTCTAGCCTTGCTGCTGGACGTGCGTCGCTGCTGGCTGTGCGTCGCTGCTGGCTGCGCATCGTCGTTGGCTGAGCGTCGCTGCTGGCTGCGCATCGTCGTTGGCTGAGCGTCGCTACTGACTTAGCGTCGCCGCCTGTCTGGCGCCGCTGCCCAAAATTTGGTCGCGATGCCGTTGCAAATGCCGTTGACTATGCACGTGGTCGTCGTTTTGTGCACACAATGTGCAAATGCGCGAGCTCTGGGCACCGAGGCACCGTTATGCCTGCAAGTGTTCGAGCTCTGGGTACCGAGGTACCGTAACTCTTAACTTGTGCGCTGGGCATGGGCGTCGAATGTCTGGCGTTTTCATATGTTATGTCCCCTGTTGCCTTGTCCCTGCCTATGCCCCTGTCTTTGCCTATGCTATTCGAGAAAACTGCTAACGGGTGTATTCGACTTATAGGTAGCTTATTTTATTTAACTTATAATAATTAACATATTTCAGTACAAGAAAAATGATGAATGTGGCGTCGCTTCAATGCGGCGTCACAAGCCAAACAATAATTAATAAGAATCACTCACAGTTTGTTGTGTTCCATCGACGAAAGATCTTCCGTGGGGTGGTGTAATTTTATGTGTGTGTATAGATGTTTGCATTATAGTTTATTTTGTTTGTCACTGATGATTTTTTTTTCTGTGTATTATTTTTAGCTCACGTGTTTGTATTTAGAGTTACCTTTTTGTGGTCAGTTGCAGATAGGCAGAGAAAAAAAATTAAAAATAAAGATTATTGGCAACTCGCTATATATATATATAGGTATTTATTCGCACCATTGACTCATTTGTTTTTTTTTTTTTATTAACCAATTAATTTTTAAGAGCTTTTATAATATAATTATAATTATTAACTAATATTTAAGTTAGCCTGATCACTGTGATATAATGATTTCATTAATTTATTTTTAGCAATCACTGTGATATTATGCTTTTATTAACTTATTTTTAGCAATCACTGTGATATTATTGTTGTAGTTAACTTATTTCAAGCATCACTGTGATATTATTGTTTTAGTTAACTTATTTCAAGCATCACTGTGATATTTTAGTTATTTGCAGCAATCACTGTGATATTTTAGTTATTTACAGCAATCACTGTGATATTTTAGTTATTTACAGCAATTACTGTGATATTTTAACTTTCATTAACTTATTTTAATATCTTCATAAGCCTGTTTAGACGATTCACTGTGATTTTATATTGTTCATTAACTTATTTTAGACCATCACTGTGATATTATATTAATTTTCATTTAGTTATTTAGGGCCATCACTGTGATATTTTAATTTTCATCTTAGACGATCACTGTGATATTATATTTTCCATTAAATTATTTAAACAATTCACTGTGATATTCTGGGGTTTAGCTTTCCTTAAATATTTTTAAACAAGCCACTATTCTGGGTTTGATGAGCTTCCCATCAGCCAATCTAGGGCTTCTAGCACAAGGTGCCAGAATCTGAATAAATATATTATTTATTAGACTCTGCAATAGAATTATTTATTATTGTTTTTTTTCAACTTTACCTTAATCTGGCACCAGTTTTGTTGTTTTTGTTTTTCAGCTACTCCACGAGGTTGTCCTAATCTTTCAAAATCTCTGTTGAGGAACGGTGACAACTCTGTTATTTGCCAATTTTAATCATTCACATGTAAACTTAAAACTTAACATCTTTAAATGTATCGATACCGCTGCGACGGTCATTCACACAAAACTTATGTTACAAATTTAGTATAAAGAGAGCTGTCAATTGTGCAAGATCAATTTGAATACAGTCCACTAAAAATATTGAGGCGACGTTTTATTCCAAACCATAAGTTTGGTCATTCGAGCCAGGGATATCTTGTATTGGGATTGATTGCGTTTTATACTCACGGAAAATCAACTATGGAACAACAACTCAAGGCGCTGATGAGATCTCGTGGTCCGCTTAAGGCAAGCATCACGCGGATATGGACATGGGCTCGTGGAGCAGATACAACAACAACATCAGCAGAGGTTACAGCAAGGAAGGAGCAACTACAAGCTCTTTGGAAGCAATTCACAGAACTCGGCAATTCCATAGCTCTTCTCGACGAGGTCGAAGGGTATGGGGATCCCGAGGAGGACAATGCATTCTACGTGGAAAGGTATTTGCAGACATATGCAATGCTTTTGGAAAGGATTGGATCTCCACATCCAACTACATCTACAATAAGCAATGGGGATGACAGCACAAAGCTTCATCAAAACGACGCAATAATCAATTTGTTGCAACAACAACATCAACTTTTCGAACGGCTAGCTGTAAATCAAACAGCAAGAAATGCAACGGATTTCGGCGCCGTCGCGACGGGCGACAACGCGGCGCAAGCAACATCAAATTCTTCGGCGGGACGTGCATCAGACGCTACATCAGGGTTGCAAAGCGAATTACCGAAAATTCAAATTAAACGGTTTGTTGGTAGCTATACAGAGTGGCCAGGTTTTCAAGACATATATGAAAGCACGATTCATAGCAAGCAGCATTTGTCGAATACTCAGAAATTTCATCATTTAAAAACACTATTGAGCGATGAGGCTGCAAACTTGATACGACATTTGGGTATTACGGATTCAGCTTATAACACAGCTTGGGAACGCCTTAAGGAAAGGTACAATCGTCCACGGCATATTGTGAATTCGTTTTTGGAGCAATTTATAAGTTTGCCAACAACAACAAAGATCGATGCGTCAATACTACGGAAGGTATCAGACGGTGCAAACAAAATTGTACGAGGACTGGATGCCATAAATCAAACGGGACGTGATTGCTGGATTATATATCTTTTATTGGAAAAACTTGACGCTGACACACGGCGTAGATGGATCGAACGCAGCATGGACACAGACTCACCTACCCTGGAGGAGTTCTTCAAATTTTTGGATGCTCGATGCGAGGAATTGGAACTAAGCAAACGAGAGACAGCTGCTGGAGGCAAATCGGCAGCGCAAGCGGAAAAACAGAAACGGATTACACAATCAATGGTTGCGTTGGAAAGCACCGAGTGCACTAAATGTCGGTCGACACAACACACTTTATATGGCTGTCAACAATTTCTGGATATGGCAGTTGAGTAACGAAGATCGTTCGTGAAGGAAAAATCACTTTGCTATAATTGCTTAAAGCCTGGCCATGGGGTCAGCAAGTGCAGACAATGTAAAGGACACCACCATACACTTATCCATGTTCAGAGTAAACAACCACAGGGTACTCAGCTTCAAGTCGATTGGAATCAACAGCAAATTTCACAGGACACAGCAACGACCTTTAATCATATGGCACATATACAGAACGCAGGTGCAACAGTATGTGCGCAAGGGAGTGGATCATCTACTCAACCAAACGGAGGACACAGAAGCGTATTACCTACCGCCGTGGCCTATGTAAAGAGCGCAAGAGGAGATTACGTTACATGCCGACTCTTATTGGACACCGGGTCCGAATTATCGTACATATCGGACCGCTGCATACACGCTCTCGGATTGGCACGTTCACCATCGCACATCTTGGTCTCGGGAATTTCTTACGGATTACACAATCAATGGTTGCGTTGGAAAGCACCGAGTGCACTAAATGTCGGTCGACACAACACACTTTATATGGCTGTCAACAATTTCTGGATATGGCAGTTGAGTAACGAAGATCGTTCGTGAAGGAAAAATCACTTTGCTATAATTGCTTAAAGCCTGGCCATGGGGTCAGCAAGTGCAGACAATGTAAAGGACACCACCATACACTTATCCATGTTCAGAGTAATCAACCACAGGGTACTCAGCTTCAAGTCGATTGGAATCAACAGCAAATTTCACAGGACACAGCAACGACCTTTAATCATATGGCACATATACAGAACGCAGGTGCAACAGTATGTGCGCAAGGGAGTGGATCATCTACTCAACCAAACGGAGGACACAGAAGCGTATTACCTACCGCCGTGGCCTATGTAAAGAGCGCAAGAGGAGATTACGTTACATGCCGACTCTTATTGGACACCGGGTCCGAATTATCGTACATATCGGACCGCTGCATACACGCTCTCGGATTGGCACGTTCACCATCGCACATCTTGGTCTCGGGAATTTCTTACGGATTACACAATCAATGGTTGCGTTGGAAAGCACCGAGTGCACTAAATGTCGGTCGACACAACACACTTTATATGGCTGTCAACAATTTCTGGATATGGCAGTTGAGTAACGAAGATCGTTCGTGAAGGAAAAATCACTTTGCTATAATTGCTTAAAGCCTGGCCATGGGGTCAGCAAGTGCAGACAATGTAAAGGACACCACCATACACTTATCCATGTTCAGAGTAATCAACCACAGGGTACTCAGCTTCAAGTCGATTGGAATCAACAGCAAATTTCACAGGACACAGCAACGACCTTTAATCATATGGCACATATACAGAACGCAGGTGCAACAGTATGTGCGCAAGGCAGTGGATCATCTACTCAACCAACCGGAGGACACAGAAGCGTATTACCTACCGCCGTGGCCTATGTAAAGAGCGCAAGAGGAGATTACGTTACATGCCGACTCTTATTGGACACCGGGTCCGAATTATCGTACATATCGGACCGCTGCATACACGCTCTCGGATTGGCACGTTCACCATCGCACATCTTGGTCTCGGGAATTTCTTCGGTTGCTGCTGACACCACAAGGGGTTGCAGCACACTTCAAATCAGGTCTCGGATCTCGGATTACGAATTGGTTGTCACGGCTCACGTGCTTGGCAAAATTACTTCATCAATGGAAAGGCAAAACCTAGACACTTCGGTACTTGATAAGTTCAAGGATCTTCAACTGGCAGACACGGTTTTCAATACATCTGCACCAATCGATATACTACTTGGTAGCAAACACGTATGGAGTATACTCACAGGGAAAAGGATATACGACAACAGTTTTTGGATGGGTTATTACATCGCTATTGTTTAACCAAAGCAATCAGGCTATTTCGCTCACTACAACAACGGATATCAATGCAACGCTTCAGAAGTTCTGGGAGCTGGAAAACGTCAGTAACATCACAAAAAGGGAACCTGACGATGAACAGGTGGAGAATCACTTTCTCACTACACACACACGAGATGAGAATGGGAAGTATATCGTGGAACTTCCATTCAATACAACGGATCCTGTATTCGCGCACATGCGCGAAGTGCCAGAAGACGACAACAATGGAAGGCAGCAGTTCTATCTACCACACCACTCGGTACTAGGTCGGAAGCCAAGAGTGGTTTTCGACGGGTCATTTCGCGATGAAAATGGCAAATCTCTAAACGACACACTATTCACTGGACCAAGTATACAGTGCGACTTATTCGCTGTATGCCTTCGCTTTCAAATGTACAAATGTGTATTCTCAGCGGATATTGTCAAGATGTTTCGCCAAATCTGGGTAGCAGACAAACATCAGGATTTTCAAAAAATCGTCTGGAGAGAGGATCCATCCGGTCCAATCAAACACTTCAAACTCTGCACCGTAACTTACGGAACTTCATCCGTACCATTTCTGGCGGTGCGTGTATTGGAACAGCTGGATCAAGATCATATTCATGAATTTCCAAATGCAGCAAAACTGTTGCTGGAGGATTTTTATGTCGATGACGTACTTACTGGATCAAACAGCGAGGAGGAATTATTACGGAACAAAAAGGAACTTATTCAACTGATGGCCTGCGCTGATCTCGAACTTGGAAAATGGGTGTCAAATACAACCCGTATGCAAACAGAAGATAGCGATTCTTCACAGCCAGCTCAATCGTCACCGGTTAAGGTACTCGGCCTCTACTGGCATGCTGGGGAAGATACATTATCATATAATGTTGAACTTTGTGCGAATCCCGATTGCACAAAGAAGCAAGTCCTGTCAGATATCGCACGGATATTCGACCCTCTTGGACTTTTGGCTCCTATCATCGTTCAATTCGAAATATTGTTCCAAAATCTTTGGCTTCTTAATTTGGATTGGGACTCACCACTTCCCAATAAGTTAGCCAGCAATTGGCTCAAATGGCGTGATGATCTGGATACATTGAAGGTTTTTAAACTATCACGGCTGGTTGTCAACGACGCAGACAACATTCAACTGCATGCATTCTCTGATGCATCTACCAAGGCATACGCTGCTGTGGTGTACAGCAGAGTTTCTCATAAAGATGGTTCCATTTCAGTATCGTTGATGACATCAAAGACAAGGGTGGCTCCCCTGAAGCAGCAATCAGTGCCGCGCCTAGAGCTCTGTGCAGCTCTGCTTTTGAGCCAGCTTATACGCTCAATCAAGGCCGCACTTCGAAACACGGATATAACAGTGTATGCATGGTGCGACTCTACGATCGTACTTTCCTGGCTATCATACGTCCCAGCTCAATTAAAAACCTTCGTTGGAAACCGAACTTCTCAAATTCTGGACATCATTCCAAGGCATGAGTGGCGACATGTTGACTCAAAATCCAATCCAGCAGACTGTGCTTCCAGAGGCATGATGACTGCAGAACTTATCAAGTTCCCATTATGGTGGAACGGACCATCGTGGCTATGGGACAAGGATCAATTTCTGGAAAAGGTGAACAATTCACAGCATGGCTCGTTTATTCCAGATAAACGCATACAAGACGAAGTCAAAATCAATTGTTTGACAACAGTGGCTGGAGAAACTCCAGTGAATCGAATTGATGAACTCATTCAACGATGTTCATCCTGGTCAAGGCTCGTATACATTATGGCGTATGCTCTAAGGTTCATTCATCGCATGAAGAACCCATCCATGAAGGAAGGCTCAAACTCACTTAAGTTTGAGGAATTGCAAGCAGCAATGTTTGTTTGCGACAGGCACAAACATGTTTTCAGGAGGATTACCAATCAATTCTCAACAATCAATCACTGAAGAGCGGATCTCATCTAGCCAAACTCTCACCAATGATCGGCAAGGACAATCTACTAAGGGTCGGTGGGCGGCTGCGTTACTCGCAGCTGCCAGCAGAGACAAAAAATCCGATTTTGTTACCGAAGCATCATCGTATTACTCATCTCATTCTGGAGCATGAGCATCGCAGGAATCTGCACCCCGGCGTATCAGCACTTGTCGTTATAGTTCGACAGAACTTTTGGATACTGGGCGAAAGGAATCTCATTCGGAAACTGACACACGACTGCTTGGCATGCACAAGGCATATCAAAAAATGGCGGATTTGCCCAGAGTACGCATAACTCAAGCGCTACCATTCGTCAATACTGGCTGCGATTACGCTGGACCATTTCCTTTGAAGGATGCAAAGGTGCGCAAGCCGCGCATAAGCAAGGGCTACATATGCCTATTCGTTTGCCTAGTCACTTCGGCAATACACTTGGAACTTGCCACTGATTTATCCACGGACACCTTTCTGGCTGCATTGCGGCGCTTCACATCTTTGCGTGGCAAGTGCTCCAAAATTTACAGTGATCATGGTATAAATTTTGTTGGAGCAAAACGAGCTCTGGACGAACTTCAAAAACTTTTGGCATTCACAACAATACCAGAGCCAGATACGCAACACATTGCAATTAACCGTTTGGGCTACTGGCAAAGCATTCAGTCCATGTATCAAGGTTTCTGGAAACAGTGGCATCAGGAGTATCTTACTACTCTGCAACAACGTCCCAAATGGAACACACCAACTCCTAATGTTTCAGTCGGAAATGTCGTGCTTATCAAGGAAGCAAATACACCACCGGCATCGTGGCACATAGCCCGAGTTATCGAAACATATCCAGGAAAGGACACTTTAGTAAGAGCTGTTAAACTAAGGACAGCGTCAGGAGAGCTTATTCGACCTATCACTAAGGTTGCCGTCTTGCCTTACTCAGAAACAATGTTTCAGGGCGGGCCGGGATGTTGAGGAACGGTGGCAACTCTGTTATTTGCCAATTTAAATCATTCACATGTAAACTTAAAACTTAACATCTTTAAATGTATCGATACCGCTGCGACGGTCATTCACACAAAACCTATGTTACAAATTTAGTATAAAGAGAGCTGTCAATTGTGCATGATCAATTTGAATACAGTCCACTAAAAATATCGAGGCGACGTTTTATTCCAAACCAATCTCTGCAATCTTAATTAAGTAGTAAAATTCACCAATTAGAATTTTGTTATAGGCTTTTCTTCTGCCATACTTACTTAATATTGCTGGGATATATTAAATATTATTACTCGTATATTTTATAATAATAAAAATCCTCCTCGTGGTTGGCACCAGGGGAAAAAAATATCACACACGTCTGTGTTCTTCGGCAGCTCCAGTGATCGATAGCCTTGACCTTCTTAACGAAGCAACTGATGCACTGATGCATTCTGATTACGCTCAGCTGAGCCCCAAAAGCTCGGTCAAGGTGTCAGTGCCTAACTGGTGCCTACTTAAAGGGGGGTACAATGAAACGTTAAGTTCAAATGCTGGATTTAAAAGAAACCGAAGAAAACCGAAAACAACCAGTGACCAGCGCCACTTCAATATCTAATAATATTCAACAATACACAAAATTTAATATTTACTGAACACAATGTAACCAAAGTCGAACCAATGTCACACATGGAAATTAAAGAAATAATTTTGTTAAACAATAAGAACAACACAATTTACAGAAACATACTAATAATCTTCATATTTGTTTTAGTTTTAATTTACATATTTTACTTTTATATGAAATGTAAAACAGCGCCACACAAAATTATTATCTCTTACCTAAAACCAAGTAAAATCTCTAACAATAATATTGAAAAAGAAATGGAACCAAAAACAGAAATAGTTGAAATTGAAAATCCAGTACAATTATATCCAGAAATAATCGCTTGAGGACAAGCTAATATCTAAAAGGTGGGGGAGTGACATATTCATTCCTCATATAAAAAAAAGCTAAAGCCGATCTTTTGAAAAGCTTCACTTTTCAAAAGCTTAATAAATAACATTCTCCCAAGACACCAACCGCTTAACGGTAACAAGCTTAATGATCCGATAAACAAAAATGTAAAGCTAAGTAGAACCACTAAGCAATGAACACATGGAGACGTCAAACAGCCCTGACGCAGTTAGACGCTGATTTTTTGGACCTAGTACCCCATAGAAGAAGAAGAACAAAACAGCTGTTCGGCTGAACGCCCGACCGGGGTACTTCGCTGTTCGAGAACGCCCGACCGGGGTACTTCGCTGTTCGGCTCTCAGTACAAAAAGTGCATAGCATCAAAACTGCTTCAGTCGCACAACGACAGCGGAACGATAAGCATGCGCGTACTTCTTTGCGCTGTGCGATCGTTTCCATGTATGCGTGTATGTATGCACGGCCCGAGTATGAATGAAGTCAATTTTGTGTTTTGACGTCGAGAGCCTAGAAACTAAGGCACAGGGCCGTAGTGAGGGTTTTACGGGCCCCTGTGCAATACTTATCAGGGACTTCTACTTAAATTACATTAATTAATTGATATATTTGTGTTTACCAAAGGAATTAAATTTTACAAATATATCCGCATTAATAACATTTTTATGTTTGGTAACCGTGAGCCCCTGACTGTTGAGAGTCCTTCTTGTACCGCACACCCTGCGCACTTTTAGCTACGGGCCTGGCCAGCGTGAAATCAACTGTGTGTTTGTTTTTGTTTTTGTCATCGAGAGCTAAGAGACCGAATTACAGTGAGCCACAATGGTTATTCGGCGGCAATAATCTTAGCATCAGAAAACATGTGTATTTATGTTTAATTTTTGAGAAGAGGGATTGAAAATTGATAATTATATTATATTTTGTAGAGCAAAGTTATATTATCAAAAAAATTATGAATTAAAATAAAAAATTCGGAATACATAAATATGTAATTACTAAATAAAATTATCCTCATAGAACAAGACACATGTTTTCAAAAGTTTTAAAATTTTCGCTGCAAGATAACCATTTTTGGCCACTGTTCCTGTGTATAGGCTCTCGACGCCGAAACACAAAATTGACTTCAGGCTGCCAGCGCGCTGGCCGATACATTTGCCTATTGCCAAACTTCACAAGCAACGCATACATTCATACGTGGGCCGTGCATACATACACGCATACATGGAAACGATCGCACAGCGCAAAGAAGTACGCGCATGCTTATCGTTCCGCTGTCGTTGTGCGTTGTGCAGTTTTGATTCTATGCACTGTTTGTACTGAGAGCCAAACAGCGAAGTACCCCGGTCGGGCGTTCCCGAACAGCGAAGTACCCCGGTCGGGCGTTCCCGAACAGCGAAGTACCCCGGTCGGGCGTTCAGCCGAACAGCTGTTTTGTTCTTCTTCTTCTCTGGGGTACTAGGTCCGAAAAATCAGCGTCAAACTGCGTCACGGCTGTTTGACGTCTCTATGTGTTCATTGCTTAGTGGTAGAACTTAAAAGGTTTATGTTAATGCTCTGTAAAAAGGTTTGCTGGGCCGAAAGAATACATTTGTCAATCAGTTCATAACTGACCTCTGGTGAAAACAAATAAAATCAAATAAAAGATTTAAAAGGAATATATTAATATTTTTTTTATTAAATCTATCGCCTAAAAAGTTCATTATTTATATCAAATTAGTATATATGGTATATGATATATGATAATTATAAGTACTAAAATACATATATATAATTTTTTGTTTTTTCTATGTGTACTTACCGTGAAAGATTTCTAATCCATGTGTAGTGAGCCTTCTCATCGTTTTCCAGCAACAACATGTTGATGTGATGTTGTTTCACATCATTGGGATAGAAGATGGGGCTGATTATATTTCCCGTTTCCAGATCATATCCAAACACTGTTATGCTGATCAATGGGTTTTTATCCATAAACTTATTGATATGTTTAGGATTTAGTGGGAACTCTAAATCTTCAAAGTTCAAAACAATATTGTTCACTTTGATTCTGTGTTCAGATATGTTCATATCATATGATGTACATCTTTCAGGATTTTGATTATTTCCCTTTATCGCAGCAATCATTGTCCACGTGAAGCAGTATTCGTCATTGTTTTTGACGTTCACTATTTTGCTTTTTTACTACTCAAACTCTTGGGTAGTGCGATAAAGGAGGATCCTCTGATGGGTTTATATTTATTGACATTCATTTCCAATCGGATAATGCGAGTCATTGCCCATCCACTATCTCTCTCTTGGAAATCATCCATTCTCGAGATTATTTTCTCTGTACAATTCTTGTAAATCAGAATTGACAGTGAAGACTTCCATTTTTGATTGGAAAGACTTCACTTCCACACATTCAATGTCTTGTTTTATCAAAACATATTCGGCGAAAAGCTCAAAATTAACTTTTATAGAAGTGTGAGCTTCAAGCACACTGAAGAGATGGGGAAGGAATGCCTCGCCTGCTTCCTGCAAAAAATCATCGGGTACTGAAGAATCCTTCCATTGAATAAATTAGTGTTTTTGCAAATCCTGTTATCAACAGGTTCAATAGCACGTCTCTTATGCTGCTCTGTACGAGTATGATGTGACCAACTTGTATTATTTTTCACATCACAGAGCGGACAATGCTTTATATTATTCCTGCTTCCTCTAGTTAAACCCATTTCTTGATGTTGCTGTTGTTGTTGTTGCTGTAGTTGCTGATATTTTTGTTCTAGTTTGCAGATATTGTTGTTGCTGCTGTTGTAGTTGCTGCTGCTGTTGCGGTTGTAGTTGTTGATATTGTTGCTGCTGCTGTTGTTGTAGTTGCTGATATTGTTGTTGTAGTTGTAGATATTGTTGCTGCTGTTGTTGTAGTTGCTGATATTGTTGTTGCTGGTGTTGTTGTGGCTGCTGTTGTTGTTGCTGCTGCTGTTGTTGTGGCTGCTGTTGTTGTTGCTGCTGCTGTTGTTGTAGTTGCTGTTGTTCCATGGCTGCAGCGATTTCATTTAAACCCTTGGTGGTATATATTTTATATTCCGTTTAAAGCCATTTTTACACTGATGTTTGGATTTGTTTTCACTTTTTTTTTTATTTTTTCGCTGATGTAGCAAACGCAGTATGTTTGAGGATACACACTTATCATAACGATCATTTTCATACTCACCAACACGGTTAACCTCACAAAAGGGACAATGCACACACCTCACAAAATGGACAATGCACACACCTCACAAAAGGGATAATGCACACATTAACTTGTTGAAGAAGGGTCTCCCGCACTGACAAATATAAATAAGATATCTTGAGTCACAGATATCTTATTGATATTTGAGATAGTGGATGGTCATTGACTCACATTATCCGATTGGAAATGAATGTCAATAAATATAAACCTATCAGAGGATCCTCCTTTATCGCACTACCCAAGAGTTTGAGTAGTAAAAAAGCAATCGTGAACGTCAAAAACAATGACGAATGCTGTTTCAAATGGACAGTAATTGCTGCGATAAAGAGAAATCAACAACATGCTGAAAGATATACATCATATGATGTAAGGATATCTGAACACAAAATCAAAGTGAACAATATTGTTTTGAACTTTGAAGTTTTAGAGTTCCCACTAAATCCTAAACACATTAATAAGTTTATGGATATGAACCCGTTGATAAGCATAACAGTTTTTGGATATGATCTGGAAAAGGGTAATATAATCGGACCCATCTTCTATCCCAAAATTGTGAAACAACATCACATCAACATGGTGTTGCTGGAAAACGACGAGAAGGCTCACTATACATGGATTCGAAATCTTTCACGGTAAGTACACACATAAAAACAAAAAAAAATTATATACTAATTTGATATATATATATATTTTCTTCATAGATTGGTGTCATCACAGACTGGAAGCCACAAGTGCAGACAATGGTTCTGCAATATTTGTTTGAACTATTCAACGAGTGAGGCAGCAGCTAGTCGTCACCATGAGATATGCAGTAAGAAGGTGTCTCAACTACCTTCTGGAAAAAATGCAGTTCTTCGCTATAAGAACTATCAGAAGGAAGTTAAGGTACCATTCGCTGTCTATGCCGATTTCGAAGCCATTCTTCAACCGAAGAATGATATTGTGAGTGAGAAAATGTTAGATGTTAATTTTTATTTACCCATATCATATGCATACTATATAAAGTGTGCATATGAAAATGAGTTAAGTAGCTTTAAGTTAGAAACAAGTGAGAGGGCCAGTTCAGCATTTATAGATAGCTTAGTAAAGAATCTTACAAACCTTTATGATAGGTATCTATCAAAAAATGTTCCGATTCAAATGAGTTTTGATGATGAAGTAGAGTTTCAGGAGACCAAGAATTGTTTTATATGTGCAGCACCCCTGTTAGAAGATAGAGTTAGAGATCATTGCCATTTTACAGGTAAATTCAGGGGTGCTGCACACAATTCCTGTAACTTGAAATACAAAGTACCTAATTTTATACCAGTATTTTTCCATAATTTCACTAGGTATGATTGTCACTTGTTTATTAACGAGTTGGCAAATATACCTGGACAACTTAGCGTAGTGCCCCTCAATAAGGAACAATACATTTCAGTTTCAAAATTTCTTCCAATGTCCGATGGAAAGAATTTAGAGATTCGTTTTCTAGATTCTTTCCGTTTTATGTCATCTTCGTTAGATAAATTAGCGTCTAACCTAGATGATTCACAAATGTCCACTACCAGACAAATGTTTGAGTCCGAATCGCAGTTTCAGTTAATGCGTAAAAAGGGTGTGTTTCCCTATGAACATTTAAGTTCAGTTGATAGACTTGAAGAAACTTCTCTACCACCAAGAGAAGCTTTTTACAGTAAATTAACTGAATCCGAATGTTCAGAAGAAAGCTATGCACATGCACAAGATGTCTGGAACAAGTTTTCATGCACAACTCTAAAGGATTCTTTAGAGTTGTACTTGAAAACTGATGTTCTGCTATTGGCAGACATCTTTGAAAACTTCAGACTCTTATGTATTAGCATATACTCTCTAGACCCTGCTCAGTTCTTCACTACTCCAGGGCTATCTTGGGACGCCATGCTAAAAAGTACTGTAGGGGTATAATATATATATACTCCTTTAGTAAAATGCGAACGCACAACTTAGTTTCAGTCTTTTATTTATTCAACTTGACGTTGGTAGCGTAAGCCTTTGACTGACTCTCTCTCCGTTTGCGATCTGCCTCTCCGCATGTTGCTAGAGAGCCGATGTTGCGAAACAGAAAGATTGCCAAGCGAAAGCGAACGACAACTTAAGCATAATGTTTATATACAATGTTGATATAACAAACTTACATATATACAATGTGTGTGCATACTATCTACATACCCTAGCCTACTGCAATTCGGCCATCCTGACATTTAAGATCCCCCGATCTTGTCGAAATTTTCAACTTATAGCTATTACATTGTTTTTAATCTATATTTGGTTAATTTTTACAATTTTCTTACACTTAATTGCACAAATTTATTTTCTACTCCCTATCCAATGCTTAATATTTTGACTACTCCAGACACCTTGATATGGATTACGTGCCAATTGAAAACCTTCAACATCTTTAATCAAAAACCTATCATTTTTCAAAACCTTCTCTATTACATATGGACCCTTATGTTTAGGTATTAGTTTTCTAGCAACTCCTCCTGTACTATCGAAATTCTTAACCATAATATAATCTCCTACTTTGTACTTCGTACTTGTTTTCTTCTTACTATTATATCTTTTTTCATTATCACTCTGTGCTTTTAATTGCGATTCCGCTCCTTTCTTTCTAATTTCTTTTAAGTCTCTTAATTCACTAAAATTATCTAACTGTTCTAATTTTTGTCTTAACTCATCAATAACTTTCCCCTTTTGCTCAATTCCAAACAACATCTTGCTCGGAGATTGCGCTATACTTCTTTGTTTGGTATTATTCAAAGAAAATTCTACGTCTTCAATAACTGCATCCCAATGTAATCCATTTTCAATGTCTGTCAATTTAGCTATCATAGGCCCTACTATTCTATTGACTCGTTCTACCTGTCCATTGGCCTGGGGTGAACCTGTCGCTATCTTTATGTGCTTAATATTAAATTCTTCCATAAACTTTGCAAAATCTTCGGATGTAAAACAGCTGCCCCTATCTGATACTATAAATTTCGGCCTGCTATATGATCTAAAATAATCTTTTAATGCTAGAATCACTTCTTTTGTATTCGTTGTCTTTGTTGCATATAACCTAACATATTTAGTGAATCCGTCTATTATTACAAACAGATGTTTCTTTACCCTACCGTTATCTACCGGTCCATAATGATCGATGTGTATTATCTCAAACGGCACGTTCCCTTTTGGAATGCTATGCAGCATTCCTTCTTCTTTTCCAGACTTTGGTGAAAATGCCACACATCTCAAACAATTTGCTATATGCCTAACAACTTTCTCTTTCATATTCGAAAACCAATAAGTCTTAACAATAGCATCAATAACCTTATCTCTCCTTAAGTGCCCTAGTTCATTGTGATATTTGTATAAAATTTTCTCTTCCATTTCTTCTGGCACACAAAACAACAATCTTCCATCATTTGCCTTTCTATAAAGTACACCATTTCTCATTTCAAAAATTTTATCTTCTGATTTCTCCAACTTTTTCCTAATATCTTTTAACTTATCATCTTTTGCTTGACAAATAACTAACGTATCTTCAAAACTATTCGTTTCTATCACTAATATATTCGTATTTCTGCTTAATGCATCTACATGCTGCATATGCTTGCCTGCTTTATGAACTACCTCAAAATCGTACTCTAATAGTTCTAATGCCCATCTCGCAATCCGAGGGTTTAATTCTACTCTATTTAACGTTAACGTTAATGCGTTGCAGTCCGTTACAATTTTAAATCTCTTTCCCTGTACATAAATTCTAAATCTTTTTAATGCATACAAGATGGCTAATGTTTCTAGCTCGAAACTATGATATTTGGCCTCATCCTTCGTCGTGGCTTTTGAGTAATAAAATATAGGGTGCCATTTCTTATCCTCTTTCCTTTACAATAATACTGCACCAAAACCTTGTGCACTTGCATCTGTATGTAATTCTATTTCATCCTTATAATAATATAAACCTAACACTGGAGCTTCCACTAACTTTTTCTTAAGTGTCTCAAAGCATTCTAACTCTTTTTCCTCAAACGTAAATTCTTTGTCTTTCTTCAATAAGTCATATAAAGGTTTGGCAATAGTTGAAAAACCCTTAATGAATCTTCTGAAATAGGAACACAATCCCAAAAAGCTTCTGACACCATGCACCTTATCTGGTACTGGAAAATTCCTAATTGCTTCTATTCACTTGTCATTGGCCTGTATTCCCTTACTTGTTATTAAAAATCCTAAATATTGTACACTCGATTGCAGAAATTCACATTTGTCCATTCTTAGCTCTAATTTGTTCCTCGTTAATCTGTCAAAAACTTCTCTAAGTACTTGCATATGTTCCTTTATTTCTTTGCTAGCTATCATTATATCATCCATATATATAATAACTTTATCCTGCCTTATCATATCCTCGAAAATTCTATTCATAAATCGCTGAAAAACCGCCGGTACATTTTTCAGCCCCATTGGCATCCTTAAAAATTCAAACTGTCCTAAAGGTGTCATAAACGAAGTGTATTTAATTGATTCCTTATCTACAAAAACATGAAAGTAGCCATGTTTAAGATCTAACTTCGAGAATATCGTTTTATTCACTAACTTATCCAACAAATCATCAATCAACGGTAGAGGATAATTATCTTTCACCATCGTTTTATTGAGTTTTCTGTAATCAACACATAACCTTAGATCTCCTGTTTTCTTTTTTACTAACACTATTGGAGATGCATACTCTGATTCACTCGGTTTAATGATTCCGTTTTCTAAATACTCATCTAAAATAATCTGCAACTTTTCTTTTTCGGTATATGCTAATCTTCTCGGCGAACAACTAAACGGTTTCGAGTCCTCTAATCTTAGTTGCATCTCACACCGAATCTCCGGTTCTTTCGGTCTTACTTTATTAACATAAAAATTTTCTACCAACTCAGTAAATTGACATCTCACATTATGATCTATCTGGTCACCTATTTTGTAATCAATTGAGTCATCTATTATATTAATTTCAAACAATTCCCTCTCCACTGTGCTTATTTCAAAATTTGCAGCATTTCCTAATCTTTTTCTAATCTTGTCACTAATCATTTGCTTTTCACTACTACCCTGACTAACATTATCGCTAACTGTTTTATTATTATTGTACATATTTGCTTCTTCTAATATTTTATCGGCTTTATTATTATTTTGACTTTCAATTTTATCCACTGTAATCATTTTCAAGGTGTCCAAATTCAAATTTAAATTGCATGCGTCCATAAAATCTCTTCCCAAAACTACGTCATAACTCATAGACTCGTTTGCCACAATTATTAAATTAAAGTATATTTTATCAAAATTTTTCATAATGTAACACAATACGTTTCCATATGTTTTTAAGGAACTATTATTTAATCCATGAAATAAACTTAAAACTGGTAATTCAATTACATCGTTTGGTACTTTACTAATTTTAATGAACGAAATTGGGCTTCCCGTGTCTATGAGGCATGCTGTAATAAATTTTGTCTTAGAATAGTTCATAAAGTTAATTTCAAAATATCTTACATAATTGTTGCCCTCTCCATTCTTGTTTTTCGGGCACGTTGCTACAAAGTGCCCCATCTCACCACAGGCATAACACGATCCTTTTTCGCGCTTTGGCTTCCTGCACTCCTTGGCCCAGTGTCCTTTCGAGTTGCAATTGAAACAGCGCGAGAGTGTGCTGCTATTCTTTTCCACCGACGCCGCCTTCTTATCTGCTTCGTATACTTTCGGTAGCTTCACTTCTGCAAATGCTCGCTTTATGTGCCGAACATCTGTAAAGCATTGAATACGAGCTTGGTTACGTAGCATTTGATTTGGAATGCCTTCAATGAGGAGCCCCAACAATTCTTCCTCGTCCATATTTATGCCATGTGCAAGCATCACCTTATCGTCTGCATAAGTAACAAAGCTCTCGCCCGCCGTCCATTTTCGATCCTCAAATTTTCGCCTTGCCTCTAATTTTGACGTCTTCTCACCAAACATCGATATCAGCTCAGCCACCAACTGCTCCGTTGGTAGCAATACACGCGCCGGATCTGCATGCAACCACATGCAAGCTTTGCCTTTTATTTTGCTGACAATCAACATCTTCATAAATGGTTCATTTATTCCATAAATGCTGGCTATATTCATGACTTGTGTGATCCATTTACGTGCACAAGTATCTCCAGAAAATTCGTTTAATACATCGGTTGCCATGCGCAATAATAATTCCATATTTTGCTCAGCTTGTCCCACTGTATTTCGTTTTCCCTCGCCGCCTTTTTTATTGACAGCTTTGGCAACTTTGTTGCCAGCGCCGCCAATTTCATCATGCCTTCCAGTTTCGTCGTTTCTATTGCCGACTGCAATGCCTCGCCCCTCTCTGTCGCCGTCTTGGTTGTCCAGCTCGTCACCGTCTTCGTTGCCTTCCTCGCCGCCGTCATTGTCGCCATCCTCGTCGCCGTCTTTGTCGCCATCTTCGTCGCCGTCTTCGCTGTTGCTCATTTCATTTTCGTCGCTATTCCCGTTGCCGCCGTTGTTGTTGCGCACGCCGCTTCTGCCGCTATTCTCGCCGTTACTTTTGTTGTTGCGCAAGCCGCTTCTGCCGCTATTCTTGTTGTTGCGCTCGGTACTGTTTTCATCGCCGTCTTCGTTGCTCTCTCCAGCTTCGCTGCCACTGTCGTTGTCTTTGTGTTCTCCGTCTTGTCCGTTATTCGCTTTGCCTTTTTGGACACTGGTTAAAATTTTCGCAATCGTTTAACAATAATATCAATTGATTTCGCTTTTCGTTTGTTAATTTATTTAAACGCAAAATCAATTCTCTCTTTGTTCCTGTGGTTGGCTCTTTTAACACGCCCTTTTAATTGCGCCGTCGATGCACTGTTTATGTTCATTTTTAAATGTTTGTCTTTTTGATTTAATTTTTATTTTAATTTGGTCGTGATCGACCCACTTCTGATATTGTAGGGGTATAATATATATATACTCCTTTAGTAAAATGCGAACGCACAACTTAGTTTCAGTCTTTTATTTATTCAACTTGACGTTGGTAGCGTAAGCCTTTGACTGACTCTCTCTCCGTTTGCGATCTGCCTCTCCGCATGTTGCTAGAGAGCCGATGTTGCGAAACAGAAAGATTGCCAAGCGAAAGCGAACGACAACTTAAGCATAATGTTTATATACAATGTTGATATAACAAACTTACATATATACAATGTGTGTGCATAAAATCTACATACCCTAGCCTACTACAGTACCAAGATTGAATTGGATCTTCTTACAGATATTGATATGTATAGATTCATTCAATCAGGTATACGTGGCGGACAGTAGATAAAGAATGCGGGTTCTGGGACAAAAAGTGTAGTGTACAGCCTAGTATATTTTGATGGCTTTCAAGCTCAGGCTAAGGTGACTGATAGAAGCCTGAGCCCGTGGAGTGTTGGGTCCGGAGGACGTGCACTCTTGCTTTGTTCGGTTCAAGCTCGCCGGATTGGTCGGGGTTTTCCAGGCCAAACTCCCTAGTACATACTACGTCATAAAATATAAGTGCACGGTTTAACTAGCATGGTGATAATATTTACGAGAATGACAAAATCGGTGCCGACACACCTTTTCAAACGAACACTGGAATTATTCATTAGAGGGAACTAGATGTTGTTGTCCCTCGTCTCTACCCACCCTACCATGGCAATGTATCTGGTGATATGTAGGCATTGCCCCTAATATTCAAAGAATACTATTATTAAATTATTTCATGTTGTCTCAGCGAAGATCCAGATAGACCCATAACAATATTTAGTTATCCATATTCAATTCTATTTCTTTCATATAAATTCATTTACAATTTTTAAATACATCATTCTTTTTGTGAGTGGAAGTAAATCAAAATAAATGCAGTTAACATACAATTACTGCTTAAAGAAAGTAGGCCTTAGACAGAGAAAAAACACGTGGCATTTATATACTAATTTATGTTCAAACTACTGTGTAGACTCACTCATTTTTAAATTTTCTTTTATATACTTTTTTAATCCGCAACTCTCTCGAACGATGGGTCCATTGTACGGTTGTTGGGTAAAGTTGGAAGCTGTGTTAAAGATACTCAAAAGAAATTAGATATATATGCCTACCATGTGTACATGCTCGTCCAAACTAATTCAAATTAATCGGCCATAAAGCAGAGATTTATATATTAGGAAATTACGTTACTTAAGCTAGGTTGTAATTTAAATTTAATTTAGATTTATAAAGATTTCATTTCTTTGAATCCATTTAGGCTTTCAAAGACTCAAATTTTCGTATAAGAACGGTTTGAATAACTTTAATTCATTGAAGTTAATTGAAACAATTTTAATTTAAATTCTAATGCTGCTCTCGAGTTATAGAACTCATCAGCTGTGCTAATTTTAATTAATTTTCTGGTTGTGCGTGTGGCTTAGGCAGTTTGAGAAACATTGGTGACTTTCAAACTGTGCCTGGGAAAACAGTTGCACTTCGCGCGTTCTCTTGTAACCAAAGATGAAATTGGGTTTGAAGCCGAAAACTGGGTAATTATGAAGAATGTTGCACCAGCATCGTACACAGAAATGTCATGACTTATCTTATACACTGATCAGATATTATCTAAGATCAGGTCCGACCTATGACGTTTTCTGGATTTAACCAAGGTCGGCCTAGGTCGTTCGACAGCCAGTGGGCTCTAGATCAGTTGAAGAAAGCGTGGCCAGGCCTTCTAGACTTCAAAAGAAATACCACCTGCCACACGGCTTTTGAAGAATAAAACACTACTGGCACAATTAAGGGAATTAACCCGATTTCTTCGGTCGCGCCGGAAAATTGCTGGTGATATTTTATAACCAGGTTCCAATTGCAGCGTAAGCTGTACTTGCTTTTTTTATATTAAGACTTTTTTATTTTAATTTTTCAGATCACAAAGACAATGCGTCTGTTTAACAAAAGAGCCGATCAGAAAGTGTGTGATAGATGAGGTAAAAGCTCTTTTTATAACTTCGAAAAAAAAAGCTTTAAGTTGGAGTTACGGTTGAATCATACGATTAACCAAATCGCGTGGGCGACTTAAGAGAGATAAGAGATAAGCTTTATGCTGTGCTAACCGAGTTCAGAGAGATAAGAGATAAGCTTTATGCTGTGCTAACCGAGTTCAGTGCAAAAAGAGGGGCAATTTCGAATTTCGAATTTATATTCGAAAGCATTCTGCTTGGGATACTACAGCACAGATAATGGAACAAGACCTGTTTGAAGATGCATTATCTGAAGACCATTATTTCTTTTTGTTTACTTGTATGTCTTTTAAGTGAAATACTCCCAGAGGTTTCTCTTTCTCGTCTACTAACTCGTAATAATACGGGCTTCGTTTTTTCTTTACCGACGCTGAAATAAACACAGGTGCGAGTTTTGAACTAAACTTTTTAATAGCATTACTCTGTGTGAAATTTCTAGCATATTCTTTATCTCCTTCGTTTAATTGAGCTTGTCGACAACGTAAATTATATCTATTTGCATTCTCCTGATGTACTCGATGTATGGTTTCTTTGGCTATTTGACGTGCCACTTTCAGATTGTCAGTTCCCTCTAATCGAGTATCATCCTCCAACAAATCTAAGCGGCATAACAATTCGTAATCTTGACCGTTTAGAATCATATTCTGGCCGAAGGTCAGAAAATAAGGTGAATATCCGGTACTTCTATGAAGAGTAGCTCTTAGTGCGCCACTAATGGCATTCAAATTCAAGTCCCAATTCGAGTGTTCAGTCCCAATGTAAGCTCGTATTGCAGCCAATACCGATCGATTTAATCGCTCACTGGCATTAGCCTGCGGTGAATAAATTGCGGTGCATTTATGGAAAACACCAAAACTATCAAGGAATTTTCGGAAATGACTGGATTTAAACTGTGAGCTATTGTCTGTTAGGACTGTTTCGGGCACTCCGAAAGTATAGAAAATTGATTGTTCTAAATATTCACAAATCTTAGGTGCTGTAAACTTTTTTAATGGGCATAAAAAATGAAACTTTGTGTTATGGTCAATTATTATCAACAAACCAATATTGCCACTTTTCGAACGCGGATAAGGTCCTAAAAGGTCAATATACAATTTCTGAAAAGGTCGTTCCGAAGTGAGTGGTTTGCCCATCGGTGGTTTTAGAACTGTATTTGGACTCTTGATAGTTCTACAGACATCACATTCTGATATGTATTGCCGAATTTCGCTGACCATACGCGGCCAAAAGAAATGTCTTTTTATTTTGTCAACAGTCTTACTCATTCCACAGTGTGCAGAACTCGGCATATTATGTGCTTGGTTAAGTACATCTTCCACTAAGCTAGAGGGTACCCAAAGCTTCCATGAAAAATCTTCTTGACTCGGGTCGCCAGTTGCGAATTGAGTCCTCTTATATACATATTTGTCAACGACTTTTAAATCAGGTGTTTTGGACTGATTTAATTTAATCTTTTCAATAAGAGATTGATATTCAGGCGAATTGAATTCTTTTGATTCTAAATCAATTGTTGGACCTTCTTTAAAAAGGGTTATGAATTCAATTGTAGGTTCATCTCTACGTGACAAGGTGTCAGCCACAACATTTTGCGAACCGCTTCTATGTAAAATGTCAAAAGTAAATGATCGTAACTTCATTGACCATCTGGCTAATCTGCCAGATAAATCTTTTTGTCGCATGAGCCATTGAAGAGACGCATGATCGGTTATGACGAGTAATTCCTGTCCTTCTATATAAGAACGAAACTTTTTTATACCTTTTATAACCGGTAAGCATTCTAACTCCGTAACTGAATAGTTACGCTGGGCTTTAGATAATTTTTCGGACATATACGCTATTGGTAATACGACTCCGTCTCGTTTTTCCGCTAATACACAACCGATTCCATAGATGCTAGCGTCACAAAGTAAGACAAATGGTTCAGAAAAATTAGGAGTTATTAGAATGGGTGCGACTGTTAAACAGGATTTCAATTTTTCGAAAGATTCCTGGGCAGTCTCATTCCATTTAAAACCTTTTTTTTCTGTTTTAACAATTCGGTCAGGCCAAAACTAACTGTGGCGTAATTATCCACAAACCGCCTATACCATCCCGCTAAACCTAAAAATCTACGCAATTGCTTAATGGTGGTTGGAACTGGAAAGTCGGTTATGGCTTTTATTTTATCTGGGTTGGTTTTTATTTGTCCGTTGCCTATTGTAAACCCGAGATATGAAATTTCTTTCATGCAAAAATTTGATTTACCAACATTAATGGTCAGGTTAGCCTTCCTCAAGCACAGGGCGATTTCCTGAAGAAGAACTAAATGCGAATTAAAATCATCAGATAGAACCAGGAGATCGTCAAGATAAACGAACACACTTGTTCTTAGATGGGGTGGAATGACTGTATCCATCAAGCGACATCGAGTTTGAGCGGCATTACATAAACCGAATGGCATCATTTTGTACTGATATAGCGGTCTGTTCGGTATAGTAACAGCCGTTTATTGTCGTGATTTCTCCTCTAAAGGTATCTGCCAGTACGCATGTTTCATATCTAGACCGGTGATGAAACGTGCAGGTGGTAATCTACTTAAAATGCCGTCGATATGAGGGAGTGGATATCCGTCACGTTTTGTAACTCTATTCACCTCTCTCGAATCGAGACATAGACGGTATTTTTCGCCTTTCTTCACCAAGACACAATTACTACTCCACGGGCTAGTGGACTCTTCTATGACGTCGAGTGCCAGCATATTATCAACCTCAGCGAACATTATTTTTTCTATGGCTGGGGAAACAGGCCAATGCCGCTGTTAAACGGGACTTGCTGTACCTACGTCGATAGCATGTGTTGTCAATCTGGTTCTCCCTAAACCTTCAGCAGCAAAAGATGGAAATGTTGCCATTACAGTTTTGAGGCGTTGTTTTTGCTCAGGTGTTAAAATATGTAATTTAGGAGTATCTTCATTTTCCTCGGAAGTTCCTATATCTAATTCGAAAATTAAAGGGGAATCCGAAATTTTATTAGCCAAACCAGCTTTCTTCCAGAAATCCATTCCAAGTATAATATTTTGTTTAATTTCTGGGATTATAAATATTTCCAATTCAAAAATTTTATTATTATATTTAATTGGTGTTGTTATTTTTCCTACTACTTTGCTTTCAGTTCCGTTTGCGGTTTTTATGACTCCTGAACACTTGCGAGTCTTATAATTGGACAAAAGCTCTTGGGCTGCTGAACTGCCACTGCAACTTATTGTAGCGCCGGAATCCAATAATGCAACATACTCTTTTTCGTCAATATGTACATTGGTGTAAATTCTCTTATCAGACTCTAAAAATATAGCACTAATAATTTTTTCCGATCATTTTGGATTCGTTTCCAGAATTTACGTAACCGTCTGGTTGACCTTTTGGGTTCTATTAATAGTTGGGTACTAGCATCTATTTCATTAAAAATCTTTTCTCGAAGAGAGTTATATTTTTCTATTCTTTTATGTAAGGGAATAAAAGAATAATGAATTTGGTTTTCTGGACTGAGCTGGGTTGTTTGTGTTTCAGCATCACGAATTATATGATTGTTTATTAATTCGGATGCTGAGTTTTCCAAAGTCATATTTTGAATTGTTATGGATGTGTCTGGCTGTTGCGGCTGGACACATCCTTCGTCATGTTTCCCGCTTGGGTACATTTAGGACAGACAGGCTTATATGTGTTCTTAGCTCCACAGCCGTAACAGAAAATACTACGGGGTCCTACACAATCGAGGTTGGTCCTCGTTATCTTCAGAACAATTAATCTCGGAAATCTGAGGACGTATAGCTCTTGGTTTAAAGAATTTCAAATTAGAATAATATAATATTTTCGAATTGCTTGTCTGAGCCGTGAACGATTCGGAATATTTAAATGAAGTAATTCATGTTGAAAATTTGGCTTAGCATTCCGGATCAACAGTTCAACTAGTTCACCTTCGGATGGGGAGTTCTGAAGTCTGGCAACGAGATCTTCTATGACATATTGGTAATCATCGAAAAGCTCATTTTCACCTTGGCGGCGTTTTCTTATTTGCTCCCATATATCATAATCTGTTTCCACTTCTTCAAATCTTTTCCTAAATTCTTCGCAAAAGGTGTTCCAAGTGAAATTGGTGTGGGAACGGTGAAATTTCCAATACCAATCGTTGGCTTTCCTGGAAAATAACAAGTACAAGTGGTCACAAAGTAATTCGTAGTCATTGTTCAGATTCTGCCTAGTTAAAGCACGAACTCGACCATTCTCATACAATTTCTAGAGCCATCAAACTTGATGTGCCAACTTTGTAAAATATTTGGGACTTTTTCTGGAGATACACGGGAATTTACGCTTCCATTTAGAACGCTATTTCTTGGTGATACTCCAGGTAAAACTGACTGGTTCATTTGAGATCTATCGTTGTTTCTACATGTTTGATTATTATCGTTGAATATGTCTGGTGGCCTTAAGTTTGTTCTTTGATTAATTTTTAACAAAGCTAATTGTTCTTGTATGGTCGTCTCAATTGATTTATTCAAATATGAGGTTAGATTTTCGACCATCGTTGCTTGATGTGCACTAATTGTAGATTGAACAAAGTTTGCAATATCTATAGGAGTTTTAAGAGACAAGTTGAAGTTTGATTGTGTTGGTTCTGCGAGAACATAATCTAATCTACTACGAGTATTTGATCTAGGAGTCATCTTAGATTTGGGAATAGTACCGCGGGCTCGACCTGCTTTATGGCCTCTCGTGGGCTGAGAATTGCTTATACTACGAATTGAATCATTCCTGCTACCAGGTCTTTCTGAATCTTGTAGTTCGGCAAAAAGGGTATAATTCGAAAATCGTAATGCCATTTGTGTACAATCACTAGAACAAGTGGGACATAAAGTGTTTGATTTAAGATGTTCAGTGATGCAGTCTTTATGAAAGTTATGTAAACATGATGTTTTTGCTATTAGATGTGTGGCAGTCATTACATCATTGCAAATCCCACAAAAAGGATCTGCTGTAGCTAAAGCCGCCACAATGTCATCATTGGTATGTCTTACCGACATTTTGATAATACAATTTCCAAAAATTAGGTAAAATCAATTCAGGAGTAAATAGAATATTATTTACCACCAAAATGTCTAAATATACGAATTTAAATTTTTATTTCATACAAAAAATACGTCTATCTTTCTCCTCTCTTCAACAACACAAAATAATGCTAAATAATTTCCAGTAACATTTGCTTTTTCAATTTAATAAGTATGTAAAACTGTTGCAGATTCCTTCGAAATATTGGACAAAATCCGTACAAAAAAACAGAGTTTTGTAATCCAAATATATACGAAGTGAATTTTAATTTAAATTTCATATAAATTCCTCAGAATTGTCTAGTATCATCCTGGTCGTCCAATCCCATTTAAAGAATTGCAAACGCAAAATCCAAGGATAGATTTAGAACTTTTCTTTAAAAAAACTATATGAAATCAAAAAACAAAATTTGCTGAGTGATGTAAAGTCTAGCCGAGAAGTAGAGCGAAGCAAGCTAAAATTCTTCTGGGAAACTGAAAATAGTTTAAAATTTGTAGTTTAAACTAACTAGTTTATTCCCTTTTAAGCTATTTCGGCCTCATACGTTGGGCGCCATTTATATGTGTAGTGTACAGCCTAGTATATTTTGATGGCTTTCAAGCTCAGGCTAAGGTGACTGATAGAAGCCTGAGCCCGTGGAGTGTTGGGTCCGGAGGACGTGCACTCTTGCTTTGTTCGGTTCAAGCTCGCCGGATTGGTCGGGGTTTTCCAGGCCAAACTCCCTAGTACATACTACGTCATAAAATATAAGTGCACGGTTTAACTAGCATGGTGATAATATTTACGAGAATGACAAAATCGGTGCCGACACACCTTTTCAAACGAACACTGGAATTATTCATTAGAGGGAACTAGATGTTGTTGTCCCTCGTCTCTACCCACCCTACCATGGCAATGTATCTGGTGATATGTAGGCATTGCCCCTAATATTCAAAGAATACTATTATTAAATTATTTCATGTTGTCTCAGCGAAGATCCAGATAGACCCATAACAATATTTAGTTATCCATATTCAATTCTATTTCTTTCATATAAATTCATTTACAATTTTTAAATACATCATTCTTTTTGTGAGTGGAAGTAAATCAAAATAAATGCAGTTAACATACAATTACTGCTTAAAGAAAGTAGGCCTTAGACAGAGAAAAAACACGTGGCATTTATATACTAATTTATGTTCAAACTACTGTGTAGACTCACTCATTTTTAAATTTTCTTTTATATACTTTTTTAATCCGCAACTCTCTCGAACGATGGGTCCATTGTACGGTTGTTGGGTAAAGTTGGAAGCTGTGTTAAAGATACTCAAAAGAAATTAGATATATATGCCTACCATGTGTACATGCTCGTCCAAACTAATTCAAATTAATCGGCCATAAAGCAGAGATTTATATATTAGGAAATTACGTTACTTAAGCTAGGTTGTAATTTAAATTTAATTTAGATTTATAAAGATTTCATTTCTTTGAATCCATTTAGGCTTTCAAAGACTCAAATTTTCGTATAAGAACGGTTTGAATAACTTTAATTCATTGAAGTTAATTGAAACAATTTTAATTTAAATTCTAATGCTGCTCTCGAGTTATAGAACTCATCAGCTGTGCTAATTTTAATTAATTTTCTGGTTGTGCGTGTGGCTTAGGCAGTTTGAGAAACATTGGTGACTTTCAAACTGTGCCTGGGAAAACAGTTGCACTTCGCGCGTTCTCTTGTAACCAAAGATGAAATTGGGTTTGAAGCCGAAAACTGGGTAATTATGAAGAATGTTGCACCAGCATCGTACACAGAAATGTCATGACTTATCTTATACACTGATCAGATATTATCTAAGATCAGGTCCGACCTATGACGTTTTCTGGATTTAACCAAGGTCGGCCTAGGTCGTTCGACAGCCAGTGGGCTCTAGATCAGTTGAAGAAAGCGTGGCCAGGCCTTCTAGACTTCAAAAGAAATACCACCTGCCACACGGCTTTTGAAGAATAAA
The DNA here is from genome assembly GCA_018903675.1 of Zaprionus capensis. Taxonomy (NCBI): domain Eukaryota; kingdom Metazoa; phylum Arthropoda; class Insecta; order Diptera; family Drosophilidae; genus Zaprionus; species Zaprionus capensis. Next base: position 12,057 of record JAEIFN010000882.1, on the reverse strand, counting down.
ACACTACTGGCACAATTAAGGGAATTAACCCGATTTCTTCGGTCGCGCCGGAAAATTGCAGGTGATATAACCAGGTTCCAATTGCAGCGTAAGCTGTACTTGCTTTTTTTATATTAAGACTTTTTTATTTTAATTTTTCAGGTCACAAAGACAATGCGTCTGTTTAACAAAAGAGCCGATCAGAAAGTGTGTGATAGATGAGGTAAAAGCTCTTTTTATAACTTTGAAAAAAAAAGCTTTAAGTTGGAGTTACGGTTGAATCATACGATTAACCAAATCGCGTGGGCGACTTAAGAGAGATAAGAGATAAGCTTTATGCTGTGCTAACCGAGTTCAGAGAGATAAGAGATAAGCTATATGCTGTGCTAACCGAGTTCAGTGCAAAAAGAGGGGCAATTTCGAATTTCGAATTTATATTCGAAAGCATTCTGCTTGGGATACTACAAAAGTGGGGTGAGGTGGTTTCCGGTAGAAAGGTACGTGAGGGATAAAAGGGTTAGGTGAGGGGTACAAAGGGTCAGGTGAGGGGTAAAAAGGGTCAGGTACGTGAGGTGGTCCCCTATCACGTAGGTAAAAAGGGTCAGGTGAGGGATAAAAAGGCGTGGTGAGGGGTAAAAAAGGTCAGGTGTAATATGGGCGCGGGTTCTAGGACAATGGGCGCGGGTTCTGGGACAAAAAGTAGGGTGAGGTGTTTCCGGTAAAAAAGCTCAGGTGAGGGATAAAAAGGTATGTACGTGAGGTGGTCCCCTATCACTGAGGGAAAAAAGGTCATGTGTAATATGGGGGCGGGTTCTAGAGGGTGTGTAAATGAAGGTAATGTGTTGTGAGGAGGGGTATTAGGTAATAAAGGATCCTAATAAACATTTCGATCGGTTAATTGTGGGTCATAATAGGGATAATTAATGGGTTTTATGTATATCAGTAGGTGATAAAATAGTGTGGGAAGTGTTAAAGGTTGATGACTGAGCATGCATGATCATGTTTGCATGCGCACGTGCCACAGGGTGAATGTGTTCGAGGGTGTGTGTGTGTGTGTGGTATCTTAATGATACTCGAGAGTCCGAGAGAGCCTAGTTCAACAAGTGCGCATGCGCACGTGCCACGGGGTAAATGTGTTCGAGGGTGTGTGTGCATGTGCTGTATTAAAGGTTGCGAGGTGAGCGTGTGAAACTGAACAAGTGTGCATTGTCCCTTTTGTAGGGTTAGCCGTGATATTTGACAGTCCGGGAGACCCTAGTTCAACAAGTTAATGTGTTCGATGAAGGTTGAGAGGTGAGCGTGTGAAACTGAACATGTATAATCGTGTTAGAGGGTGAATATGTGTACGCAGCCGCCAGTGCATAGGAGCGTGTGACTCAAGATATCTTATACATTGTTCCTTACAGGAGCGTGTGACTCAAGATATCTTATTGATATTTGACAGTCCGGGAGACCCTTGTTCAACAAGTTAATGTCGATCTTTATGATAAGTGTGTGTCCTCAAGCATACTAATTAATCGCTACGCGTGTGCGGTATTAAAGGTTGAGAGGGTGAATGTGTGTACACAGGCGCCAGTGCACAGGAGCGTGTGACTCAAGATATCTTATTGATTTTTGACAGTGCGGGAGACCCTTGTTCAACAAGTTAAAGTGTGCATTGTTCCTTTTGTGAGGTGTGTGCAGTGTCTCTTTTGTGAGGTGTGTGCATTGTCCCTTTTGTGAGGTTAACCGAGTCGGTGAGTATAAAAATGATCGTTATGACAAGTGTGTGTCCGCAAGCATACTAATTGATGGCTACCTTAACCGTGTTGATGATCAAGCATACTAATTGTGTAAACAAAACATTGTAACCTATTGTCCTTCTATTCAATTTTATTCAATTCTTGTGAATTAAGATGGGGGTATAGTATACTCATCTTCTAGCATGGGTCGTTTTCCCAATATTAAGGCGATCGGTGGCCAGATTTTTGTTAGTACAAAAAAATACGTGAAACTGAGGAGAGTGCGTTTGCTACATCAGCGAAAAAGTAGAAAAAAGTGACAACAAAATCAAAAATCATAACGGAATATATACCACCAAGGCTTTGAATGAAATCGCTGCATGGAACAACAGCAGCAACAACAACAGCAGCCACAACAACAGCAGCAGCAACAACAACAGCAGCCACAACAACAGCAGCAGCAACAACAACAGCAGCCACAACAACATCAGCAACAACAATATCAGCAACTACAACAACAGCAGCAATATCTACAACTACAACAATATCAGCAACTACAACAACAACAGCAGCAACAATATCAACAACAACAGCAACAATATCAACAACTACAACCACAACAGCAGCAGCAACTACAACAACAACAACAGCAACAATATCTGCAACTACAACAACAATATCAACAACTACAACCACAACAGCAGCAGCAACTACAACAACAACAATATCTACAACTACAACAACAACAGCAGCAGCAACAACAATATAAACAACTACAGCCACAACAGCAGCAGAAACTACAACAGCAGCAACAACAATATCTACAACTACAACAACAATATTAGCAACTACAGCAACAACAACAACAACAGCAACAAAAAGAAATGGGTGTAAACAGAGGAGGCAGGAATAATATAAAGTATTGTCCGCTCTGTGATGTGTAGTGGCCGTGGTCTAGCTTGCACTCATAAACTCTCTTAAATTGCAATTATCTAAGAGCGCGCAAATAATTCGCCGCACCCAAATGACAATTCCCAATTCGCCGTCGTCTCATTTCAATGCTCTCGCATAATGCAGATAGAAAAGGTGAACATAAAGAGATAAGATGATCAACGGTTACCTTTGCCGACAACCGTTCTGATACCGCGGGCGTTGGAAGGGCAAATGTTCTCCCTCGTTGTCTATAAGAGGAGGCGAATTCAACGTGCATTCACATTTTAATAAGAGTGCAGCGCAGACTGTAACAAAGCGTGCATCGTATACTTGTACAAATCGGAAGAATATATATATAAATCGGACTAAATAAAGGCTAACATTTATATTAAAAATAAAGGCAAAGTTATTCAACGTCCGTAAATAGCAGTGCTTAATGCTGTTTAACTTGCCAGCAGACGCGACGGCGCAGTTTTAAAGTGATTGTGAAAACATACATAAGGTGATATTTAGTGTATATTTAAACAAATATTCAATGCTAATTAAATATATTTATTTATAGCTGCGATATTTGATTTAACCACGGCCGGCCTTGAAAAGCGTTTTCACGCAGTCAACTATAAGCCAGGCCGGTCGTGTCCATAGGGAGCCCACAGTGACTTCAAAACTTTACACTGAGCGGCAAGACTCCGACGTTTACTCAGCCACTGCGTTAAATAGGGCCGTCAATCACGCCGAGCTAACTTATTATTTAGCGACGGAGGAGACTCCCTAATCCAACGTAATTCCGACATCACGTAGCTGATCATCACGCCGCAATAGTTCAAGAGCTATACGCATTGTGATTTCGTAGTTGCAGACCGGAGACATATATTGGTGGCAGCCGCAGTAGCTCTTAGCGGCACGGATATGTCCAGCCTAACATAGGCCACCCAACCTCAGCAGCAAAAGTGACGCGCTAAGGCGTTTACTTTTCTCCCGGCAGCCCAAAGGCAGAATGCCAAAAACAAGTAGTATCATGCTAGTATAAATAAAATTTTTATATCAAATCTTTTCGTTGATCTTTATCTAATAACGTCTTTCGTACATGTATATTCCTAAGGCAATTTAAAACCTGTACAACTCGCAGTAGCCTCTAAAAACAAGCACACATGTATGGACACACACACATAACCACATAAACCTTCTTCCAAAGCAGCACAGCAGCGACATCGAAGGGCCCATCGATCAAGCGGATATCATCTGTGAGTAATTAAATGAATGTAAATAATTGAAATTGTCAACGGTATGCCCTCTGCATAGCCAATGTTGTTATGTCTCGTAGTGATCCATAGAAACATGTATACAAATGAAATAAATTTGAAAAGCCCTTGTTAAGTAAAAAGAAGTAAAGCTATTGCGCGTTTATTAGAATATTCTCTTACTCCTTTTATCATGAATTGTTATTGCCATTGAAATTGAATATGAAAGCTCTACAAATCGTTACTTTAAAATACCTTAAAACTAATGAATAAAAATAATTAATTATAATGTTTACCTAATTATGCAAGCCTAATAATTTAATAAGGTTCATCGCCGACCAAATGAACACCCATAATCGTGAGATTTAATACTTATATGCAGTATTGGATAAGGGATAGCCGAGAAGTCCGCGAGCTATCATGGTAGGGAGGGTACAGAGCGGGATACGACCAATATCATAGTATCCTAGCACAATATGACCGGCATATAGCGTGGTTTATATGTATACAATTTAGTTGTCCATTTTCATTTCCGTAGTGCACTTAATCATTATTTTTCCCGTAGCGCGTATATGTTTAGGAAAGAAAAGAACCCACACCCCATCCGACGAGCTTAGACCAGAGAGAAGCCAGAAGTGCACGAACCTTCTTAGCCTAACATATAGTCAATACTAGTGGTATATACAAAACAGCAATTCCACACGCTACATAGGGTAGAAAATAATTGGCGCCCAACGCGGGGGCCCGAGAGGTATGGAAAAGTTACAGATCCTACTCCTTAACTAATTACAGAAAATAATTAGAGCCCATCAAGGAGGAATTCTTTTAGCCAAGTATTTATTAAAAATATTTATTTTTAAAAAATAATTGTCGCTTAAGCGTGGAGCTGGAAATGTAATGAAAATTTATAGATCTTACTTCTTATCAATTACAAAAGTAATTGAGGCCTAACCCGAAAGGTCTGATCAGTACAGGCAAAATTTCTCGATTCTTTGTAGTTTTAGTCTCAATCAAGAGACAGGGCATGGTCTTTAGGCTGCAACATGTATACAAGCCCAATAATAGCTTTAAAGAACCGAAATATGATCCCGTTAATTGACATAACATCACGTTCCACCTTACAAATGCTCTTTGAATCCACCCATTAAAAATTTCATCTTTTAGAAAGTTCAAAACGAAATGATTTTCCCAGATTTGATGTTATGTAACCCAGCAACTTATTTTCGCGAATCGCGATTACAATTCATAATATTTGGATATATCGACCGAGATAAGTCTGGAAGTTGCCAAATAATTCTCATGTTTGGAAATCTCCATTTTAAGAAATGGGAGAATGTGTATAGTAATATGGCGTCAAGGAAACAGAATCTCAGTTATCGGAATCGCGATCTCTCTCGTGTTAATCGGGTCAGTCGACCATACTGAGGCTGTAGTCAGTGACGACAAATTGCTAAATATAATTTTCTTTTAAATAATAAACTACTATAAGGCTTTCGATAGCAAATATTAGGAACCGCGAGCACCTAGAACATTTTTGGGGAAACTCGACCAATATTAGCAACAGTCAGTCTTGAGTAGAGCAATAGAATCCTTTAGATTATCAATAAGCTATATGCAGGTCATATGTTTAAACACATTATGGAGTGTTTATTTTGGAAAGCGATGAACCAATAATTATATGAACAGAAAAACTATAAATATGTCAGTAAGACACAGCACAGAAGATCTCAGCAATATTTTACAACAACAAGACCCCTTCTGCGGCTGCTGCCACCAGCCAATGCAACCAAACAATTTAGTAGCAACGTCCCCATGCCAACATAGGTTTCACCACGAGTGTATACAGAGAGCGTTGCAACATACAAATTTTTGCCCCACATGCAAAAACCCTTGCACAGCCAGACAGTTATCATTGTCAAACAACAATTTGGCCGCTGAATTAAATGCAGCAGCCAACGCCACTGACCCAATAATACCAGCGCCTGATCAGAACATAGATCAAAACAGCAATAGACGTAATAATAGATACCGCAGAGGTACCACTTCACGTAGAGGCATGACCACTAGGTCTGCACAACGTGCGATGCAGAACGATGAAGCAAATCAGAGTAGTCTGACTGTGGATTCAACGAAAGAAGCAAACAGGGAAGACATAGATAAAATGATTCAGTCAGCCATGCAACGACAAGAGCAGCAACTAATGCGAAACTTGTCAGCCTTAATTCAATCACAGTTCGCAAATATTCAGATAAATAACGGAAGTCAACAGGAAGCGAATTCTAATGTCAGGGTAGGACAGACTTCTCAGCGTCCGGCAAGCCAAACCACTGGCAGTAGTCCAACTATACCTCGAAGATATTCTTCAATTCCTCCAGAGAAAGTGTCGAATATCATTCTCAATTGGAGATTGAAATTTGATGGATCGAGAAATGGTATTTCTACAGAAGATTTTCTGTACAGAGTTCGTTCAATGACGTGTCAAAATCTATGCGGTGATCATAACTTACTTTGCGATCATTTACATTTGCTTTTAGGAGACAAAGCGAGTGATTGGTTTTGGAAATTCCATAGAAACCATCCTTGTTTCACATGGGAAAAATTCTGTGAAGAGTTTCGAAAGAAATATGCAGACGCAGACACAGATATGGATATATGGGATTCCATAAATTCCAGAAAACAAGGCGAAAAAGAGCCGTTTGAAGACTTTCAGTTTGAAATTGAAAAACTCGTTAGCCGTTTGCGTAACCCTATTGTAGAAGAATCATTAGTGCGAATTTTAATTAGAAACTCCAAAATGTCGCTACGTTATGAACTAATGCATTTAGGCATAATAACATTAGCTCGACTACGCGAGGAAATCCGAACTCATGAGCAGTTTTGCAAACAAACAAGACAGCAGTCCTATAGACAGCAGCGTCCTTTCGTTTCAGAGCTTGACGAACAAACAGAAATAGCCGCGATACAGCGTAAAACTATGAAGTGTTGGAACTGCGGAAAAGTAGGTCACCGCTATGACTTTTGTCTTGAGCCTAGATCTATTTTTTGTTATGGGTGCGGGGCAGCAAACATTTTCAAGCCCAATTGTATCCATTGTAACAATCCGGAAAACTCTTCGGTGGATGCGCAGGCCAGATCCGTACTGACGCATCCACGACAATAAACCCAGACGTAAGCAATCAGATCCAACAACATTCAACAGATCTGAACCAAACCCCAGACTTACAAAATATCACCAAAGAAAACGCAATTATTAAGAAAGTATATAAGCCATTCCATGAGAGACTAGCACATTATCTAGCGACACGTAGTCGAATTTTCGGTCACGTGGACAGTTACGGGCCCCGGAAGAAAACCAAACGTTCTACGATCCGTATGCGCGTCTTTTGGAAGAAAGTACGCGCGTGCCGACATAAACTAGTTTCAGCCATTTTCATGAATAACGACAATCGTTTATATACAGACATTCAATTAGAAGGGCATTCATTTGTCGCTCTTTTAGATTCGAGAGCAACTATCAGCTGTCTTGGCGGTAAAGCAGCAGCACAGTTGAAATCTCACCCAAACGTTCAAAAATCTTCAGGTCGTATCAAGACAGCTAACAACTCAGAATGTGCAGTGATAGGTCGATTAGTTAGTGATATAACATATCGTGGCATAACCAAACCAGTTGAATTCTACATAATTCCAACCCTTAAGCAAGATGCATATCTTGGCATTGACTTTTGGCGAGACTTTGGCCTGTTAAACCAAATAGTTAAAAATTCAAGCCAAATAAATGAGCTTGATGTAGGCAGAGATCAGGATGTTGACGAAGGTCCTCCAAAAGTCCACTCTCTTTCCGAACATCAGCGTATCGAACTGGAAAGAGTTAAACTAAAACTTCCATCATTCGAAAATGAAGGTTTAGGCCGTACTAAAGTGATCGAACACAGTATACACGTAGGCGACGCTAAAGCAATTAAGCAAAGGCACTGGCCTATATCCCCAGCTAAAGAGAAGCTTATGTTCTCAGAGATTCAAAATATGCTCGATTTAGACGTCATTGAGGAGTCTAAGAGCGCATGGAGCAGCAATTGTGTCCTTGTAAGAAAAGGAGAAAAAATTCGCTTATGCCTAAGAGAGATTAATAAATGCACCCGCAAGGATGCATATCCTCTTCCACACGTTGATGGAATACTCAGCAGGTTGCCACCCGCTCGTTTCATTACAGGCTTAGATATGAAGCATGCCTTCTGGCAAATCCCTCTTGAGGAGAAATCACGCCAAATAACGGCGTTTACAATTCTAAATCGCCCTTTATATCAATACAAAGTCATGCCGTTCGGGCTGTGCAACGCTGCACAAACCTTAGTTCGATTAATGGACCAAGTTATTCCCGCACACTTGCGCACGAGAGTATTCGTTTACTTGGATGATCTATTGGTTCTCTCGGAAGATTTTGAATCTCATATGGTACTCTTAAGCGAAATAGCAGGTTACTTGCGCAATGCGAACCTGACTATAAATATCGCCAAGTCCAAATTTTGTATGCAAGAAATAAAATATCTTGGATTTATCATAGGGCACGGTAAAATAAAAACAGATCCAGGAAATCTCACGGCAATAAACGAATTCCCGATACCAACTACTGTCAAACAATTGAGAAGATTTCTCGGTATGACAGGATGGTATCGACGTTTCGTTGACGGCTATGCTTCCGTTACTCTGCCACTGACAGAACTTTTAAAGAAAAATAAGCAATTCAAGTGGAATCCACAAGCTCAAGGAGCATTCGAGATGTTGAAAGGCAAGTTATCATCAGCACCCATTCTGATCACGCCAGATTTCTCAAAACCATTTTTATTGTTATGCGATGCCAGTCTGCACGGACTCGGCTGCGTGTTAGCTCAACTGAGCGTTGATGGCTCGGAGTTACCAATCGCTTACATGTCGGTTAAATTAACCAAACAACAACGCAACTATACGGTAACTGAGCTGGAATGTTTAGCTGTTCTAAAAAGCATACAATCAAATGTACAATCCAGCACAGAAAAGGTTCTCATAATGTCGTCGCCGATGCCTTATCGCGACGAGACGAAAACGAAGTCTCTGAATTTGCAGATTCTGGTCCAATAATAGATTTAAAATCAAAAGAATTTAAATCACCAGAATATCTTGAATTATTGAAAAACGTCATTCAGAATCAATCCAAATTGCCGGATCTGAAAATCAGTGACGACTTTTTATACAAACGAACAGAGTTTGCTAGTGGAGAAGAAAAGCAGGAAGAAGAATCCTGGAAACTTTGGATTCCGAATGCCTTGATAAACGATGTTCTTCATAGAGCACACGATCCACCAGATTCAGCCCATTGCGGTACGGCTAGACTTATCGCTAAGTTAAAACGCTATCTATTTTGGCCCGGCATGGTTACGCAAATTCGTAATTTCGTAGCGAACTGTTCGATATGCAAATCCACTAAAAGTGCAAATATGATCCTTAGACCTCCAATGGGAAAGCCAATGTCATCAGACAGACCATTCCAAAAGTTGTATTTGGACATTTTAGGCCCATATCCTAGATCAAAAAGTGGAAATATAGGACTTTTGATTGTGGTGGATCACAATACTAAATTTCACTTCCTACAACCATTAAAGAAATTTACATCCAGCAAGATCTGTGAGTTGTTGGAAAATGTGTTTTATACATTTGGAGTCCCAGAGACAGTATTGACAGACAATGGATCACAATTCAAATCGGGATATTTCAAAGCATTTCTGACTCAATTCGGAGTATCTCAGATTTGTACAGCCATTTATTCACCACAAGCGAATGCAAGCGAACGGCTGAACCGTTCAGTTTTAGCTGCCATAAGAGCGTACATTGGCAAAGAACATGTCAATTGGGACATGAATCTAAATGAAATTAATGCGTCAATAAGAGCTAATATTCATAGAAGCACCGGACATTCTCCGTATTATTTATGCTTCGGGCAATATATGATGCTCAATGGGCAAGATTATGAACTTTTGCGCAAGCTGAATATGCTGACCGACGACACGACTTTGAAGCGGCCAGACATGATGCAATTGGCTCGTGCAAAGGCCAAAGTTAACATAGACCTCACTCATGACGTAAACGCTCGACGATACAATCTAAGAAGTAGATCCCTTCGACTAAAAGTAGGAGACACTGTTTATGCCAGAAATTTTGCGCAGAGCAACGCTGCTAAGAATTTCAGCAGTAAACTTGCCCCTGTATTTGTAAAGGCTTCAGTAGCTAAACAGATTAGTCCAGCATATTATGAATTACAGAACGAAGCAGGCAAAAGGCTAGGAGTTTACCATTTAAAAGACATCAAAGTTTAATACAAGCTCGACCTTTGCACTGTTTTTCTTCAGTTAATGACTACTCAAGATACGTCTGTCGCAGCATTATCTGCGCTGTAGTGGCCGTGGTCTAGCTTGCACTCATAAACTCTCTTAAATTGCAATTATCTAAGAGCGCGCAAATAATTCGACGCACCTAAATGACAATTCCCAATTCGCCGTCGTCTCATTTCAATGCTCTCGCATAATGCAGATAGAAAAGGTGAACATAAAGAGATAAGATGATCAACGGTTACCTTTGCCGACAACCGTTCTGATACCGCGGGCGTTGGAAGGGCAAATGTTCTCTCTCGTTGTCTATAAGAGGAGGCGAATTCAACGTGCATTCACATTTTAATAAGAGTGCAGCGCAGACTGTAACAAAGCGTGCAGCGTATACTTGTAAAAATCGGAAGAATATATATATAAATCGGACTAAATAAAGGCTAACATTTATATTAAAAATAAAGGCAAAGTTATTCAATGTCCGTAAATAGCAGTGCTTAATGCTGTTTAACTTGCCAGCAGACGCGACGGCGCAGTTTTAAAGTGATTGTGAAAACATACATAAGGTGATATTCAGTGTATATTTAAACAAATATTCAATGCTAATTAAATATATTTATTTATAGCTGCGATATTTGATTTAACCACGGCCGGCCTTGAAAAGCGTTTTCACGCAGTCAACTATAAGCCAGGCCGGTCGTGTCCATAGGGAGCCCACAGTGACTTCAAAACTTTACACTGAGCGGCAAGACACCGACGTTTACTCAGCCACTGCGTTAAATAGGGCCGTCAATCACGCCGAGCTAACTTATTATTTAGCGACGGAGGAGACTCCCTAATCCAACGTGATTCCGACATCACGTAGCTGATCATCATGCCGCAATAGTTCAAGAGCTATACGCATTGTGATTTCGTAGTTGCAGACCGGAGACATATATTGGTGGCAGCCGCAGTAGCTCTTAGCGGCACGGATATGTCCAGCCTAACATACGCCACCCAACCTCAGCAGCAAAAGTGACGCGCTAAGGCGTTTACTTTTCTCCCGGCAGCCCAAAGGCAGAATGCCAAAAACAAGTAGTATCATGCTAGTATAAATAAAATTTTTATATCAAATCTTTTCGTTGATCTTTATCTAATAACGTCTTTCGTACATGTATATTCCTAAGGCAATTTAAAACCTGTACAACTCGCAGTAGCCTCTAAAAACAAGCACACATGTATGGACACACACACATAACCACATAAACCTTCTTCCAAAGCAGCACAGCAGCGACATCGAAGGGCCCATCGATCAAGCGGATATCATCTGTGAGTAATTAAATGAATGTAAATAATTGAAATTGTCAACGGTATGCCCTCTGCATAGCCAATGTTGTTATGTCTCGTAGTGATCCATAGAAACATGTATACAAATGAAATAAATTTGAAAAGCCCTTGTTAAGTAAAAAGAAGTAAAGCTACTGCGCGTTTATTAGAATATTCTCTTACTCCTTTTATCATGAATTGTTATTGCCATTGAAATTGAATATGAAAGCTCTACAAATCGTTACTTTAAATACCTTAAAACTAATGAATAAAAATAATTAATTATATTGTTTACCTAATTATGCAAGCCTAATAATTTAATAAGGTTCATCGCCGACCAAATGAACACCCATAATCGTGAGATTTAATACTTATATGCAGTATTGGATAAGGGATAGCCGAGAAGTCCGCGAGCTATCATGGTAGGGAGGGTACAGAGCGGGATACGACCAACATCATAGTATCCTATCACAATATGACCGGCATATAGCACCAATAAACAGCGTGGTTTATATGTATACAATT
>JAEIFN010000878.1:0-220727 GCA_018903675.1 Zaprionus capensis | reverse complement strand
CGCAATTCGCGAACTCGCATCAAAAAGCGGATGCGACTTTGCGTTCACACCGCCTCGAGCACCACACATGGGAGGAAAAATTAGATTGTTTTATCTAATTAAATTACTATTAACCGAAAAACTGCGGTGGCTGTAATAGTTGTCGAAAAAACGAAAGACGTGCGTTCGAATTCAATATATAATTTCAACTGCTTCATTGCTTAGCCTAGCTTAACTACGGCGGCGAAACGGGGCGAATTGCAAACAACAAAAGAGAGGACTTTATTGCGCTCCCGCTCCGCCCTAAACTAATTTACACTAGACTTCAAGGTTTATCTAATATCAACTAACTTAATTTAACACCGGCCCCGTTGAAGGCCTGTAAGGCTTCAAGCAATAGGTAGCGGAGCCAGTTTGTGAATGGCCCGTCTAAATAATCGCCCTTCGCTGGTCCTAAGGTCTACGACCCTGACCATGCCGTCCTGCCCTGCGTGAGTTGCCACGATCCTTCCGAGGAGCCACTGTTGCGGAGGAAATAAAGTTAAGTATTTTTATATTATTCAGCACGCATCAAAAAAACGCGAACTAATGCGAACTAAATATTCATTACTTTTTAGGCCATGGATTTTAAAAAAATTCATGGTCTATTGTGTTTGTCGGAACGGAAATGTGCTTAACAGGCAGAAGGAGGCATCTCCGACCCCATAAACTATATATATTCTGAATCAGTATCAGTAGCCAAGTCGATTGAGCCATGTCTGTCTGTCCGTCTGTCTGTCTGTCTGTCTGTCTGTCTGTCTGTCTGTATGAACACCTGGATCTCAGAAACTGTAAGAGCTAGAGTCATCAAATTTTGTGACAACATACGTATATATTGCAGTGTCTCAAAGTTTTTTTAAAATTTGGACACGCCCCTTCCCGCCTCTGTAAATCAGTAATAACTATTTAAAAACTACAATATTAGCTCAACAACCAAAGTTGTACATCTTACATGACAAATACCTTGCCACGGGCGTTATGTGAAAATTTCATTAAAATCAGACTATAAATAAGTGAGATATGTGTAGTGTACATCCCTGATCTTTCGCTAAGATATCGATATTAGTGTTGATTAAGTTTCTAGGGACTAGCTAAGCCCTTTCTCAACAAACTATCGCATCATTAATATCGATCATAGAAAAATGTTAAGCTTTGCCCTATCTAAGCCCTTGGCCCATCTCTTTTTCTTATCTGACGCCAAGCCAACGTGACCTGCCTCTATCAAATTCAAAGTGAGAAAAATTTATATTCTCTAATTTTGAAAGGCATCATCCACGGGAATTTAGCGAGTTTTGCTGGTTTTATTACCAAGTAAGTACTGTATTAACAGCAGCTACTTATTGCTGGGCAAGCTCTTATAATTCCCTGGCTTTTCTCTAGACACTTGTGTGCATAGCCCACAGGATGAATAGTGTAATTCTGACTTATTAGTCTGTTACACATAATTTGTGTATGGTGCGCTGCACTTTGCACGAGGTGCGCAATCACGCCACACATACACATAACCTCTCGGTCAAGCGGCCTTGCGCTAAACAATTGTAAGTAGCAACATAATTTCATATGCCATCTGTGCATATAATAATTATTCGTTACACAATTCTCAGGTTGTTTCCCTTGGTGGAATTAAAGAATTGTGTTGTTCCTGCCAGTACACACAAACATACATTGTTGGCGGCGGAGGCGCCTATCATCTTTAATCCATCATCTATAATTGCATTAACCAGTTTGGGGCGCAGAATAGTGAAAGTGAATAGTGAAAAAAAAGATAAATTATGAAATAACACACATGACACACACACACATAAAATCATGTATAAATTAATCAATCACACAAACACATATCACACACACACTAATTGACCAATTGTTAAACTCATGCGTTCACCCTTCTCGGATGTTTAAAAATTTAAAATCGAATCTACAAGAAAAATACTAAAACGAAGAAAGTAAAATTAAAAGTTAAAAATAATGCGAGTGCTTAAAAATTAAAAATTAAATTTAATATAAGTGCTAAAATGAATTAAATCTAGTTTTTAATTTCTGAGCATTCATATTATGTATATATAGAAAAATCTAAACGGTCCTTAAATTTAATTTCTGAAATAGGCTGAATAATTTGTCTTCCTCTTCACTTTTGTCAAGTCTCTTTAAACATTTTCTTTGGCATTAGTCCAATGCAGTGTGCTTAACTGATCACGTATAAAGAAATACGAATATAGAAAGATTATATGATCAGCTCCTTAACAGTGAATTGATAATTATGCGTGTGCCATAAATATTATTTTCTTGTAACAAAACAGCAACACACCGTACATCAACTTGGTACCAAGGATCTTGTCGGGGTAAGTGAAAGAAATTTTATTGCGCACAATATGAATGGATAAGTTAATTATACAATTCACTGGCCCATATTAGTAACTTAGATATATTAAAATAAAGAAAATGTTGAAATCGAAAAACTAAAAAGAAAAGAAAAAACTAATGAAGAAAATATGCCCAATGACAAATTTATTGCCATATTTTTGAAACTTTAAATTGGAAAATGAAACATATATCTATACTCCTACTATCTAAATCGAAAGTTAGTATCTAAAATGAAAAATAAATATTTGAATTAAAAAGAAAAAGAAAGGGAAGAATAAATTGTTGCAACACTCTTGCACTACTTTGTTGATAGTATCATGATAAGACAATTAACTCAATCTATCCTATTTATAAATAAATGAAAGATGTTTATAATGCTTAACTAAATTAAATAATATGTTTCTTTGGATGAAAATGGGCTGAGCTTACAGATCAGCTGACTTGTTTAGGGATTTCCTAATAACGTCGCCGAAAGGAAATCAAGGTAGGGCGGGTAAAGAAGGCGGGCTGCACCAACACCTATAGCAGCCTCGTCATCATTTGAATGACGTCAGTACATTTATAGCTTGTGTCATAGATCTGAAATAGGCAACGGGACTAAATTTTTTTTTTGTAAAGCTATATATTGTTCTCTATCTAACTTAACACCGTTTCTAGTCATCGAACCACGCCAACCGAATGATAACTAGCCGCATCCAGGGTCCCCTCTGACTAGAGAAAGAGACACTAGCAGTTGCATAGCAGATGTCTGTATGAAGACTGTAGATACGTATGTTATATACGTATGTATATCCCTCCTGTACGCGTAATATCTGTTGGTTTGTATTTAAACATCAAATACGACACGTATTAATATCTGCAATTCTACATATGTATGCAAACTGTTAATATATATAAGAAAGCTCAAGTATACTATATTATATATAATTATATATATATAAATTTTATATATACATATACAAATTTGTTTATACATTACAAAAATGGCGCCCAACGTGGGGCGCTATGCGTGTAAAAACTTAACATCTGTAATTGCGCACACAATTACATTCTTACAAATAGCGCCTCAACAGAACGTTTAGATACGTCGATCTTAGCAATAATTCCATCAGTAGCGAGACGGCTTAATCTAAGCTTCAAATACTCAGAGTGATAGCGATATATGCAAGCTTCGGCCGGTGAGTTTCACACGAGTTGTGAGGGTCTCTGATTGGAGTATGACTGTCAGACGAAATGTGCTTTCAGTTATCCATCAGAGATCTTTCAATCCGTGAGGGAATTTGACTAATCATAAAGCTTGTTCGATTCTATTGTGGGATAAACTTGAATCTCATTATTAAAAGACTCAAAGGAAGAGTCTGGAGAAATATAACAATATGAAAAGATCCTCGTATATCTCACAAGTATTAACACCTAGAATATATATCGTTGTTGCAATAATTAATCCCTTTTAGCCGAGTTTGAAGAATCAATAGCAGGCAGCCGATGTCGCAATTCAAGGAAGCTGAGTGGAAAATGAGTATTGGAGAAAAGCAGCCAGCACTCATCCCTCAAGCGAACGAGAAAAGCTAGAATCGGTGAAGAAAACACATAAGGTATGGAATTTATGGAATTAACGGAGCGGAATTGTATTTCCTTTGGCAAGTCCGAAGAATAACCCTCAGCAGGTTCCATAAGATTCGTGTGCTTCTAAGTGTGCACATATTAACGTAAATTCTTGTAACAGTAACACCTATTGGCAACTCCATAGTACCAGCGGGAATTCTATGCGTGGAAGTCGCATATGACCTAAAAGGGAAAGGAGATATGCTAAATAAAAGGTTAAATTTTAAAGATATCTTGATAGTTCGTGGGTTCAGGTTTGGATGGAGAATGAACCATTGCGATATTTTTCTTCTGCCATTCAGAGCCTTGAATAACTCAGCGAAAGGTAGTCTTGATATCTACTGCAAAAGGAGTTATGCTTGCGTTGCTAGAGATGCACAATGGGAAATTGGAATATGTGAGTGTTGCGATGCGACACTACATCCGTTCCTGAGGTCTTCTTATTAGCACGTATACAAAATTCAAAACCAATCATATATACAGAATGAAAAAAAAATATATATATATATAAATAAATAAACTGGTCCGTATAGTTAGGCCCATGAGTAGTCCAAAGAAACCAATTAACTTATGAAATCTTACGAAATTTAAACAAATAAAGAACTAAACCAATCAAAAGAAAAAAAAAAGAAAAATAAATCAAAAAATTACATAAATAAATAAACATTTATTAAATTTTATTAATACGTGTGTTGTAGGTGTCATTGATCTCGTGTGAGACTCGAGTTGATTTTCTTTATGTAACTAACTTATGTCTCAGCCAAACATGCCACTTGCACACAGCCCCAAAACCGATTTATTGGTGCTAGAACCACAGCCACCGATAGGTCTCTGTCTTCTATGCGATGAACACATGACTGGATCCTCAAATGTTGTAACAACTGAGTGTGGTCACGCGTTTCATCGGGATTGCCTTCAAAATTATCTCAGAGACACCCCGAAATGTCCGATTTGTGAGTCCACGGCAGGTATTCAATTGATCTTAGATGCAATGCCAGGTCCTTCAGCAATAGTTACAGCTGAGGAGGCGAGAGTGCACGATACTAGGTATAGAGGCCAGCGTAGGCCCGTGTCTCATTCTACATCAACACAATTGAACAAATCAAATGCTTCAAGTGACGACAATATATCCAATCCTGACACTCAGCCAACCAAGCGTCCTACTCGAGGTAGACGGGGAAGGGGAGGTACATCACGACCTCAAAATTCTCAAGTGACAGATACACAATCAAAGCCACAAGTAGAAATCGATTACAATAGAATTTTCGAAGGAGTGGAAAGTATCATTCAAACGGAATTATCTAATGTGCATCTTCAAGCTAATGTGACACCACCTAAAGCTTCGAACAATACTGTTCAGTCTCGCTCGCCTCAAGCAAACTCATTCTCGCGAAGCGAAGCGCGCTCTATTACAACGCTGAGTCCTGAAAGGGTAACTCAACTGATCCAAGGGTGGGGAGTGAAATATGATGGAGAACCTACGGGTCCATCAGTTCAAGAATTTTTGTATCGAGTTAACGCTCTCACTGAAGATTGTCTTAGCGGAGATTTTCCGATGCTGTGCAAAAATTTGCACGTCCTTCTCACAGGAAAGGCCAGAGAATGGTACTGGCGCTTTCGTAAAGAAACTAGGGTGATTACTTGGGAACAGTTTTGCTTGTCTTTCAAAAGCCATTATCAGGATTTCAAGGATGATGACATCCTCATGGAAGAAATCCGTGCGCGTAAACAGCAAGAAGGAGAATCATTCGAACTGTATTACGAATCAATTATGAAAATTGCTTCTCGTCTCGTAGAACCGTTTGATGAATATCGATTAACACAGCAAATACTGCGTAACTTATTGCCAGATATTCGGCAAGCTTTACTTTTTGTGCCAGTATCTTCAGTCGCCCATCTCAGACAGCTGATTTATAAACGAGAAAACCTTTTAGGAGACGTGGAATTACGTGGATCTGCTAAAAACACAGGGGGTCCTAGAGTTTTTAAAAGAGCTGTCGCGGCCTTAGAAATTAAAGAAATCAAAGAAGACTCGTCTCAATCAGATTCAGAAGCGAATGCATCTGTAGAAGCAGTACAGTTGGCAAGAAAACCTTTGACTTGTTGGAATTGCAACAAAACAGGTCACACATGGGATATGTGTTTAGCAGAGCGCTGCATATTTTGTTATGGGTGCGGAGCCAAGGACATTTATAAGCCCCAGTGTCCGACCTGCATAAAAAGGGCGGAAAACCCGAAAGTGGGTCCCGTTGTCGACAGCCGACGAAGGGCTCGTTAATAAAGCCCGCTGTCACAGGGAAATCTGTCGAGGCAGATCGTTCCCAGCGGTTGTCGGTTCCTTTAGAAACGACACTCGCGCAAAACTCACCAGACTTACAACCTTTGAGCCCGTTTCGTCCTTATCATGAGCGGCTAGCTCATTATGAGCGGGTTCGTTCCCGGATTTTCGGAGATATATCCTCTATTTGTCGCAAAATCAAACGTAGCACGTTGCGTATGCGTAACTTCTGGTCAATAGTCAAAGGGTCACGACGACGACTGATTGCAGCCATCGTCAACGACCAGGCTGATGGTCGTCTGTATGCTGCTGTTTCATTCTTAGACCTGACTGAAATAGGACTTCTTGACACTGGTGCTAACATCAGCTGTATCGGAGCTGATTTGGCTGGGAAGAGTTGGACAGACTGTCCACACTTCAAACCGATTTTTTCGCATGTTAAAACCGCAGACGGGAAAAGCCATTCAGTTACAGGTATTCTCTGCGTTGACGTGAACTACAACGGCATTTGTAAAAAGATAGATTTTTACGTCATTCCATCCATTAGCAAACGTGTAATTTTAGGTATAAACTTTTGGAGAATTTTCGACCTTGCTCCCGGAGTAATTTCTGCCATTGGTCCTCCGAGCTTATTAAGCGAGGTTAATAAGGAAGAGGAGAAGCAATGCCCTTTGACGGAATCTCAAAAAGCTCGTCTCGCTTCAGTCATCAATTTGTTTCCAAATTATGCTGAGCAAGGGCTGGGAAAAACGTCGCTATTGAGTCATGACATAGATGTCGGCACTTCAAAGCCCATCAAACAGCGCTTTTATCCAGTTTCACCTGGAGTAGAGAAGCTTATGTATCAAGAGATCGATAGAATGCTAGCTAGCAGATGGTGTCATTGAACCGTCACAGAGCTCATGGAGTTCACCAATGCGATTAGTTATAAAACCTGGGAAGGTGCGGCTTTGTCTCGATGCACGTCGTATAAATGACTGCACCCGGAAAGACGCATATCCTTTGCCCAACATAGACGGCATATTTTCGAGGTTACCTAAGGCTAACATTATCACCAAGTTAGACCTTAAGGATGCTTTTTGGCAGATACCTCTCACCGAGGTAACCGCATTTACCGTCCCTGGTAGGCCGTTGTACCAATTTACCGTTATGCCTTTCGGTTTGTGTAACGCGCCTCAAACGATGTGTCGATTAGTGGATCAATTGATTCCACCGGATCTCAAGACGTGCGTTTTCGGATATTTAGACGATATTTGCATAGTCTCTGAAGACTTTGATACCCATTTAGCCGTTCTAATTCGTTTGTCTGACGAATTTCGCCGAGCTAATTTGACATTGAACATTTCAAAGAGTCACTTTTGCGTTACACAGGTGGGGTACTTGGGATATTTGATAGGGCATGGCGGCATCGCCACCGATCCAAATAAAGTGGAAGCCATCAACTCCTGGCCACCACCAAAGACGTTGAAGCAGGCTCGGAGCTTTCTAGGTCTTGTAGGCTGGTATAGGCGATTTATCAAGAACTTTGCTGAGCTGGTATTTCCGATAACAGAACTTCTATCTTCAAAAAGAAGTTTGTGTGGACGGATGCAGCTCAAGTCGCTTTTACAAACTTGAGGGAAGTTATTACTTCAGCACCCGTCCTACAAAATCCTGACTTTGAAAAGAAATTTTATGTTCATTGCGACGCTAGCGATTGTGGTGTGGGAGCAGTATTGGTTCAGTTGTCAGATGACAATGAAGAACGCCCTGTTGCCTTCATGTCGAAGAAACTCAACTCGGCGCAACGCAACTACAGTGTCACAGAACGTGAATGCTTGGCTGCGGTGCTGGCCATCGAAAAATTCCGTTGTTATCTCGAGCTGCAGGAGTTTGAGATAATTACAGACCATGCGAGTCTCCTCTGGCTGATGCGTCAACCAAACCTCAAGGGTAGATTGGCCAGGTGGGCCATGCGCATGCAAGGTTACAAGTTCAGTCTTAGTCATCGTAGAGGGAAGGATAATGTAGTACCTGATGCACTATCCCGAATTCACCAAAATGAGGTAGAAGCACTAGAAGTGCTCAAGCCAGTCATCGACTTAGATTCTCCCCATTTTGAGGATGCAGAGTATCGTCAATTACGCAAAGAGGCTTTAAGCCTTGATGGTAATTATCCTGACCTGAAAGTCAAGGATCAATATCTGTACATACGAACACAACACACCGACGGCACAGCAGTTGGTGAGCAGCTGGCATGGAAACTTTGGGTTCCGCAAGCGTTAACCGAGTCTGTGGTCAATAGTTTGCATAACACGGTGACCAGTGCTCATGGCGGCATGGCCAAAACTCTGGAACTCATTAGGCGTAATTTCTTTTGGCCCGGAATGGTCACTCAGGTGAGGGATTATGTACGCAATTGCGACGTGTGCAAGGCTACAAAAGCTCCAAATGTCACTTTGAGACCTCCGATGGGTAAAGCTGTCACGACGGATAGACCATTCGAGCGTCTATACATCGACATTCTCGGCCCGTATCCGCGCAGTAAAAATGGAAACATAGGGCTTCTTATAGTCTTGGACCATTTTTCGAAGTTCCATTGGCTGTGTCCTCTGAAAAAGTTTACTACTGCACCGATACAGGAATTTCTCCAGAATCAAATCTTTTTGACCTATGGCATTCCTTCATGCGTTGTTAGTGACAATGGCGTTCAGTTCAAAAGCAAAGACTTTAATGCTTGGCTAACGTCATTGGGGGTTCGTCACATGTACACGGCTGCATATTCACCACAATCGAATGCGTCCGAACGCGTTAATCGCTCTTTGATTGCTGGTATTCGCGCGTTCCTTTCGGATAGTCATAATGAGTGGGATAGACATATTCACGCGATAAGTTGCGCGCTGAGAAATGCTCACCACAAAAGCATAGGTTGCTCTCCTTATTTCGCGCTTTATGGCTTTAACTTGGCAACACATGGCAGCTCTTATAAACTCCTCAACAAGTTTCATCTTTTGGGAGAGGCTGAAGACATATTGTCGCGAGAAGATCAGCTTGTAGCATTAAGGAAGCAACTCAAGGCAAATGTATCCAAAGCGTTTGAAATTAATGAGAGGCAGTATAACTTGCGCTCACGCGAGGTGTCTTACTGTGTGGGGCAGGAAATCTTTCGAAGAAATTTCGCGCAAAGCAATTTCGCTAAGCAAATTAATGCTAAGTTGAATCATCAGTGGATCAAATCCAGGATAAAAGCGAAATTGGGATCAGCGTATTATGTATTAGAGGATCTGCAGGGAAGGGAGCTAGGTACTTATCATGCGAAAGATCTAAAGCAGTAAAAGCGTCGGGATGTCCTCTTTGGAATCTTTTTCAAGTCATTTCCCTGGCTTCAAGGAAACTTTGAAATGACTTGTGGCTGTAGTGTACATCCCTGATCTTTCGCTAAGATATCGATATTAGTGTTGATTAAGTTTCTAGGGACTAGCTAAGCCCATTCTCAACAAACTATCGCATCATTAATATCGATCATAGAAAAATGTTAAGCTTTGCCCTATCTAAGCCCTTGGCCCATCTCTTTTTCTTATCTGACGCCAAGCCAACGTGACCTGCCTCTATCAAATTCAAAGTGAGAAAAATTTATATTCTCTAATTTTGAAAGGCATCATCCACGGGAATTTAGCGAGTTTTGCTGGTTTTATTACAAAGTAAGTACTGTATTAACAGCAGCTACTTATTGCTGGGCAAGCTCTTATAATTCCCTGGCTTTTCTCTAGACACTTGTGTGCATAGCCCACAGGAGCACCCTAGCGGCACTCCAATTATTTTCGACACAGCCACTGGCTCAGGACAGTGCGTACTTGAGTTGGACTCGGGCGCACTGCCGCATTAATCGGATGAATAGTGTAATTCTGACTTATTAGTCTGTTACACATAATTTGTGTATGGTGCGCTGCACTTTGCACGAGGTGCGCAATCACGCCACACATACACATAACCTCTCGGTCAAGCGGCCTTGCGCTAAACAATTGTAAGTAGCAACATAATTTCATATGCCATCTGTGCATATAATAATTATTCGTTACACAATTCTCAGGTTGTTTCCCTTGGTGGAATTAAAGAATTGTGTTGTTCCTGCCAGTACACACAAACATACATTGTTGGCGGCGGAGGCGCCTATCATCTTTAATCCATCATCTATAATTGCATTGACCAGTTTGGGGCGCAGATTAGTGAAAGTGAATAGTGAAAAAAAAAGATAAATTATGAAATAACACACATGACACACACACACATAAAATCATGTATAAATTAATCAATCACACAAACACATATCACACACACACTAATTGACCAATTGTTAAACTCATGCGTTCACCCTTCTCGGATGTTTAAAAATTTAAAATCGAATCTACAAGAAAAAATACTAAAACGAAGAAAGTAAAATTAAAAGTTAAAAATAATGCGAGTGCTTAAAAATTAAAAATTAAATTTAATATAAGTGCTAAAATGAATTAAATCTAGTTTTTAATTTCTGAGCATTCATATTATGTATATATAGAAAAATCTAAACGGTCCTTAAATTTAATTTCTGAAATAGGCTGAATAATTTGTCTTCCTCTTCACTTTTGTCAAGTCTCTTTAAACATTTTCTTTGGCATTAGTCCAATGCAGTGTGCTTAACTGATCACGTATAAAGAAATACGAATATAGAAAGATTATATGATCAGCTCCTTAACAGTGAATTGATAATTAAGCGTGTGCCATAAATATTATTTTCTTGTAACAAAACAGCAACACACCGTACATCAACTTGGTACCAAGGATCTTGTCGGGGTAAGTGAAAGAAATTTTATTGCGCACAATATGAATGGATAAGTTAATTATACAATTCACTGGCCCATATTAGTAACTTAGATATATTAAAATAAAGAAAATGTTGAAATCGAAAAACTAAAAAGAAAAGAAAAAACTAATGAAGAAAATATGCCCAATGACAAATTTATTGCCATATTTTTGAAACTTTAAATTGGAAAATGAAACATATATCTATACTCCTACTATCTAAATCGAAAGTTAGTATCTAAAATGAAAAGTAAATATTTGAATTAAAAAGAAAAAGAAAGGGAAGAATAAATTGTTGCAACACTCTTGCACTACTTTGTTGATAGTATCATGATAAGACAATTAACTCAATCTATCCTATTTATAAATAAATGAAAGATGTTTATAATGCTTAACTAAATTAAATAATATGTTTCTTTGGATGAAAATGGGCTGAGCTTACAGATCAGCTGACTTGTTTAGGGATTTCCTAATAACGTCGCCGAAAGGAAATCAAGGTAGGGCGGGTAAAGAAGGCGGGCTGCACCAACACCTATAGCAGCCTCGTCATCATTTGAATGACGTCAGTACATTTATAGCTTGTGTCATAGATCTGAAATAGGCAACGGGACTAAATTTTTTTTTTGTAAAGCTATATATTGTTCTCTATCTAACTTAACACCGTTTCTAGTCATCGAACCACGCCAACCGAATGATAACTAGCCGCATCCAGGGTCCCCTCTGACTAGAGAAAGAGACACTAGCAGTTGCATAGCAGATGTCTGTATGAAGACTGTAGATACGTATGTTATATACGTATGTATATCCCTCCTGTACGCGTAATATCTGTTGGTTTGTATTTAAACATCAAATACGACACGTATTAATATCTGCAATTTTACATATGTATGCAAACTGTTAATATATATAAGAAAGCTCAAGTATAGTATATTATATATAATTATATATATATAAATTTTATATATACATATACAAATTTGTTTATACATTACATATGATACGAATTAAACTCACTTTGAACATAAGCAGACCTAATTTACGCAAGCATACCGAAGTTCGAATCTAGCGTCAGACACACAGCATTTTATTAAACTTTTTATTTGCATTGTATGGTAACAGAATTGGTTCACAATGCAGCTTTGCCGACGGGCCAAGGAGTGAGGCAATGGCCGAGTGGTTAGTGGCGGACGGCTGGGAGATAGTTCGTATGTTCTACTCCCGGTTGAGGCGGGGGTGCGAATTTTCATTTTTTAATTATTTCTTATTTTATTTTGTTTATTTATTTTATTCTAAAAACCAAAAGAAAAGTTACTGTCAATCAAATTAAATTATATAATAAAATTTCAATAAAAATAAAATTTTCATTACTCCATGAACAAAGTAATGAAAATTTTATTTATATTGATTGTATATACATAAATATGTACAATTAGATTTGCAGTTTCTGTTGTGTACTGACGAAAGAAAACTAAGTTCTAATTACATATCTTGCGTAACTAAAACTTAAAAATCGCCTACCGCCGCCACCCCTCTTTAATGTTTTTCAGGTTTTAATTTATTTAAAAAAAATTATGAAATACAAAAGATTTCACATGTTCATCGCGGCAGCAATCGAACATCGAACACGCTTCAATATCATTGGCCTTAGCCTTAGAGTCCGGGACATAGTCCACTCAGCCACTGAACATCTCTCGCAGTCGTCGAAAATTGTGAGATATTAGACAAAACGCAATATGCATTCTTAGTTCGTTATGAAGAAGCACATGTAATGAAATATGGTACGCGTTAGAAATGCATACCTATACCTATTGCCTACGGTATACTATGATAACACAGACCCACAAAAAAAAAAAAGAAGCATCATCTGGGTAAGCGGCATATGCAGTTATATGTATTTTGGGTCGCTAAATCCGAATCCGAGGTCAGAATTTCGCCATCACGTCTGGACTTCGACATAACCTCACAAAACTGAAAAACCTTAAAATATCCCCCAAAAGATATAGAATCCTGATCTGAGCATGCGATATATGTTTTATCATGTATTTTGTCCTTCTAAGTCCGAATCCGAAGTCAAAATTTACGTAGCACGTCTGAGTTTCGACTTAACCTCAAAAAACTCGAAAAAAATTTGAAACCCCAAAAAATAATGGGGGGTCATGATCGGGTCATACGATATATGTTTCTATATGTTTTTAGACCTTCCGAATCCGAATCCAATGTCAAAGTCAGTCAATCACATCTGAAATTCAACCTAACCTAAAAAATTTTTGAAAAATTTCAAAAATTTTAAATTTTTTTGATAATTTATTACTGCATTTATGCTAATATGTGGAATTACGTATTTAGTTTATGTTTTTTATAAGTTAAAATACAGTTCTGAAGTAATAAATCAGTACTCATATGAACCTATTCCGAATACTGATAAAATAATGCTCAAAAGGGGATATATTCAAAAAGAATATTCAAAAGAAACCCTAATCCAATATTAAAAAAAGTCAAAAATTTTGGAAGTTTTTAAAAAAATTTTTAGGTTAGGTTAAAATTCTGACGTGATAGGCTACTTTTTTTTCTCGGATTCGGATTCGGAAGGTCCAAAATCATATAGAAACATATATCGCATGACCCGATCATGAACCCCCATTATTTTTTGGGGCTTCAAAAATTTTTCGAGTTTTTTGAGGTTAAGTCGAAACTCAGACGTGCTATGTTAATTTTGACTTCGGATTTGGACTTCGAAGGACAAAATATATATATATATATATATATATGGCATAAACACCCCTAACGGGGTACAGCCTGATGCACGATTTGCCTCCACGCTCCTGTCCTGTGCGCGACTCCGCCAGTTGGTGATCCCAAGCGTCGCCAGAATTGCGTCCATCTGGTCACTCCAACGTGCGCGTGGTCTTCCTCTCCTACGTTGTCCGCCAACTACCGCATCGAAAACGGATCGAGCTGGAGTTGTTCCTTCCATACGGGCTATGTGGCCAAGCCAGCGAAGTCGCTGAATATTAATTCGCTTGACTATGTCCACATCGCCATATAGCTCATACAGCTCGTCGTTCCACCTGATACGGTAGGTTCCGCCAACGCAAACAGGTCCGAAGATCTTGCGAAGAATTTTTCTCTCGAAGACACCAAGAGCAGCTGCATCTGACTGCGTCACCGTCCAGGCTTCCGCACCATATAGAAGCACTGGGATGATGAGTGCCTTGTAAAGGGTTAACTTCGTCTTTCGAGAGAGAGCTCTGCTGTTCATTTGCCTACTGAGCCCAAAGTAACTTCTGTTGGCAAGTGTGATCCTCCGCTTGATCTCCAGGCTGACATCGTTGTTGCTGGTCACTGCAGTTCCTAAATAGACAAAGTCCTTGACCGACTCAAAGTCATAGTCTCCAGCAGTAAGATGAGAGTCAAGACGCCGCGTCTCTCGGTTACTGCACACCATAAACTTTGTTTTGCCCATATTCACTGCAAGACCAACTCTAGCCGATTCTCTTTCAATCGCTCCAAAAGCCGCCGTCACATCACGCTTAGTACGACCAATGATGTCAATATCATCAGCGTAACCAAGGAGCTGGACACATTTCTGTCCCAGTATTGTGCCCCCTCGATGCACTCCAGCTTTCCTTATGACACTCTCCATTAGCAGGTTGAAGAGCACACAAGACAGCGAGTCGCCTTGTCTGAGACCCCGCCTGGTACTGAAGGTTTCGGACTGGTCATTTCCTACCTTGACAGAGCTGATGGTGTTGCTCAATGTCATACTACAAAGCCGTACTAGCTTTGCAGGAATACCAAGCTCAGACATGGTGGCGAAAAGGCGTCCTCGCCGTGGACTATCAAAAGCAGCTTTAAAATCGACAAACAAGTGGTAGGTGTCGATTTGGTTCTCATACGCTTTCTCCAGGATCTGGCGTAGTGTGAAGATCTGGTCGACTGTGGACCGACCAGGGCGAAAGCCGCATTGATACGGTCCGATCAATGCTTCAGCATATGGCTTAAGTCGCTCACACATTACGCTCGTGAGAACTTTGTATGCGACGGGAAGAAGACTGATGCCACGATAATTGGTGCGTTGTGTTGCATCACCCTTCTTCAGAATGGGGCAGATCATACTCAGGTTCCAATCATTGGGTATGCTTTCCGCTAACCATACGTTGCAAATGAGCTGGTGCATGCTCCTTACCAACTCATCGCCTCCAGCCTTAAACAATTCAGCCGGTAGTCCGTCCGCTCCCGCGGCTTTATTGTTTTTAAGTCGTTTTATGGCGACTTCGACTTCCGTATGGCTAGGGATGGGAACTTCAACACCATCCTCTCTGATTGGGGTTAGTGGATCTTCTTCATCAGGCTCTTGGTTGTCTCCAGCCAAAAGCCTTTCAAAGTGATCCCTCCATAACCTGAGTACTGTCTCTGCATCTGTGACAAGATTTCCATCATCCCTCCTGCAGGCAAGCGATCCAGACTTATACCCTTGAGTCATGCGTTTGACCCTTCGATAAAAGTCGCGGGCATCATTCCTGCTCCTGCTATTCTCCAACTTCTCACACTCAAGCCTTTCCATCTCCTGCTTCTTCCTCCTGAAAAGGCGCTTCTCATTTCTTCTCCGCGTCCTATAAATATCCACCACTGCTCGTGTGGCTCCTGCTTGCAGCGTCCGCCTGTATGCAGCGTTCTTTGCAGCAGTCGCTTCCCGACACTCCTGATCATACCATGAATTCCGTTTTGGGGGACGTTGGAATCCAAGGACTTCCACAGCAGAAGTATTAATGGCGGTAGATATGCACGTCCACATATCTGACGTATTTATAGGCGTTGGAGGGTGCTGGCCAAGTCGGCCTGAGAGTCGAGCGGAGAAGGCATCCCTGTGCTGTTGTGATTGCAGCTTTTCGATGACAAGCTTTCTTGGCATATCTTGACGTGAGATTTTCGCGACACACAACCGTGCGCGAACCTTGGCTGCGACAAGGTAGTGGTCAGAGTCGATGTTAGGATCGATGCCTTGCATCGATCACAACATGATCAATCTGGTTGCAAGTCAGACGATCAGGTGACAGCCAGGTTGCTTTGTGGATGTTGAGATGACGGAATCTTGTACTGCTAACTATCATATTGTGCGCAGCAGCAAAACCTATAAGTCCAAGACCGTTTGCCGAGGTAGACTCATGTAGACTATGTTGTCCAACGGTTGCTCCAAAGATGCTTTCCCGTCCGATTTTGGCAATAAAATCTCCGAGGAGGATCTTAATGTCATGTGACGGGCAGCGGCTATACACTCGGTCGAGTTCTGTATAAAAAGAATTCTTGATGGCGTCGTCCTTCTCATCCGTTGGTGCGTGTGCACAGATAAGGCTGATGTTAAAGAATCTGGCAGCTACTCGGATCGTCGCAAGTCTCTCATTTACAGGTGTAAACTGTGAGACTCGGTGCCGTAGCCTGGCTCCTACGACGAATCCACAACCAAACTCGCGCCTATCTGTATGACAGCTGTAGTATATGTCACAATTCCTTTTCTTCATGCATCCCTTTCCGTTCCATCGCATTTCCTGGATAGCTGTAATGTCAGCCTTCAGATTGCTCAGAGTATCCACTAGTTGTTGAGTGGCACCAGGCCTGTACAATGTGCGTACATTCCAAGTGCATACTCTCAGATCATTGTCCTTTTTGAATTTTCCGTGGTCGTCAACGTTTTTCGGGTATCTATCCGAGGCTCCTCTTGCATTCTTCACTGATGTGCTGTTTTCCTTGGGTGGATATCAAGTCCTACGCCAAAACCTAATTTAAGGATTAGGATCCCGCCGTGCACTTTCGTTTATAACTCAGCGGTTGCTAAGTTACAATCCAGGGAAAACCACGTGGAGGTAGTGCGTCAACTTGAAGAAAGTAGGGACAAGGATCACACTGGCGCCCACCAAGTTGAACGCAGTCAGTAGCTTTACCTTGTATACCTTCCCCCAATTTCCCCCAATTTCATCGAAGGACAAAATACATGTTAAAAAATACAAACGCTACAGTCAGGAGCTGACTGTATAAGGCCATGGATTACACAGGCCCACAAAAAAAAAAAAGTTTCATGATCTGGGTAAGCGGCATATGGAATTATATGTATTTTGGGTCGCTGAATCCGAATCTGAGGTCAGAATTTCGCCATCACGTCTGGACTTCGACATAACCTCACAAAACTGAAAAACCTCAAAATATCCCCCATAAGATATAAAATCGTGATCTAGGCATGCGATATATGTTTAGGCCATGGATTTTAAAAAAATTCATGGTCTATTGTGTTTGTCGGAACGGAAATGTGCGTAACAGGCAGAAGGAGGCATCTCCGACCCCATAAACTATATATATTCTGAATCAGTATCAGTAGCCAAGTCGATTGAGGCATGTCTGTCTGTCCGTCTGTCTGTCTGTCTGTCTGTCTGTATGAACACCTGGATCTCAGAAACTGTAAGAGCTAGAGTCATCAAATTTTGTGACAACATACTTATATATTGCAGTGTCTCAAAGTTTTTCTAAAATTTGGACACGCCCCTTCCCGCCTCTGTAAATCAGTAATAACTATTTAAAAACTACAATATTAGCTCAACAACCAAAGTTGTACATCTTACATGACAAATACCTTGCCACGGGCGTTTTGTGAAAATTTCATTAAAATCGGACTATAAATAAGTGAGATATTATACGAATTAAACTCACTTTGAATATAAGCAGACCTAATTTACGCAAGCATACCGAAGTTCGAATCTAGCGTCAGACACACAGCATTTTATTAAACTTTTTATTTGCATTGTATGGTAACAGAATTGGTTTACAATGCAGCTTTGCCGATGGGCCAAGGAGTGAGGCAATGGCCGAATGGTTAGAGAGGCGGACGGCTGGGAGTGAGTTCGTGAGTTCAACTCCCGGTTGAGGCGGGGGTGCGAATTTTCATTTTTTAATTATTTCTTATTTTATTTTGTTTATTTATTTTATTCTAAAAACCAAAAGAAAAGTTACTGTCAATCAAATTAAATTATATAATAAAATTTCAATAAAAATAAAATTTTCATTACTCCATGAACAAAGTAATGAAAATTTTATTTATATTGATTGTATATACATAAATATGTACAATTAGATTTGCAGTTTCTGTTGTGTACTGACGAAAGAAAACTAAGTTCTAATTACATATCTTGCGTAACTAAAACTTAAAAATCGCCTACCGCCGCCACCCCTCTTTAATGTTTTTCAGGTTTTAATTTATTTAAAAAAAAATTATGAAATACAAAAGATTTCACATGTTCATCGCGGCAGCAATCGAACCTCGAACACGCTTCAATATCATTGGCCTTAGCCTTAGAGTCCGGGACATAGTCCACTCAGCCACTGAACATCTCTCGCAGTCGTCGAAAATTGTGAGATATTAGACAAAACGACAAGACGCAATATACATTCTTAGTTCGTTATGAAGAAGCACATGTAATGAAATATGGTACGCGTTAGAAATGCATACCTATACCTATTGCCTACGGTATACTATGATAACACAGACCCACAAAAAAAAAAAAGAAGCATCATCTGGGTAAGCGGCATATGCAGTTATATGTATTTTGGGTCGCTAAATCCGAATCCGAGGTCAGAATTTCGCCATCACGTCTGGACTTCGACATAACCTCACAAAACTGAAAAACCTTAAAATATCCCCCAAAAGATATAGAATCCTGATCTGAGCATGCGATATATGTTTTATCATGTATTTTGTCCTTCTAAGTCCGAATCCGAAGTCAAAATTTACGTAGCACGTCTGAGTTTCGAGTTAACCTCAAAAAACTTAAAAAATTTTTGAAGGCCCAAAAAATAATGGGGGGTCATGATCGGGTCATGCGATATATGTTCCTATATGTTTTTAGACCTTCTAAATCCGAATCCAATGTCAAAACTAGCCAATCACGTCTGAATTTTAGGGGTTGTGTAATCCATGGCCTTATACAGTCAGCTCCTGACTGTAGCGTTTGTATTTTTAGGCCATGGATTTTAAAAAAATTCATGGACTATTGTGTTTGTCGGAACGGAAATGTGCGTAACAGGCAAGAAGGAGGCATCTCCGACCCCATAAACTATATATATTATGAATCAGTATCAGTAGCCGAGTCGATTGAGCCATGTCTGTCTGTCCGTCTGTCTGTCTGTATGAACACCTGGATCTCGGAAACTATAAGAGCTAGAGTCATCAAATTTTGTGACAACATACGTATATATTGCAGTGTCTCAAAGTTTTTTTGAAATTTGGACACGCCCCTTCCCGCTTCAGAAAATCAGTAATAACTATTTAAAAACTATTTAAAAACTACAATATTAGCTGAACAACCAAAGTTGTATATCTTACATGACAAATACTTGCCACGGACGTTATGTGAAAATTTCATTTAAATCGGACTATATAATAAGTGAGATTTGATACGAATTAAACTCACTTTGAACATAAGCAGACCTAATTTACGCAAGCATACCGAAGTTCGAATCTAGCGTCAGACACACAGCATTTTATTAAACTTTTTATTTGCATTGTATGGTAACAGAATTGGTTCACAATGCAGCTTTGCCTATGGGCTAAGGAGTGAGGCAATAGCCGAGTGGTTAGAGTGGTGGACGGCTGCGACAGAGTGCGTGAGTTCAACTCCCGGTTGAGGAGGGTGCGAATTTTCATTGATTAAATATTTCTTATTTTATTTTGTTTATTTATTTTATTCTAATAAACTAAAAGAAAAGTTACAGTCAAACAAATTAAATTATTTAATTAAATTTCAATATAAATAAAAAAATATTCATTCGCTACAGTCAGGAGCTGACTGTATAAGGCCATGGATTATCATAGTATACCGTAGGCAATAGGTATACTCGTAGGTATGCATTTCTAGCGCGTACCAAATTTCATTACATGTGCTTCTTCTTGATTTTTTTGGAACGAACTAAGAATGCATATTGCGTCTTGTCGTTTTATCTAATGTCTCACCATTTTCGACAACTGCGAAGGATGTTCAGTGGCTGAGTGGACTATGTCCCGGACTCTAAGGCGGCCAATGATATTGAGCGTGTTCGAAGTTCGATTGCTGCCGCGATCA
Source organism: Zaprionus capensis (assembly GCA_018903675.1). Classification (NCBI taxonomy): domain Eukaryota; kingdom Metazoa; phylum Arthropoda; class Insecta; order Diptera; family Drosophilidae; genus Zaprionus; species Zaprionus capensis. The sequence goes on along the minus strand of JAEIFN010000878.1, from coordinate 200,540 downwards.
ACATGTGAAATTCTTTTGTATTTCATAATTTTTTTTAAATAAATTAAAAAGCTCAATAACATTAAAGAGGGGCGGCGGCGGTAGGCGATTTTTAAGTTTTAGTTACGCAATATATGTAATTAGAACTTAGTACCCTCTTTTTTGGTTCCCCCCCACCACCACAAAAAAAATATATATATATTTATTAAAAAAAATATAGATAAAAGAGGGGGGGGGGGGGGGGGGCAAATAAAAATAGGGGGTTATGTTTTTATGTATATAGAGGCCCCCCTCTCTCACTTTTTGTTGGTTTTTTCAGATAATAAAACACACGCGCAATGTTAAATTGTGAACGTTTAATGAAGAACTAAATTCAGAATGAGTACATAAGAAGCATAAGAGATTACAATGTTGCCAGATAGTTGGTATGAAGCTTATAAACAAAAGATACTCGATATTCATCATAATCGATATTCAACACTTCCTCTTAAGCTACATACATTTATTTTAATTTAATCCAAGATATTTAATTAATTCATAATGCTTTTGCTTTCCTAAGCCTTTTGTAAAGATATCAGCAACATTTTCATTAGTTGATACATATTTTAATTCAATTTCTTTACTTTCGATTTTCTCTCTTACGAAATGATACTTAATATCTATATGTTTAGTGCGCTTGTGATGTACAGGGTTTTTAGCGATATGCTGCGCACTAATATTGTCACCTAATAAGACAATTTTATCTTGAACTAAACAGCCAATTTCTTTTAGCAGTCTGCGAAGATAAACGGCTTCTTTGGCTGCAGTCGACAAAGCGATATACTCAGCTTCAGTGCTGCTTTGGGCAACTACGCTTTGTTTTGAAGATGCCCAGGAAAACGCGCTGCCGCCCAACATAAACGCATATCCTGAATACGATTTCCTATCATTCTGATCATTTGCCCAATCAGCATCAGCAAAGCCCTTTACTGAGTCTCCGGTCTTGTGATATGTGATGCTCAAATCCATGGTTCCAGATAAATATCGTAAAATATGCTTGGCTGCAGTTTGGTGCTCGACATGAGGATTCGTGTTCCGTTGAGATAACTTGCAAACGGCGTGCAATATATCAGGTCGGCTCAACACTGCTAAGTACATAAGGGAACCTATTAGCGATTGATATTCTGTTGTATTTACCTTGGCGCAATCGTCATCTTGGCAGGAAACTTGAAATCCAGGCTCAAGTGGGGTGGACGCAGATCGGCAGTTCTGCATCCCATAAGTAGCTAATAAAGATTCGATGTACTTCTCTTCCGACATGGTTACAGGTCCTCGTTCACCATTTCGCTTAACTTCCATTCCAAGAAAGTAATTTAGGGGGCCGCTGTCATGTGTGTCGAACTTGTCAGCAATCTTTGTTTTGATTTTATCAATGTCACTCTCGGTAGGACAAATGATAATTAAGTCGTCTACGTACACTGCAATGTACTTTTGCTCTGTAAGATGTACGTAAAGACACGGCTCGCTTTTACATCTTTTGAAATCTAAACTTCTCAAAACCTCATCCAGTGTATTATTCCAGGATCGTCCAGATTGTTTTAAGCCATAGATTGCCTTCTGCAGCTTTAATACTTTCGTTGGGTGATCCTCGTCAACAAAGTTCTCCGGCTGCTTCATGTAAACTGTTTCTTCCAAAGTACTGTTTAAGTATGCATTAGAGATGTCCACTTGGTGCATACATAGCTCCTTCTCTGCAGCGATGGCAAATAGCATTCGAATTGTTTCGTAACGTATTACTGGAGAGAATGTTTCCCAGTAATTGACTCCAAACTGCTGCCCGCATCCTTTGGCAACTAGTCTAGACTTGAATCGCTCGATTTCGCCATCTTTGTTTCGTTTTATACGAAAAACCCATTTTGATGCAATGGCCTTTTGCTTGGCAGGTAGGTCCACCAACTTCCATGTCTCATTTTTTCTTAAAGCGTCCATTTCCGTTTGCATCGAATCTTGCCAGTTACGAACATACTGACTGCTCAACGCTTCAGCAACGGATTTTGGTGCTTCAATATCTTCCGAACTATCCAGGTAACTTAGTACATTGTACTGCTTTCGAGGCCTGCCGCGTTGGCCTGTCCGTACAATTCTTGGTCTTCCTGGTCCATGTCGTGCAGAACTTTCCGCCTGTTCCAATGGCTCTTCTGCATCGTTGGCGCTGACAAACTCTTCCCCTTCTTCGTCTGAGTCACTGCGTTCCGTATCCTGTATCTCTTGACTTACCGGCTCCGGCTGTAAGACTTCGACAGGTGGCTCGAGACGAATAATGTTTGTCGCAAAATCAATTTTTGAGTTCTGTGCAGCTGACTTAAACTCACCCTCTAAGAATTTTACGTCACGACGTACCACTACTGACCGTTTTTCGGGATCGTAGAGACGATACGCTTTTGTCTCAAATGAATATCCAACAAACACATACTCGCTTCCTTTTGCCTGAAACTTCCCCTTCTTTGGTTTTTCCAGTGCAAAAACGCGTGATCCAAAGGTGCGAAGATGCTTTACAGATGGCCTTCGCCCTTTCCATAACTCAAAGGGAGTCCCTCCGTTGAGAACTTTAGTTGGACATCTATTACGCAAATAAGCTGCGGTTTGCACAGCTTCAGCCCACAGGAATTCCGGTAAATTCGCGTGAATTAGGAGACTTTTTGCCATTTCTATTAACGTGCGATTTGCTCGCTCAGCAATACCATTTTGCTGCGGCGTGTAAGGAACCGTCAATTGTCTTTTAATTCCGCACTTTTCCAAAAAATCGTCAAATTGTTTGTTTTTATATTCGGTGCCGTTGTCACTACGCAGTACCTTTATTTTCTTATTTGTTTGACATTCAACATAATTTTTGAATAGCTTGAATTTTTCAAACACTTCACTCTTTGTGCGCATAAAGTAAACAAAGTTCTTTCTTGTGTAATCATCGATAAAACTAACCACATATCGATTTCCGGCTATCGAATTGACATTCATAGGGCCGCACACGTCGCTATGAACTAGTTCAAGAACACTTTTTGTTACTCGTTCCGCCTTTTGTGGGAATGGCAACCCACATATTTTTGCCTTATTGCAAGTGTCACAATTTGTTTTAATATTAACGTTTTTAATATTCAATCCATGCACAAGCTTTTTCTCACTTAAGTCTTTCAAATTTTTGAAATTTAAATGGCCAAACCGATTATGCCATATTGATACCCATGATGAATCTTGAGAGATATGCAATTCATTGTGTTCAAATTTATTTTCGTATACATATAAACTGTTTTCTTGCTTTGCGCGTAACACAATTTCACCACTATTGTTGCATATTACTGCTCCGTTATTTTCAAATTTCGTATAGTGACCGTATTTTGCTGCTTTGCTTATCGATACAAAGTTCATGTTTAACGATGGGACATACAGAACGTCTCTCATTGTTATTTGCCGATTTTCATTATGTAAAATCACAGTTCCTACACCAGGCGACTCAACAGATTTATCTGCTGCTAACATGATCGTGGTATTATTTTCACTAATATTTGAAAATTTAGTTTTGTCACAACACATATGTGAAGTAGCGCCACTGTCAAGGCACCACATATTTTTTCTGTCTTTAACAACACTGCTATGCATTAAAAAGTTGGATTGTTCATTCTCCTTTTCTTTTTTCTCTTCTTTCTTTTTTGTTTCTGCATTCACTCGCGCGATGTCCCGGTTTTTGGCAATTGTAGCATTTTCCTTTTAACTTATCTTTTTCTTTTTGGCGATTGTCCTTCTGCTTACTGTTGTTCTGCTTTGTGTATGTGTACACAGCTTCTGACTCTTCTAGTTTCTCTTCTTTTCTGGCGCCTTCTTCAAGAAATTTGATTTTTACCGTTTCAAATGGCGGCATCTCGTCGCGTGTTTCTATTGCGACTACAAAATTTTCCCAAGAATCAGGCAAACTAGACAAAAACATTATGACCTTTAACTCGTCTTCCAAAGTTATTGCAAGCTCTGCCAATTTATCAGTTATGTTTACAAACAAATTAACATACTGAGACGCAGTATCCCCAGATTGCATTTTCAATCTCACTAGTTTTTGATACAACTGAGTTTTTCTAATTGGTCCCGCCGGCATATGAATGCTGCGCAATATCTTCCATGCTTCTGCCGATGTTGTGCACGACTTTATGTGCATCAACTGCGTGGGCTTAACATTCAATATTAAACTAGCTAAAGCTTTTTGATCAATTGTTTCCCATCGCGCCGCTTGCGTTGCTTCCTCGGGTTTGATTTGCTTTTCGCACACAACATTCCACAAATCCGATGTAATTAATAAGCTTCGCATAGACAAACTCCACATGTCATAATTCCCGTCATCGAGTTTTTCTATTTGAATTGACATACTCATTACGAATTCTTCTCTGACGTTTTCTAGTCTTTTTCACAATTTATGAGGGATCTGGGCCCATAACCTTTGTTGGTTATTTCAGATAATAAAACACACGCGCAATGTTAAATTGTGAACGTTTAATGAAGAACTAAATTCAGAATGAGTACATAAGAAGCATAAGAGATTACAATGTTGCCAGATAGTTGGTATGAAGCTTACAAACAAAAGATACTCGATATTCATCATAATCGATATTAAAAATATATTAATAATTTTTAATGTTTTTTTTTTTTTTTTTTTTTTTTTTTTTATTTTTTTTTTTTTTTTAAATATATTTTTATTTTTTTTTTTTTTTTTTTTTTTTTTTTTTATAAATTTTTTTTTTTTTTTTTTTTTTTTTTTTATAAAAAAAAAAAAAAAAAAAAAAAAAAAAAAAAATAAATTATTAATTTTTTTTTTTTTTGGGGGTTTTTTAACATTCTTTTTTTTTTTTTTTTTTTTTTTTCCTTCCTTATTTATAATTTTGTTTTTTTTCCTTCCCTTTTCCCATAGTCTAATTGTTTTTTTTTTTTTTTTTTTTTTAAAATAAAATAAAAAAAAAAAAAATAAATATATTTTTTTTTTTTTTTTTTTTTTTTTTTTTTTTTTTTTTTTTTTTTTTTTAATTTTTTAATTTGTTTGTTTAAAAGTAGTTTTATTTTTTTTTAATTTTCCTTTTTTTAATTTCCTTTTAAAAAAAAATTTTTAAAAAACGTCCGTGGCAAGGTATTTGTCATGTAAGATATACAACTTTGGTTGTTCAGCTAATATTGTAGTTTTTAAATAGTTATTACTGATTTTCTGAGGCGGGAAGGCGCGTGTCCAAATTTCAAAAAAACTTTGAGACACTGCAATATATACGTATGTTGTCACAAAATTTGATGACTCTAGCTCTTATAGTTTCTGAGATCCAGGTGTTCATACAGACAGACAGACGGACAGACAGACATGGCTCAATCAACTCGGCTACTGATACTGATTCATAATATATATAGTTTATGGGGTCGGAGATGCCTCCTTTTGCCTGTTACGCACATTTCCGTTCCGACAAACACAATAGTCCATGAATTTTTTTAAAATCCATGGCCTAAAAATATTCATTACTTTGTTTTCATATGAAAGACAATCAAATAATATTAATTATTTATAAATAAAGCTAAGTATTTTTATATTATTCAGCACGCATAAAAAAAAACGCGAACTAATGCGTTCTTCAATGCCGTCACTCTTTCCGTATTTTGTCTGTTATGACTTTGCAAGTTCAGTAAGATTCCAATTGGATGTTTCCTATTTTGTTTTGCTCTCAATATTTTGCAATTAGAATGCTAGAAAATACCAGAGATAGATCATAAGCCCTTGTAAAGTTATGAATGTGCGAGTGGGACGCCCATACATACATGTCTGCATATCCACATGTATTTATTGGCGTCCCACTTCAACACACATTATTGCACGACTGTACGTGTATATACATAAATATATACAAATAGCTGTTGTGTACCGACGAAAAAAAACTAAGTTCTAATTACATATATTGCGTAACTAAAACTTAAAAATACAAACGCTACAGTCAGGAGCTGACTGTATAAGGCCATGGATTACACAACCCCACAAAAAAAAAAGTTTGTCATGATCTGGGTATGCGGCATATGCAGTTATATGTATTTTGGGTCGATGAATCCGAATCCGGGGTCAGAAATTCTCCATCACGTCTGGATTTCGACCTAACCTCAAAAAACTGAAAAACCTTTGGATATCTCCCAAAAAATATAGAATCGTGATCTGGGCATACAATATATGTTTTAACATGTATTTTGTCCTTCTTAGTCCGAATCCGAAGTCAAAATGTATATAGCACGTCTGAGTTTCGACTTAACCTCAAAAAACTCGAAAAATTTTCGAAGCCCCAATAAATAATGGGGGTCATGATACGGTCATGCGATATATGCTTTTAAATGTTTTTAGACCTTCCGAAACCGAATCCGAAAACAAAACCAGCCTATCACGTCAGAATTTAGACCTAACCTAAAATTTTTTTAAAAACTTCCAAAATTTTTAATTTTTTTTTAATATTGGATTAGGGTGTATTTAAATTTAATATAAAAAAAGCTTTTCTGTTGCTATACCCTCTTTTGAGCATTGTTTTATCAGTATTCGCAATAGATTCATATGAGTGATGATTTTTTGCTTCAAAACTGTATTTAAACTAATAAAAAACATAAATCAAATATGTGATTCTACATATTTGCATAAATGCCGCAATAAATTATTAAAAAAATCAAAATTTTGGAAGTTTTTCAAAATTTTTTTAGGTTAGGTTGAAATTCAGACGTGATTGGGTGATTTTGACATTGGATTCGGATTCGGAAGGTCACAAAACATATAGAAACATATATCGCATGACCGTATCATGACCCCCATTATTTTTTGGGGCTTCGAAAATTTTTCGAGTTTTTTGAGGTTAAGTCAAAACTCAGACATGCTATGTAAATTTTGACTTCGGATTCGGACTTAGAAGGACAAAATACATGTTAAAACATACATCGCATGCCCAGATCACGATTCTATATTTTTTGGGGGATATCCAAAGGTTTTTCAGTTTTTTGAGATTAGGTCGAAATCGAGACGTGATGGAGAATTTCTGACCCCGGATTCAGATTCAGCGACCCAAAATACATATAACTGCATATGCCGCATACCCAGATCATGACACTTTTTTTTTGTGTGGGCCTGTGTTATCATAGTATACCGTAGGCAATAGGTATACTCGTAGGTATGCATTTCTAGCGCGTACCAAATTTCATTACATGTGCTTCTTCTTGATTTTTTTGGCACGAACTAAGAATGCATATTGCGTCTTGTCGTTTTATCTAATGTCTCACCATTTTCGACGACTGCGGGAGATGTTCAGTAGCTGAGTGGACTATGTCCCGGACTCCAATGATATTGAGCGTGTTCGAAGATCGATTGCTGCCGCGATCAACATGTGAAATTCTTTTGTATTTCATAATTTTTTTTAAATAAATTAAAAGCGGCGGTAGGCGATTTTTAAGTTTTAGTTACGCAATATATGTAATTAGAACTTAGTTTTCTTTCGTCGGTACACAACACCAACTGCAAAACTAATTGTACATATTTATGTATGTATATACAATCGTGCAACAATGTGTGTTGAAATGGGACGCCAATACATACATGTGGATATGCAGTCATGTATGTATAGGTGTCCCACTCGGACATTCATAACTTTACAAGGGCATGATATGATCTCTGTTATTTTCTAGCATTCTAATTGCAAATTTTATTTAAATGTAATTAAATAATTTAATTTGCTTGTAGCGGATATATCACAGCCCGCTTGACTGTAACTTTTCTTTTTAGTTTATTAGAATAAAATAAATAAACAAAATAAATAAACAAAATAAAAAATAATTAATAAAATAAAATAAAATAATTAATTCGCAACCGCCGGGGGTTGAACACACGCACTCTTTCAAAGTCTTTTGAATTTGCCGTCCGCCACTCTATTGCCTCACTCCTTGGCCCATCGGCAAAACTGCATTGTGAACCAATTCTGTTACCATACAATGCAAATAAAAAGTTTAATAAAATGCTGTGTGTCTGACGCTAATATTGAACTTCGGTATGCTTGCGTAAATTAGGTATCCTTAAGTATGTATGTTCAAAGTGAGTTTAATTCGTATCATATCTCACTTATTTATAGTCCGATTTAAATGAAATTTTCAAATAACGTCCGTGGCAAGGTATTTGTCATGTAAGATATACAACTTTGGTTGTTCAGCTAATATTGTAGTTTTTAAATAGTTTTTAAATAGTTATTACTGATTTTCTGAAGCGGGAAGGGGCGTGTCCAAATTTCAAAAAAACTTTGAGACACTGCAATATATACGTAAGTTGTCACAAAATTTGATGACTCTAGCTCTTATAGTTTCCGAGATCCAGGTGTTCATACAGACAGACAGACGGACAGACAGACATGGCTCAATCGACTCGGCTACTGATACTGATTCATAATATATATAGTTTATGGGGTCGGAGATGCCTCCTTCTGCCTGTTACGCACATTTCCGTTCCGACAAACACAATAGTCCATGAATTTTTTAAAATCCATGGCCTAAAAATCGCCTACCGCCGCCGCCCCACTTTAATGTTAATGAGCTTTTAATTTATTTAAAAAAATTATGAAATTCAAAACAATTTCACACGTCGACAAAACGACAAGACGCAATATGCATTCTTAGTTCGTGCCAAAAAAATCAAGAAGAAGCACATATAATGAAATTTGGTACGTGCTAGAAATGCATACCTATACTTATTGCCTACGGTATACTATGGTAATCCATGGCCTTATACAGTCAGCTCCTGACTGTAGCGTTTGTATTTTTTGTATTTGAGCCAGTTGGTTTTTTCTGAAGTCAACTTATAAGAGTGGTTTGCTGGTTCTGGGTGTCGGAGCAGATTTATTAGGAGGGGCGAGTGGTCAGATGATAGGTCTGAAAGGCACTCGGCGCTTATCAAATTACAGGGAATGTTTTTGGTGACTGCGAAATCAATTAGATCAGGTAGTTTTTTGGGGTCAGTAGGCCAGTATGTAGGTGTGCCAGAAGAAACGTGGTCGAGCTTGTTGTTTGCTTTTATATTGGCCTTGTAGAGCTGTTTTCCTTTTGGATTCACGAGTCGAGACCCCCAGTGTGTGTGCTTGGCATTATAGTCCCCAGCTGCTATAAAATGTTCACCAAGTGAGTTGAAGAATTCCATAAATTGGTCTTCGGATAAAGTGAAACGAGGTGGGCAGTAAACAGCGGCTAAAGTAAGCTTGTTACCATTATCCAAATGAATTTTTAATGATGTTGCTTGTAGATAGTTTTTAGCAGTCTCCATATGACAGTGGTGCTTGAGACGGCTTCTTATCAAAATCCCGGTCCCGCCGTGGGCCTTACCATCAGGGTGATTGGTTCCGTAGAAAATATATCCTCTTATGTTGAAGTTATATTTGTTTGTTAGGTGTGTTTCAGAAAGTAGCATTACGTCGATGTGCTTTTCGAGTATGAATTGAGCTAGCTCATGTTTGTGCCGTTGGCGTTCCACGTAGAGATTCTTAGCGAGGCCATGATGATGATTATTTTGATTGTTGTGATACAAGCAATTGTATCAACATGTTTTGATTACGCATTAGATCTTGCATGGTTGTCCGCATAAACGCCATAAACTCCGCCATGCTCTGCTGCAAGGTAAATATCATTGCTTCGAAATTGTTTTGTTGTTGTTCCATTGGCTTTTTGTCTTGTACCGAATTGAAGTCCTCATATTTGGTTTGTGAACATGGCGCACTGAAGGCTGGGGGCTCTAGACCTGATCTTAGAGCGCTTGCATATGACGCGTATATAGCGCTTAAGAGAGCATGCTTAAGCGAAATTACAATTCAATTTCTCTTAATCTATCTTAACCTATGACTTCAATGTTAAAATTCAATCTCTTCAATACTAATAATAACGCTAAACAAAATAAAGGTCTATGTTGCTCCATCAATTGGCCTTAAAGTTCGGGACATAGTCCACTCAGCCACTGAACATCTCTCGCAGTGGTAACGAATCCTGTACCAAGTGAGGATCTGGCTGCGGTAGAGAAGAAAACTTCTGGGTTGTTTTTGGAGGGTATTTTTGTGATCGGTGCGTTATGTCAGCGTACAGTGGCTACGCGCTGGTTAATGCGGCTTTTGAGATCTTTGTATACTGGGCAGCCTCTGTAGTTGGCTGTGTGATTGCCTCCACAGTTGCCACACCTTTCTCCGCTTGAGTCTTCTTTGGGTGCACTGCAGCTGGCTTTGTCGTGGAGCTCGCCACAGACTACGCATACTGGGCGCAGCTTACAGTAAGCCTTTGTATGGCCGTATTCTTGGCAGTTCATACATTGTACCAGATTGTTACGTTTGTGAGGTTCTTCTACGGTGATTCTACGATGTAGTAAAAATTGGAGTTTGTAGATTGAATGCACATCGTTTCTTTTCGGCATCTTTGCTTCTGGTGCAAGTTCCACCTTGAAGAGTGGTTGCGGCTGTCTATTTTTGTTTAAGATGTTGAAGACTGATTTTGCGGTAAATCCTTTATCCTGTAGCGCCAGCTTTATTTCGTCTGGTGTTACATCAGGCTCAATGCCCTTTAGTACGACTTGCAGACCCTTGCAGCTTTTTAGCTGGTATGTGTAATAGCTTTTTTCTCCTTCGTCCAAATACTTTGTTAAGGCTCTAAAGTGTTGTTCAGACTTGGTCTGAACTTTAGTTTTATGAATGTTGCCCCTAACTAAGGGAATTATGTAGAAATTTGCGTCACCTATGAGCTTTATTACGTTGTTTACAAATGTACTAGAGCTTTTCTCGCGTACAAATATTGGTGGTGGCTTTGGCTTATTTTTGTCGCTTCCATCAGCTTCAACGGGCAGGTCTTCAATAGTTTCTGCCAAAATGTCAAACCTGTTGGCATTGTTCGGTACTTCGCCTAAAGTTGTGCTGGCGTTGGCGCGTGTGAATTTTGGTTTGTTTACATTTTTTTGGGGGCTTAGCTTTCGTTTTATTTGGATGTAGCGATCCATTCCAGTCTGTATGGCCCGCTTTGCGTTTTCGTTTTCGTATGTTGCAGTTTGTTTTGCTGTCTGCGCAGTTTTCGTTGTGTTTGTATGTGTTGAGCGGGCAGTCGGCATCGGTGTTGTATTGGTTATTGGGGTTGTCGCGACAATTGAAGAGTTTGTGCTTGCTGTTACAGCTAAGTTCTGTTCTCTTTGCTTGGTGTGAGCAGATTTTGTTGGTAAGGGAGACAAAAAGCGAGATCGTTCTTTGACGTTCGCTGTAAGCAGGTGTTCGTTTGGCGGGTTGGGAGTTGCCGATCGCGGGCGGTCGGATTGCGTCGACCCGATAGATAGTAGCGACGGCGACGGGGAGCAAGAGCGTTCACTATCGCGTGTTAAGAGAGAAAGATCAGCTGTCGGGTTGGGGGTGATTGACCGCTCGCGGTTCAATTCCGCGGAGACGACGGAAAAGTAAGCGTTGTTGCGTTGCAAAGACAGCCGTCGCTCATCTTGCTGACGTTGACGCTGCGCGCGAGCTTCGTTTTCACTCATTGTTTTTGGTTAGTTTATTTATATTTGTAATTAGTTAATTAATTGTTGATTAGTAACTTATAGATTTGTTAGAAAATCTATATGTGCAGGCAATGCACTGAGCGTCTTTTCGCTTATGATTTTGTGTTTGGTTCACTATTCTGTTGCGAATAGTGTTCTAGAGCACTGTTAAAAACACGTCCGCATGCAATGAGGTGACAAGCGACAATTTTCGTTTAACAATATTTAAATGGCAATTTTATGTCGATCAAAGCGACAGCACACAATAAACTATACAGGTATATCTGTATATGCTCAATTTTTGACACTGAATACCTGGAGACTGTCTAGGGAATCGATAGACATGGACCGACGAGAATCCTCCATATGGCACAGTAATCCAGTAGTACAGTAATCCAGTAGCAACAACAACGTCTTGGCAGCTTAATGTCCAATTAAGGGGTGGCACCTTCAACTGTTATTTTTCACTCACACACGGAACGCGCGAAGCAATGGCCACACAGCACACAATAAATTGAAACAAACGAAATAATTTTTTAATTCCGAAATAATTTTTTAACACCGAAGTCCCTGCTCGGGCTCCAATGAAAATTCTCTAAGCGTTTTTAGAGATCGACAAAAGTTCAAAAATAACAAAGAGACGCGGTGGATTCGAATTAATCAATTTTATAATTTATTGTTGCTGCTGGCTTCGACGATTGCTGTTCTTCGAGTGACGTTATGAACATTTTTAGCGGTGGCTAGAGCTTGGCCACACACTCGCGAATTTGCCGTCGGCAATTGCCGATCGACTAGCGCTTAAGAGAGCATGCTTAAGCGAAATTACAATTCAATTTCTCTTAATCTATCTTAACCTATGACTTCAATGTTAAAATTCAATCTCTTCAATACTAATAATAACGCTAAACAAAATAAAGGTCTATGTTGCTCCATCAATTGGCCTTAAAGTTCGGGACATAGTCCACTCAGCCACTGAACATCTCTCGCAGTGGTCGAAAATGGTGAGACATTAGAAAAAACGACAAGACGCAATATGCATTCTTAGTTTGTGCCAAAAAAATCAAGAAGAAGCACATATAATAATGCCTACGGTATACTATGCTAATCCATGGCCTTATGCAGTCAGCTCCTGACTGTAGCGTTTGTATTTTTAGGCCATGGATTTTAAAAAAATTCATGGTCAATTGTGTTTGTCGGAACGGAAATGTGCGTAACAGGCAGAAGGAGGCATCTTCGACCCCATAAACTATATATATTCTGAATCAGTATTATGTCTGTCCGTCTGTCTGTCTGTATGAACACCTGGATGTCAAAAACTATAAGAGTTAGAGTAATCAAATTTTGTGACAACATACGTATATATTGCAGTGTCTCAAAGTTTTTTTAAAATTTGGACACGCCTCTTCCCGCCTCTGTAAATCAGTAATAACTATTTAAAAACTACAATATTAACTCAAAAACCAAAGTTGTATATCTTACATGACAAATACCTTGCCACGGGCGTTATGTGAAAATTTCATTAAAATCGGACTATAAATAACTGAGATATGATACGAATTAAACTCACTTTGAACATATATAATTAAGCAGACCTAATTTACGCAAGCATACCGAAGTTCGAATCTAGCGTCAGACACACAGCATATTATTAAACTTTTTATTTGCATTGTATGGTAACAGAATTGGTTCACAATGCAGCTTTGCCGATGGGCCAAGGAGTGAGGCAATGGCCGAGTGGTTAGAGTGGCGGACGGCTGCGAGAGAGTGCGTGTGTTCAACTCCCGGTTGAGGCGGGTGCGAATTTTTATTTACTAATTATTTATCATTTTATTTTGTTTATTTTATTCTAATAATCTAAAAGAAAAGTTACAGTCAAACAAATTAAATTATTTAATTAAATTTCAATAAAAATAAAAAAAATTTTCATTACATTGTTTTCATATGAAAGACAATCAAATTATAATAGCTATAAATAATATTAATTATTTATAATTAATGTTAAGTATTTTTATATTATTTAACACGCATCAAAAAAACGCGAACTAATGCATTCTTCAATGCCGTCACTCTTTCGTCTCCGCCCTTCTTATCGTGCGCGCGATTTTATTTTTTTAAAAATTTTTCGCGTGTGCCGATCTCTTCCTCTTGTCCACATAATTACTTTATACCCCCTTTTGAGCATTGTTTTATCTGTATTCGAAATGGATTCATATGAGTAATGCATTTTTGCTTCAAAACTGTATTTTAACTAATAAAAAAACATAAATTAAATACGTGATTATACATATTTGCATAAATGCCAAAATAAATTATCAAAAAATTTCAAAATTTTGAAAGTTTTTCAAAATTTTTTAGGTTAGGTTGAAATTCAGACGTGATTGGCTAGTTTTGACATTGGATTCGGATTTAGAAGGTCTAAAAACATATAGGAACATATATCGCATGACCCGATCATGACCCCCCATTATTTTTTGGGTTTCAAAAATTTTTCGAGTTTTTTGAGGTTAACTCAAAACTCAGACGTGCTACGTAAATTTTGACTTTGGATTCGGACTTAGAAGGACAAAATACATGATAAAACATATAACGCATGCTCAGATCAGGATTCTATATCTTTTAGAGGATATCCAAAGGTTTTTCAGTTTTGTGAGGTTATGTCGAAGTCCAGACGTGATGGCGAAATTCTGACCTCGGATTCGGATTCAGCGACCCAAAATACATATAACTGCATATGCCGCTTACCCAGATCATGAAACTTTTTTTTTTTGTGGGCCTGTGTTATCATAGTATACCGTAGGCAATAGGTATAGGTATGCATTTCTAGCGCGTACCAAATTTCATTACATGTGCTTCTTCTTGATTTTTTGGCACAAACTAAGAATGCATATTGCGTCTTGTCGTTTTGTCTAATGTCTCACCATTTTCGACAACTGGACTAAGTCCCGGACTCTAAGACCACTGATATTGAGCGTGTTCGAGGTTCGATTGCTGCCGCGATCAACATGTGAAATTCTTTTGTATTTCAAAATTTTTTTAAAATAAATTAAAAGCCCAAAAACATTAAAGAGGGGCGACGGCGGTAGGCGATTTTTAAGTTTTAGTTACGCAATGTATGTAATTAGAACTTAGTTTTCTTTCGTCGGTACACAACAGCAACTGCAAAACTAATTGTACATATTTATGTATGTACATACATATATACAATCGTGCAATAATGTGTGTTGAAGTGGGACGCCAATACATACATGTGGATATGCAGACATGTATGTATGGGCGTCCCACATTCATAACTTTACAAGGGCTTATGATCTATCTCTGGTATTTTCTAGCATTCTAATTGCAAAATATTGAGAGCAAAACAAAATAGGAAACATCCAATTGGAATCTTACTGAACTTGCAAAGTCATAACAGACAAAATACGGAAAGCGTGACGTCATTGAAGAACGCATTAGTTCGCGTTTTTTTATGAGTGCTAAATAATATAAAAATACTTAACTTTAATTATAAATAATTAATATTATTTATAGCTATTTTAATTTGTTTGTCTTTCATATGAAAACAATGTAATGAAAATTTTTTTTATTTTTATTGAAAATTAATTAAATAATTTAATTTGTTCGACTGTAACTTTTCTTTTAGATTATTAGAATAAAATAAATAAACAGAATAAAATAATAAATAATTAATAAATAAAAATTCGCACCTGCCTCAACCGGGAGTTGAACACACGCACTCTCTCGCAGCCGTCCGCCACTCTAACCACTCGGCCATTGCCTCACTCCTTGGCCCATCGGCAAAGCTGCATTGTGAACCAATTCTGTTACCATACAATGCAAATAAAAGGTTTAATAATATGCTGTGTGTCTGACGCTAGATTCGAATTTCGGTATGCTTGCGTAAATTAGGTCTGCTTAATTATATAAAATATGTTCAAAGTGAGTTTAATTCGTATCATATCTCAGTTATTTATAGTCCGATTTTAATGAAATTTTCACATAACGCCCGTGGCAAGGTATTTGTCATGTATTTATTTTTTATTATTTTCTAAGAGGGAGTCTCCCAGCAGAGAAGGTGCGAGGCACTGCGACCAGAAAGGTCTTTTGTGCCTGTAATGCTCTCCCTATCTTGACAAAAGCTGTTCTGCTTCCCTAATGAAGCATAACAGGTCTTTCGTCGAGGACTGGACAATATGCTCGGGAACTGCGATTTCCACGTGCAGATGCTTCCTCCTAACCCAAACCAAGGCTGGACAATCACATAGAATGTGTTTGGTGGTTTCGTCGTCCTCTCTACAGAGCCTGCATTCTGTATCTGAGGACAGACGCATTTTTGCGAGGTGATAGTTCACCACGTGGTGACCACTAAGGTAACCTATAAGGAGATAGAGATCTCTCCTGGAGAGTAGGTTTGTTCTTCGTTTAACCGAGGGATTTGTAAGCTCTTTAGCCTGCCTCATCCCTGGTTGGAAGAACCAATAGCGTTCGGTCAACCTAACCGCCCATGCTTTCACAATGGATGAGATGGTTGACCACCCCACGCCGCAGAAGGGTTCGGGGCCATGCAAAGGGGCTGATGACCCCGCCCTCGCTAGTTCATCCGCTAGCTCATTTCCCTGGAAACCAGAGTGTCCAGGTACCCAAAGGAGGGTAACTTTGTTCCTGTTGGAGAGCCTCTGGAGGCAGTTCCAACAGTCAGCCACCATACGCGAACCTACTCTTTTTGAGGAGAGGGCTAGTATGGCCGCTTGGCTATCCGAGAAGATATAAATGTTTGCTCCTCTAATCCCCTTCTCAAGGATAAGACGGCAGCAGAACTCGATGGAATGAACCTCGGATTGAAAGACTGTGGGCCATTTGCCCATAGCAATCGAGGTTTTGGAGTTGGGACCATGTACCCCAGCTCCAACCCCCTGATCAGTCCTTGACCCATCGGTATACCAGTGTATGCCATGGGGGTCACTGATGGGGTTGCCGGCATATAGAAGCACATATAATGAAATTTGGTACGCGCTAGAAATGCATACCTATACTTATTGCCTACGGTATACTATGGTAATCCATGGCCTGACTGTAGCGTTTGTATTTTTTTGGGTTCAGATGTTCTTTGATGATTTTTGAGATTTCGTTTGAGCGAAACACAACTGGAGCATGATGAGGCTGGGAGTCGTCTGTTGCGGGCGGAATTTCGAACGTGTTTGTTGCAGAATTCGGTTGGAAGACTTTTTGTAGATGAGTGGCAAATGTGCTGGCTCTATTTTTGTCGCTACGGGCCCAGCCACCTGTGTGGTTTCTAATAGGGACCACTGGTACTGTGGGTGAGCCAAGAGTTGGGTGAGCTTTCCACAGTGAGTTTTTTGTACTGGATGTTGATAATTTTTCAATATAAGTACGTTGGGCAAGCTCTTCTTCTTGCTTTAAAGCTTTTGTAAGTTTGCGTGTGGCGTCTTTTAACTTTTGTTTTGCCGACGGTGATCTGGAGGACTGCCATTCTCGCCGTAGGCGCCGTTTTTCGAGAATAAGTTGTTCGATTTGCAGGTTGGTCTTTTTGTGATTTGTAATTTTGCTTACTGTTTGCGGCGTTGAGCAGCGAGCTGCAGCAACGATGATTGACTCCAGTGAGTTAACAAAACTATCAATGTCAGCTTCAGCTTCGAGAGGTGGGTTAAGCTCAATGTGTGAGCTTATGTATTTTTAGGCCATGGATTTTAAAAAAATTCATGGTCTATAGTGTTTGTCGGAACGGCAGAAGGAGGCATCTCCGACCCCATAAACTATATATATTCTGAATCAGTATCAGTAGCCGAGTCGATTGAGCCATGTCTGTCTGTCCGTCTGTCTGTCTGTCTGTCTGTCTGTCTGTCTGTCTGTATGAACACCTGGATCTGAGAAAGTGTAAGAGCTAGAGTCATCAAATTTTGTGACAACATACGTATATATTGCAGTGTCTCAAAGTTTTTTTAAAATTTGGACACGCCTCTTCCCGCCTCTGTAAATCAGTAATAACTATTTAAAAACTACAATATTAACTCAAAAACCAAAGTTGTATATCTTACATGACAAATACCTTGCCACGGGCGTTATGTGAAAATTTCATTAAAATCGGACTATAAATAACTGAGATATGATACGAATTAAACTCACTTTGAACATATATAATTAAGCAGACCTAATTTACGCAAGCATACCGAAGTTCGAATCTAGCGTCAGACACACATATATTATTAAACTTTTTATTTGCATTGTATGGTAACAGAATTGGTTCACAATGCAGCTTTGCCGATGGGCTAAGGAGTGAGGCAATGGCCGAGTGGTTAGAGTGGCGGACGGTTCGGAGAGAGTTCGTGCGTTCAACTCCCGGTTGAGGCGGGTGCGAATTTTCATTTATTAATTATTTCTTATTTTATTTTGTTTATTTATTTTATTCTAAAAACCAAAAGAAAAGTTACAGTCAATCAAATTAAATTATTTAATTAAATTTCAATAAAAATAAAAAAATATTCATTACTTTGTTTTCATATGAAAGACAATCAAATTATAATACCTATAAATAATATTAATTATTTATAATTAATGTTAAGTATTTTTATATTATTCAGCACGCATAAAAAAAACGCGAACTAATGCGAACTAAATATTCATTTTTTTTTTTCATATGAAAGACAATCAAATTATAATACCTATATATAATATTAATTATTTATAAATAAAGTTAAGTATTTTTATATTATTCAGCACGCATGAAAAAAACGCGAACTAATGCGTTCTTCAATGCCGTCACTCTTTCCGTATTTTGTCTGTTATGACTTTGCAAGTTCAGTAAGATTCCAATTGGATGTTTCCTATTTTGTTTTGCTCTCAATATTTTGCAATTAGAATGCTAGAAAATAACAGAGATAATAAGCCCTTGTAAAGTTATGAATGTGCGAGTGGGACGCCCATACATACATGTCTGCATATCCACATGTATGTATTGGCGTCCCACTTCAACACACATTATTGCACGATTATACGTGTATATACATAAATAAAATATGTACAAATAGCTGTTGTGTACCGACGAAAGAAAACTAAGTTCTAATTACATATATTGCGTAACTAAAACTTAAAAATCGCCTACCGCCGCCGCCCCACTTTAATGTTTTTGAGCTTTTAATTAATTTTAAAAAAATTATGAAATACAAAAGAATTTCACATGCTGATCGGCGGCAGCAATCGAAGAACCTCGAACACGCTCAATATCATTGGCCGCCTTAGAGTCCGGGACATAGTCCACTCAGCCACTGAACATCTCTCGCAGCCATCGAAAATGACATAAGACAAAACGACAAGACGCAATATGCATTCTTAGTTCGTGCCAAAAAAATCAAGAAGAAGCACATATAATGAAATTTGGTACGCGCTAGAAATGCATACCTATACTTATTGCCTACGGTATACTATGGTAATCCATGGCCTGACTGTAGCGTTTGTATTTTTTTGGGTTCAGATGTTCTTTGATGATTTTTGAGATTTCGTTTGAGCGAAACACAACTGGAGCATGATGAGGCTGGGAGTCGTCTGTTGCGGGCGGAATTTCGAACGTGTTTGTTGCAGAATTCGGTTGGAAGACTTTTTGTAGATGAGTGGCAAATGTGCTGGCTCTATTTTTGTCGCTACGGGCCCAGCCACCTGTGTGGTTTCTAATAGGGACCACTGGTACTGTGGGTGAGCCAAGAGTTGGGTGAGCTTTCCACAGTGAGTTTTTTGTACTGGATGTTGATAATTTTTCAATATAAGTACGTTGGGCAAGCTCTTCTTCTTGCTTTAAAGCTTTTGTAAGTTTGCGTGTGGCGTCTTTTAACTTTTGTTTTGCCGACGGTGATCTGGAGGACTGCCATTCTCGCCGTAGGCGCCGTTTTTCGAGAATAAGTTGTTCGATTTGCAGGTTGGTCTTTTTGTGATTTGTAATTTTGCTTACTGTTTGCGGCGTTGAGCAGCGAGCTGCAGCAACGATGATTGACTCCAGTGAGTTAACAAAACTATCAATGTCAGCTTCAGCTTCGAGAGGTGGGTTAAGCTCAATGTGTGAGCTTATGTATTTTTAGGCCATGGATTTTAAAAAATTCATGGTCTATAGTGTTTGTCGGAACGGCAGAAGGAGGCATCTCCGACCCCATAAACTATATATATTCTGAATCAGTATCAGTAGCCGAGTCGATTGAGCCATGTCTGTCTGTCCGTCTGTCTGTCTGTCTGTCTGTCTGTCTGTCTGTCTGTATGAACACCTGGATCTCAGAAAGTGTAAGAGCTAGAGTCATCAAATTTTGTGACAACATACGTATATATTGCAGTGTCTCAAAGTTTTTTTAAAATTTGGACACGCCTCTTCCCGCCTCTGTAAATCAGTAATAACTATTTAAAAACTACAATATTAACTCAAAAACCAAAGTTGTATATCTTACATAACAAATACCTTGCCACGGGCGTTATGTGAAAATTTCATTAAAATCGGACTATAAATAACTGAGATATGATACGAATTAAACTCACTTTGAACATATATAATTAAGCAGACCTAATTTACGCAAGCATACCGAAGTTCGAATCTAGCGTCAGACACACATATATTATTAAACTTTTTATTTGCATTGTATGGTAACAGAATTGGTTCACAATGCAGCTTTGCCGATGGGCTAAGGAGTGAGGCAATGGCCGAGTGGTTAGAGTGGCGGACGGTTCGGAGAGAGTTCGTGCGTTCAACTCCCGGTTGAGGCGGGTGCGAATTTTCATTTATTAATTATTTCTTATTTTATTTTGTTTATTTATTTTATTCTAAAAACCAAAAGAAAAGTTACAGTCAATCAAATTAAATTATTTAATTAAATTTCAATAAAAATAAAAAAAATATTCATTACTTTGTTTTCATATGAAAGACAATCAAATTATAATACCTATAAATAATATTAATTATTTATAATTAATGTTAAGTATTTTTATATTATTCAGCACGCATCAAAAAAACGCGAACTAATGCGAACTAAATATTCATTACTTTTTTTTCATATGAAAGACAATCAAATTATAATACCTATATATAATATTAATTATTTATAAATAAAGTTAAGTATTTTTATATTATTCAGCACGCATGAAAAAAACGCGAACTAATGCGTTCTTCAATGCCGTCACTCTTTCCGTATTTTGTCTGTTATGACTTTGCTAGTTCAGTAAGATTCCAATTGGATGTTTCCTATTTTGTTTTGCTCTCAATATTTTGCAATTAGAATGCTAGAAAATAACAGAGATCATAAGCCCTTGTAAAGTTATGAATGTGCGAGTGGGACGCCCATACATACATGTCTGCATATCCACATGTATGTATTGACGTCCCACTTCAACACACATTATTGCACGATTATACGTGTATATACATAAATATGTACAAATAGCTGTTGTGTACCGACGAAAGAAAACTAAGTTCTAATTACATATATTGCGTAATTAAAACTTAAAAATCGCCTACCGCCGCCGCCCCACTTTAATGTTTTTGAGCTTTTAATTAATTTTAAAAAAATTATGAAATACAAAAGAATTTTACATGCTGATCGGCGGCAGCAATCGAAGAACCTCGAACACGCTCAATATCATTGGCCGCCTTAGAGTCCGGGACATAGTCCACTCAGCCACTGAACATCTCTCGCAGCCATCGAAAATGACATAAGACAAAACGACAAGACGCAATATGCATTCTTAGTTCGTGCCAAAAAAATCAAGAAGAAGCACATATAATGAAATTTGGTACGCGCTAGAAATGCATACCTATACTTATTGCCTACGGTATACTATGGTAATCCATGGCCTGACTGTAGCGTTTGTATTTTTTTGGGTTCAGATGTTCTTTGATGATTTTTGAGATTTCGTTTGAGCGAAACACAACTGGAGCATGATGAGGCTGGGAGTCGTCTGTTGCGGGCGGAATTTCGAACGTGTTTGTTGCAGAATTCGGTTGGAAGACTTTTTGTAGATGAGTGGCAAATGTGCTGGCTCTATTTTTGTCGCTACGGGCCCAGCCACCTGTGTGGTTTCTAATAGGGACCACTGGTACTGTGGGTGAGCCAAGAGTTGGGTGAGCTTTCCACAGTGAGTTTTTTGTACTGGATGTTGATAATTTTTCAATATAAGTACGTTGGGCAAGCTCTTCTTCTTGCTTTAAAGCTTTTGTAAGTTTGCGTGTGGCGTCTTTTAACTTTTGTTTTGCCGACGGTGATCTGGAGGACTGCCATTCTCGCCGTAGGCGCCGTTTTTCGAGAATAAGTTGTTCGATTTGCAGGTTGGTCTTTTTGTGATTTGTAATTTTGCTTACTGTTTGCGGCGTTGAGCAGCGAGCTGCAGCAACGATGATTGACTCCAGTGAGTTAACAAAACTATCAATGTCAGCTTCAGCTTCGAGAGGTGGGTTAAGCTCAATGTGTGAGCTTATGTATTTTTAGGCCATGGATTTTAAAAAATTCATGGTCTATAGTGTTTGTCGGAACGGCAGAAGGAGGCATCTCCGACCCCATAAACTATATATATTCTGAATCAGTATCAGTAGCCGAGTCGATTGAGCCATGTCTGTCTGTCCGTCTGTCTGTCTGTCTGTCTGTCTGTCTGTCTGTCTGTCTGTATGAACACCTGGATCTCAGAAAGTGTAAGAGCTAGAGTCATCAAATTTTGTGACAACATACGTATATATTGCAGTGTCTCAAAGTTTTTTTAAAATTTGGAGACGCCCCTTACCGCTTCTATAAATCAGTAATAACTATTTAAAAACTACAATATTAGCTCAACAACCAAAGTTGTATATCTTACATAACAAATACCTTGCCACGGACGTTATGTGAAAATTTCATTTAAATCGGACTATAAATAAGTGACATATAATACGAATTAAACTCACTTTGAACATATATACTTAAGCATATCAAATTTACGAAAGCATACCGAAGTTCAAATCTACCGTCAGACACACAGCATTTTATTAAATTTTTTATTTGCATTGTATGGTAACAGAATTGGTTCACAATGCAGCTTTGCCGATGGGCTAAGGAGTGAGGCAATAGCCGAGTGGTTAGAGTGGCGGACGGCTGCGACAGAGTGCGTGACTTCAACTCCCGGTTGAGGAGGGTGCGAATTTTCATTGTTTAAATATTTCTTATTTTATTTTGTTTATTTATTTTATTCTAATAAACTAAAAAAAAGTTACAGTCAAACAAATTAAATTATTTAATTAAATTTCAATATAAATAAAAAAAATATTCATTACTTTGTTTTCATATGAAAGACAATCAAATTATAATACCTATAAATAATATTAATTATTTATAAATAAAACTAAGTATTTTTATATTATTCAGCACGCATAAAAAAAGCGCGAACTAATGCGTTCTTCAATGCCGTCACTCTTTCCGTATTTTGTCTGTTATGACTTTGCAAGTTCAGTAAGATTCCAATTGGATGTTTCCTATTTTGTTTTGCTCTCAATATTTTGCAATTAGAATGCTAGAAAATACCAGAGATAGATCATAAGCCCTTGTAAAGTTATGAATGTGCGAGTGGGACGCCCATACATACATGTCTGCTTATCCACATGTATTTATTGGCGTCCCACTTCAACACACATTATTGCACGACTGTACGTGTATATACATAAATATGTACAAATAGCTGTTGTGTACCGACGAAAGAAAACTAAGTTCTAATTACATATATTGCGTAACTAAAACTTAAAAATCGCCTACCGCCGCCGCCCCACTTTAATGTTTATGAGCTTTTAATTTATTTAAAAAAAATATGAAATTCAAAACAATTTCACACATCGAAAATGACATTAGACAAAACGACAAGACGCAATATGCATTCTTAGTTCGTGCCAAAAAAATCAAGAAGAAGCACATATAATGAAATTTGGTACGTGCTAGAAATGCATACCTATACTTATTGCCTACGGTATACTATGGTAATCCATGGCCTTATACAGTCAGCTCCTGACTGTAGCGTTTGTATTTTTTGTATTTGAGCCAGTTGGTTTTTTCTGAAGTCAACTTATAAGAGTGGTTTGCTGGTTCTGGGTGTCGGAGCAGATTTATTAGGAGGGGCGAGTGGTCAGATGATAGGTCTGAAAGGCACTCGGCGCTTATCAAATTACAGGGAATGTTTTTGGTGACTGCGAAATCAATTAGATCAGGTAGTTTTTTGGGGTCAGTAGGCCAGTATGTAGGTGTGCCAGAAGAAACGTGGTCGAGCTTGTTGTTTGCTTTTATAATGGCCTTGTAGAGCTGTTTTCCTTTTGGATTCACAAGTCGAGACCCCCAGTGTGTGTGCTTGGCATTATAGTCCCCAGCTGCTATAAAATGTTCACCAAGTGAGTTGAAGAATTCCATAAATTGGTCTTCGGATAAAGTGAAACGAGGTGGGCAGTAAACAGCGGCTAAAGTAAGCTTGTTACCATTATCCAAATGAATTTTTAATGATGTTGCTTGTAGATAGTTTTTAGCAGTCTCCATATGACAGTGGTGCTTGAGACGGCTTCTTATCAAAATCCCGGTCCCGCCGTGGGCCTTACCATCAGGGTGATTGGTTCCGTAGAAAATATATCCTCTTATGTTGAAGTTATATTTGTTTGTGAGGTGTGTTTCAGAAAGTAGCATTACGTCGATGTGCTTTTCGAGTATGAATTGAGCTAGCTCATGTTTGTGCTGTGAAACGCCGTTGGCGTTCCACGTAGAGATTCTTAGCGAGGCCATGATGATGATTATTTTGATTGTTGTGATACAAGCAATTGTATCAACATGTTTTGATTACGCGTTAGATCTTGCATGGTTGTCCGCATAAACGCCATAAACTCCGCCATGCTCTGCTGGAAGGTAAATATCATTGCTTCGAAATTGTTTTGTTGTTGTTCCATTGGCTTTTTGTCTTGTACCGAATTGAAGTCCTCATATTTGGTTTGTGAACATGGCGCACTGAAGGCTGGGGGCTCTAGACCTGATCTTAGAGCGCTTGCATATGACGCGTTTTTGGTAACGAATCCTGTACCAAGTGAGGATCTGGCTGCGGTAGAGAAGAAAACTTCTGGGTTGTTTGTGGAGGGTATTTTTTTTGTGATCGGTGCGTTATGTCAGCGTACAGTGGCTACGCGCTGGTTAATGCGGCTTTTGAGATCTTTGTATACTGGGCAGCCTCTGTAGTTGGCTGTGTGATTGCCTCCACAGTTGCCACACCTTTTTCCGCTTGAGTCTTCTTTGGGTGCACTGCAGCTGGCTTTGTCGTACGTTGGGCAAGCTCTTCTTCTTGCTTTAAAGCTTTTGTAAGTTTGCGTGTGGCGTCTTTTAACTTTTGTTTTGCCGACGGTGATCTGGAGGACTGCCATTCTCGCCGTAGGCGCCGTTTTTCGAGAATAAGTTGTTCGATTTGCAGGTTGGTCTTTTTGTGATTTGTAATTTTGCTTACTGTTTGCGGCGTTGAGCAGCGAGCTGCAGCAACGATGATTGACTCCAGTGAGTTAACAAAACTATCAATGTCAGCTTCAGCTTCGAGAGGTGGGTTAAGCTCAATGTGTGAGCTTATGTATTTTTAGGCCATGGATTTTAAAAAAATTCATGGTCTATAGTGTTTGTCGGAACGGCAGAAGGAGGCATCTCCGACCCCATAAACTATATATATTCTGAATCAGTATCAGTAGCCGAGTCGATTGAGCCATGTCTGTCTGTCCGTCTGTCTGTCTGTCTGTCTGTCTGTCTGTCTGTCTGTATGAACACCTGGATCTCAGAAAGTGTAAGAGCTAGAGTCATCAAATTTTGTGACAACATACGTATATATTGCAGTGTCTCAAAGTTTTTTTAAAATTTGGACACGCCCCTTACCGCTTCTATAAATCAGTAATAACTATTTAAAAACTACAATATTAGCTCAACAACCAAAGTTGTATATCTTACATAACAAATACCTTGCCACGGACGTTATGTGAAAATTTCATTTAAATCGGACTATAAATAAGTGACATATAATACGAATTAAACTCACTTTGAACATATATACTTAAGCATATCAAATTTACGAAAGCATACCGAAGTTCAAATCTACCGTCAGACACACAGCATTTTATTAAATTTTTTATTTGCATTGTATGGTAACAGAATTGGTTCACAATGCAGCTTTGCCGATGGGCTAAGGAGTGAGGCAATAGCCGAGTGGTTAGAGTGGCGGACGGCTGCGACAGAGTGCGTGAGTTCAACTCCCGGTTGAGGAGGGTGCGAATTTTCATTGTTTAAATATTTCTTATTTTATTTTGTTTATTTATTTTATTCTAATAAACTAAAAAAAAAGTTACAGTCAAACAAATTAAATTATTTAATTAAATTTCAATATAAATAAAAAAAATATTCATTACTTTGTTTTCATATGAAAGACAATCAAATTATAATACCTATAAATAATATTAATTATTTATAAATAAAACTAAGTATTTTTATATTATTCAGCACGCATAAAAAAAGCGCGAACTAATGCGTTCTTCAATGCCGTCACTCTTTCCGTATTTTGTCTGTTATGACTTTGCAAGTTCAATAAGATTCCAATTGGATGTTTCCTATTTTGTTTTGCTCTCAATATTTTGCAATTAGAATGCTAGAAAATACCAGAGATAGATCATAAGCCCTTGTAAAGTTATGAATGTGCGAGTGGGACGCCCATACATACATGTCTGCTTATCCACATGTATTTATTGGCGTCCCACTTCAACACACATTATTGCACGACTGTACGTGTATATACATAAATATGTACAAATAGCTCTGTTGTGTACCGACGAAAGAAAACTAAGTTCTAATTACATATATTGCGTAACTAAAACTTAAAAATCGCCTACCGCCGCCGCCCCACTTTAATGTTTATGAGCTTTTAATTTATTTAAAAAAAATATGAAATTCAAAACAATTTCACACATCGAAAATGACATTAGACAAAACGACAAGACGCAATATGCATTCTTAGTTCGTGCCAAAAAAATCAAGAAGAAGCACATATAATGAAATTTGGTACGTGCTAGAAATGCATACCTATACTTATTGCCTACGGTATACTATGGTAATCCATGGCCTTATACAGTCAGCTCCTGACTGTAGCGTTTGTATTTTTTGTATTTGAGCCAGTTGGTTTTTTCTGAAGTCAACTTATAAGAGTGGTTTGCTGGTTCTGGGTGTCGGAGCAGATTTATTAGGAGGGGCGAGTGGTCAGATGATAGGTCTGAAAGGCACTCGGCGCTTATAAAATTACAGGGAATGTTTTTGGTGACTGCGAAATCAATTAGATCAGGTAGTTTTTTGGGGTCAGTAGGCCAGTATGTAGGTGTGCCAGAAGAAACGTGGTCGAGCTTGTTGTTTGCTTTTATAATGGCCTTGTAGAGCTGTTTTCCTTTTGGATTCACAAGTCGAGACCCCCAGTGTGTGTGCTTGGCATTATAGTCCCCAGCTGCTATAAAATGTTCACCAAGTGAGTTGAAGAATTCCATAAATTGGTCTTCGGATAAAGTGAAACGAGGTGGGCAGTAAACAGCGGCTAAAGTAAGCTTGTTACCATTATCCAAATGAATTTTTAATGATGTTGCTTGTAGATAGTTTTTAGCAGTCTCCATATGACAGTGGTGCTTGAGACGGCTTCTTATCAAAATCCCGGTCCCGCCGTGGGCCTTACCATCAGGGTGATTGGTTCCGTAGAAAATATATCCTCTTATGTTGAAGTTATATTTGTTTGTGAGGTGTGTTTCAGAAAGTAGCATTACGTCGATGTGCTTTTCGAGTATGAATTGAGCTAGCTCATGTTTGTGCTGTGAAACGCCGTTGGCGTTCCACGTAGAGATTCTTAGCGAGGCCATGATGATGATTATTTTGATTGTTGTGATACAAGCAATTGTATCAACATGTTTTGATTACGCGTTAGATCTTGCATGGTTGTCCGCATAAACGCCATAAACTCCGCCATGCTCTGCTGGAAGGTAAATATCATTGCTTCGAAATTGTTTTGTTGTTGTTCCATTGGCTTTTTGTCTTGTACCGAATTGAAGTCCTCATATTTGGTTTGTGAACATGGCGCACTGAAGGCTGGGGGCTCTAGACCTGATCTTAGAGCGCTTGCATATGACGCGTTTTTGGTAACGAATCCTGTACCAAGTGAGGATCTGGCTGCGGTAGAGAAGAAAACTTCTGGGTTGTTTTTGGAGGGTATTTTTTTTGTGATCGGTGCGTTATGTCAGCGTACAGTGGCTACGCGCTGGTTAATGCGGCTTTTGAGATCTTTGTATACTGGGCAGCCTCTGTAGTTGGCTGTGTGATTGCCTCCACAGTTGCCACACCTTTTTCCGCTTGAGTCTTCTTTGGGTGCACTGCAGCTGGCTTTGTCGTGGAGCTCGCCACAGACTACGCATACTGGGCGCAGCTTACAGTAAGACTTTGTATGGCCGTATTCTTGGCAGTTCATACATTGTACCAGATTGTTACGTTTGTGAGGTTCTTCTACGGTGATTCTATCATGTAGTAAAAATTGGAGTTTGTAGATTGGATGCACATCGTTTCTTTTCGGCATCTTTGCTTCTGGTGCAAGTTCCACCTTGAAGAGTGGTTGCGGCTGTCTATTTTTGTTTAAGATGTTGAAGACTGATTTTGCGGTAAATCCTTTATCCTGTAGCGCTAGCTTTATTTCGTCTGGTGTTACATCAGGCTCAATGCCCTTTAGTACGACTTGCAGACCCTTGCAGCTTTTTAGCTGGTATGTGTAATAGCTTTTTTCTCCTTCGTCCAAATACTTTGTTAAGGCTCTAAAGTGTTGTTCAGACTTGGTCTGAACTTTAGTTTCATGAATGTTGCCCCTAACTAAAGGAATTATGTGGAAATTTGCGTCACCTATGAGTTTTATTACGTTGTTTACAAATGTACTAGAGCTTTTCTCGCGTACAAATATTGGTGGTGGCTTTGGCTTATTTTTGTCGCTTCCATCAGCTTCAACGGGCAGGTCTTCAATAGTATCTGCCAAAATGTCAAACCTGTTGGCATTGTTCGGTACTTCGCCTAAAGTTGTGCTGGCGTTGGCGCGTGTGAATTTTGGTTTGTTTACATTTTTTTGGGGGCTTAGCTTTCGTTTTATTTGGATGTAGCGATCCATTCCAGTCTGTATGGCCGGCTTTGCGTTTTCGTTTTCGTATGTTGCAGTTTGTTTTGCTGTCTGCGCAGCTTTCGTTGTGTTTGTATGTGTTGAGCGGGCAGTCGGCATCGGTGTTGTATTGGTTATTGGGGTTGTCGCGACAATTGAAGAGTTTGTGCTTGCTGTTACAGCTAAGTTCTGTTCTCTTTGCTTGGTGTGAGCAGATTTTGTTGGTAAGGGAGACGAAGAGCGAGATCGTTCTTTGACGTTCGCTGTAAGCAGGTGTTCGTTTGGCGGGTTGGGAGTTGCCGATCGCGGGCGGTCGGATTGCGTCGACCCGATAGATAGTAGCGACGGCGACGGGGAGCAAGAGCGTTCACTATCGCGTGTTAAGAGAGAAAGATCAGCTGTCGGGTTGGGGGTGATTGACCGCTCGCGGTTCAATTCCGCGGAGACGACGGAAAAGTAAGCGTTGTTGCGTTGCAAAGACAGCCGTCGCTCATCTTGCTGACGTTGACGCTGCGCGCGAGCTTCGTTTTCACTCATTGTTTTTGGTTAGTTTATTTATATTTGTAATTAGTTAATTGTTGATTATTAACTTATAGATTTGTTAGAAAATCTATATGTGCAGGCATTGCACTGAGCGTCTTTTCGCTTATGATTTTGTGTTTGGTTCACTATTCTGTTGCGAATAGTGTTCTAGAGCACTGTTAAAAACACGTCCGCATGCAATGAGGTGACAAGCGACAATTTTCGTTTAAAAATATTTAAATGGCAATTTTATGTCGATCAAAGCGACAGCACACAATAAACTATACAGGTATATCTGTATATGCTCAATTTTTGACACTGAATACCTGGAGACTGTCTAGGGAATCGATAGACATGGACCGACGAGAATCCTCCATATGGCACAGTAATCCAGTAGCACAGTAATCCAGTAGCAACAACAACGTCTTGGCAGCTTAATGTCCAATTAAGGGGTGGCACCTTCAACTGTTATTT
Organism: Zaprionus capensis; assembly: GCA_018903675.1. Classification (NCBI taxonomy): domain Eukaryota; kingdom Metazoa; phylum Arthropoda; class Insecta; order Diptera; family Drosophilidae; genus Zaprionus; species Zaprionus capensis. The sequence goes on along the minus strand of JAEIFN010000878.1, from coordinate 170,854 downwards.
TTCACTCACACACGGAACGCGCGAAGCAATGGCCACACAGCACACAATAAATTGAAACAAACGAAATAATTTTTTAATTCCGAAAAACACACCGAAGTCCCTGCTCGGGCTCCAATGAAAATTCTCTAAGCGTTTTTAGAGATCGACAAAAGTTCAAAAATAACAAAGAGACGCGGTGGATTCGAATTAATCAATTTTATAATTTAATGTTGCTGCTGGCTTCAACGATTGCTGTTCTTCGAGTGACGTTATGAACATTTTTAGCGGTGGCCAGAGCTTGGCCACACACTCGCGAATTTGCCGTCGGCAATTGCCGATCGACTAGCGCTTAAGAGAGCATGCTTAAGCGAAATTACAATTCAATTTCTCTTAATCTATCTTAACCTATGACTTCAATGTTAAAATTCAATCTCGTCAATACTAATAATAACGCTAAACAAAATAAAGGTCTATGTTGCTCCATCAATTGGCCTTAAAGTTCGGGACATAGTGCACTCAGCCATTGAACATCTCTCGCAGTGGTCGAAAATGGTGAGACATTAGAAAAAACGACAAGACGCAATATGCATTCTTAGTTTGTGCCAAAAAAATCAAGAAGAAGCACATGTAATGAAATTTGGTACGCGTTAGAAATGCATATCTATACCTATTGCCTACGGTATACTATGATAATCCATGGCCTTATACAGTCAGCTCCTGACTCCGACCCCATAAACTATATATATTCTGAATCAGTATCAGTAGCCGAGTCAATTAAGCCATGTGTGTCTGTCCGTCTGTCTGTCTGTATGAACACCTGGATGTCAGAAACTATAAGAGTTAGAGTAATCAAATTTTGTGACAACATACGTATATATTGCAGTGTCTCAAAGTTTTTTTAAAATTTGGACACGCATCTTCCCGGTTCTGTAAATCAGTAATAACTATTTAAAAACTACAATATTAACTCAAAAACCAAAGTTGTATATCTTACATGACAAATGACCGTCAGCCGTCAGAGACAGTAAGGGGAACAAAATGTAACCACAGCTTTGGTTGTGGTACGTGCCGTCCTTACTCCTACTGACGGAAGTGCGGCTATACTCTCCACGTGAGGGCGGCTGGAAGCAGACCCCTAGTACGGTCATGTCTCTGCTAGGGGTGCTGACTAATTGTAGTCGGGCGAAGATCGTGAATCTATAAATCACCCCAATCCAAGGCGGAACAGCATACGCTAATGGATGCATGGCCGGGGGGTAGCCCGGTCTCTAGTATGCGGACTCTGGATACCTGTCGCCCTCCAGTTTTATTCAGATTTCCCACGGTACACGGGCTATGCCGTGGGTGACCTTCCCTTCCCGTCTACTCGTGGGTTCAAAATTAATGGAACTTTTTAAAAAAACAGAAAAGTCTGATGCGACTTTGACAGCATCAATCCAGGGTGAGGCTTTCACGGCCGACCCCAACATCAGCACAGCAGCTATTGGGCTGCTGGCCTCCACCCCCAATACTACGGGTCTTGACCCTGGTAGTACAGGGGACTCGGATAGGCCACGAACTCCCTTGGACACTGAGTTCGTAAGTGCTGCATTCTCGTCCACTTACTGTGCAGGCACACAGCAGAACGTCGAGGTGATGTCCTCTGACGCAGAAGCTGATTGTGACCTAATCAGCTTTGCCGACGACGCTTCTGTGGCCTCTCAGAGGTCAGGCCTAACGGAAGCAGGCTCCCAAATCCAGACACTGCGACTGGACTCGGGGAACGCCTTTGTCAAAATGAAGACCCGCGAGAAGAAGCTCTTCAAAGCTGCACTCGCGAAGGGTTCGAGCAGAGCAGAGGCTCTTGCAATCGCCACTGCGCCCCCCGCGGAAACCAAGCGGACGCGCGTGGATGATACTCTCCCCGAACCCCAAGGGTCTTCAAAGAAGCCCAAAAAGACTCATGTGGAGTCCACAAAGCCACTCTACAGCCAAGTGGCAAGCAGTGTGAGATTGGGCTTCACCTCGGCTGACCCAACCAAACCACTTACACCGGAGCAGATGGCTACGGTGCAAAACAGCATCCTTAAGGCGATGCGCCTGCCCTCCACATCTGGAGTCGGTCCAGGTTTCAAGGGCTGTATACCCCGAAACGAGTGGCTGCTCCTGGTATGTGAGGACAGCAGCACTGCTGAATGGGTCAGGGGCGCTGCTGGACACATCAAGTCCATCAGCGGCCTTGACATAAAACTATTGGAGGAAACTGAGTTCCCGAAAGCTCACCTCATCAGAGGCTATTTCCCCAATAGTGCTGATCTCCCACCCGCCACCATTCTGGAGTACTTGGGTCTTCAGAATGTTGAACGCTTCTCAACGGAGATGTGGCGGGTGGTTCAACACAGCCTTAACGGCAAAACTACGCATCTCGCGATGTTGGTCGACGAGAAGTCGTACAAGACCCTGACGGATCTCAAGGGTAATGTTAAATTCCGCTTTGGCCGAGTGAAACTTATCCTGAAGAACTCTCCCGTCAGGGCCTCACCCTCTCCTGCCCTGCCACCTTCCCCATCTCCTACCATTCCCCCCCCTATCAGCGCTCCTCCGGCAGCGGCAACGGTGGCCTCCGCCGGCGTGACAGCATTGGCTGCTGCTCCGGTGGCATCTACCAGCGCCGCAGCCGTAGTGGCGCCGATTACCACCATCCCCAAACCCCCAGTCATTGTGGTGACTGCCCCCAAGCCCACAACGGGCCGCACGAGGCCGGTGGTTGGCAGTGGACGCCCTCTTGTCCCTTCCAGACCAACCACCAGCGCAGTGCGGAAGCATCCGACAAGGATACCTCCGGCGACCGTGGTCGCAAGGCGACCTCCACCGAGTAGTTCCTCCAGACTGCCGAAGGGCCTCCGGGGCAACGACTCTCGGGGGGGCAAGGCAGGCGGCCTTGTCTCCAAAGCCCTGAAGGAGGATGCTGAGCGCCATTAAAAGGCTCCTTCGATTTTACCAACTAGCTTGTGGAGAGCGACCTCAGTCGATCTTCCGGCTATGTACGAAAACTGCGTGGGATGCAGAGGATGAGTTTTCTGCAGAGAGCACCGAATGTGCAGGTCTACGAGCCTTTCCGCTGTTTTAAGCAGAAAGGAGGTGAGACTGATCGGCCGATATGACTTAGGCTGGTCAGGGGGACGATTCCCTTGTTTAGGAATAAATACCACATTGACTCTCCTCCAAGAGATGGGTATGTATCCCCAAGTGATACTGGCTCTAAGAAGACCGACCAGTGGATCGAGAGTGTGATCCAAGCTCTTCTGTAGAAGGGCTGGAAATATCTGATCGCCCCCTGGGGCTTTAAAGGGAGCGAAGGAATTTACAGCCCATTTGACCTTTTCAGGGTCGAAGATAGTCCCTGACAGACTGGACCCACGTGAGTCCGGTGACAGGGTGGCGTCATCGTGACTGGATATTTCTGGGTTTGCCACCGAACCTGGGAAGTGGACTTGAAGAAGAAGATCAAGTGCTTCCCTGCGATCTTTAGTGAAAGAGCCATCCGCTCTTTTGAGTAGCCCTATCCCATTAGACGACCCTTTTGCCAATACTTTGTGCAGCCTCGCTGCCTCTGGCAGCGATTCAATGCTACCACAGTAGCTGCGCCACGTATCGCGCTTAGCACGCCTAATGGTTTTGTTGTAATTAGTGAGAGCGTCCCTATAGACGTCCCAGCTGATACGGTTATATCTGGCCTTGTTGAAAAGGCTTCTAACCTTCCTTCTTTGAGCAGCCAGTTCGTCGTTCCACCAAGGAACTTTTCGGTTGACCTTTAAGGTCTTCCGAACAGAGCTGTCTTCGAAGGATGTGATTAGCACATCTTGAAGCAGGTTGGCAGCAATTTCTATCTCACTGATAGAACTAGGGTTGCTGACCAACGAGTCTGCTTTAAAAGCTACAGAGGCTTTAAATAATGTCCAATTTGTCTTTTTGGGACAGAAGGAGTTCTGGCGGATCTCGACTTGGCCAGGGAGGTCGAACCTGATATGCTGATGGTCCGACAACGTGGCTTCGTCTGTGACCCGCCAGTTGACCAGCGAACTCGCAATAGAGTTGCTGACTAGGGTAAGATCGAGAACCTCTTCCCTAATAGCGTTAATAAAAGTTGGCTTACACCCTATGTTAGCAACATCTAATTGACAACACAATAGATATTCTAAGAGGGACTCACCACGTTTATTTACGTCGCTGGTTCCCCAGATCGTGTGATGCTGTGGATGAAATTAGTTAAAGGGAAGTGTCTCACACTGTTATTTACAACAATAGCGGTGCGAGGGGCACCACCCATACGGTCATATAGTAACTTACATGATCCGCATGATAGTCCACGGATGTGGCCACCGATCAACCATGGCTCCTGGACGAGAGCCAGGTCGATAGCATCCTTACAGGCGATCCTGCACAGGGTGGCGGACGCTCCTCTGGCGTGGTGCAGGTTCGCCTGGAGCACCTTAATGGCGCTCCGCATCCTCGTTCAGGGCTTTGGAGACAAGGCCGCCTGCCTTGCCCCCCCGAGAGTCGTTGCCCCGGAGGCCCTTTGGCAGTCTGGAGGAACTACTCGGTGGAGGTCGCCTTGCGACCACGGTCGCCGGAGGTATCCTTGTCGGATGCTTCCGCACTGCGCTGGTGGTTGGTCTGGAAGGGACAAGAGGGCGTCCACTGCCAACCACCGGCCTCGTGCGGCCCGTTGTGGGCTTGGGGGCAGTCACCACAATGACTGGGGGTTTGGGGATGGTGGTAATCGGCGCCACTACGGCTGCGGCGCTGGTAGATGCCACCGGAGCAGCAGCCAATGCTGTCACGCCGGCGGAGGCCACCGTTGCCGCTGCCGGAGGAGCGCTGATAGGGGGGGGAATGGTAGGAGATGGGGAAGGTGGCAGGGCAGGAGAGGGGTGAGGCCCTGACGGGAGAGTTCTTCAGGATAAGTTTCACTCGGCCAAAGCGGAATTTAACATTACCCTTGAGATCCGTCAGGGTCTTGTACGACTTCTCGTCGACCAACATCGCGAGATGCGTAGTTTTGCCGTTAAGGCTGTGTTGAACCACCCGCCACATCTCCGTTGAGAAGCGTTCAACATTCTGAAGACCCAAGTACTCCAGAATGGTGGCGGGTGGGAGATCAGCACTATTGGGGAAATAGCCTCTGATGAGGTGAGCTTTCGGGAACTCAGTTTCCTCCAATAGTTTTATGTCAAGGCCGCTGATGGACTTGATGTGTCCAGCAGCGCCCCTGACCCATTCAGCAGTGCTGCTGTCCTCACATACCAGGAGCAGCCACTCGTTTCCGGGGTATACAGCCCTTGAAACCTGGACCGACTCCAGATGTGGAGGGCAGGCGCATCGCCTTAAGGATGCTGTCTTGCACCGTAGCCATCTGCTCCGGTGTAAGTGGTTTGGTTGGGTCAGCCGAGGTGAAGCCCAATCTCACACTGCTTGCCACTTGGCTGTAGAGTGGCTTTGTGGACTCCACATGAGTCTTTTTGGGCTTCTTTGAAGACCCTTGGGGTTCGGGGAGAGTATCATCCACGCGCGTCCGCTTGGTTTCCGCGGGGGGCGCAGTGGCGATTGCAAGAGCCTCTGCTCTGCTCGAACCCTTCGCGAGTGCAGCTTTGAAGAGCTTCTTCTCGCGGGTCTTCATTTTGACAAAGGCGTTCCCCGAGTCCAGTCGCAGTGTCTGGATTTGGGAGCCTGCTTCCGTTAGGCCTGACCTCTGAGAGGCCACAGAAGCGTCGTCGGCAAAGCTGATTAGGTCACAATCAGCTTCTGCGTCAGAGGACATCACCTCGACGTTCTGCTGTGTGCCTGCACAGTAAGTGGACGAGAATGCAGCACTTACGAACTCAGTGTCCAAGGGAGTTCGTGGCCTATCCGAGTCCCCTGTACTACCAGGGTCAAGACCCGTAGTATTGGGGGTGGAGGCCAGCAGCCCAATAGCTGCTGTGCTGATGTTGGGGTCGGCCGTGAAAGCCTCACCCTGGATTGATGCTGTCAAAGTCGCATCAGACTTTTCTGTTTTTTTAAAAAGTTCCATTAATTTTGAACCCACGAGTAGACGGGAAGGGAAGGTCACCCACGGCATAGCCCGTGTACCGTGGGAAATCTGAATAAAACTGGAGGGCGACAGGTATCCAGAGTCCGCATACTAGAGACCGGGCTACCCCCCGGCCATGCATCCATTAGCGTATGCTGTTCCGCCTTGGATTGGGGTGATTTATAGATTCACGATCTTCGCCCGACTACAATTAGTCAGCACCCCTAGCAGAGACATGACCGTACTAGGGGTCTGCTTCCAGCCGCCCTCACGTGGAGAGTATAGCCGCACTTCCGTCAGTAGGAGTAAGGACGGCACGTACCACAACCAAAGCTGTGGTTACATTTTGTTCCCCTTACTGTCTCTGACGGCTGACGGTCATTTGTCATGTAAGATATACAACTTTGGTTTTTGAGTTAATATTGTAGTTTTTAAATAGTTATTACTGATTTACAGAACCGGGAAGATGCGTGTCCAAATTTTAAAAAAACTTTGAGACACTGCAATATATACGTATGTTGTCACAAAATTTGATTACTCTAACTCTTATAGTTTCTGACATCCAGGTGTTCATACAGACAGACAGACGGACAGACACACATGGCTTAATTGACTCGGCTACTGATACTGATTCAGAATATATATAGTTTATGGGGTCGGAGTCAGGAGCTGACTGTATAAGGCCATGGATTATCATAGTATACCGTAGGCAATAGGTATAGATATGCATTTCTAACGCGTACCAAATTTCATTACATGTGCTTCTTCTTGATTTTTTTGGCACAAACTAAGAATGCATATTGCGTCTTGTCGTTTTTTCTAATGTCTCACCATTTTCGACCACTGCGAGAGATGTTCAATGGCTGAGTGCACTATGTCCCGAACTTTAAGGCCAATTGATGGAGCAACATAGACCTTTATTTTGTTTAGCGTTATTATTAGTATTGACGAGATTGAATTTTAACATTGAAGTCATAGGTTAAGATAGATTAAGAGAAATTGAATTGTAATTTCGCTTAAGCATGCTCTCTTAAGCGCTAGTCGATCGGCAATTGCCGACGGCAAATTCGCGAGTGTGTGGCCAAGCTCTGGCCACCGCTAAAAATGTTCATAACGTCACTCGAAGAACAGCAATCGTTGAAGCCAGCAGCAACATTAAATTATAAAATTGATTAATTCGAATCCACCGCGTCTCTTTGTTATTTTTGAACTTTTGTCGATCTCTAAAAACGCTTAGAGAATTTTCATTGGAGCCCGAGCAGGGACTTCGGTGTGTTTTTCGGAATTAAAAAATTATTTCGTTTGTTTCAATTTATTGTGTGCTGTGTGGCCATTGCTTCGCGCGTTCCGTGTGTGAGTGAAAAATAACAGTTGAAGGTGCCACCCCCTTAATTGGACATTAAGCTGCCAAGACGTTGTTGTTGCTACTGGATTACTGTGCTACTGGATTACTGTGCCATATGGAGGATTCTCGTCGGTCCATGTCTATCGATTCCCTAGACAGTCTCCAGGTATTCAGTGTCAAAAATTGAGCATATACAGATATACCTGTATAGTTTATTGTGTGCTGTCGCTTTGATCGACATAAAATTGCCATTTAAATATTTTTAAACGAAAATTGTCGCTTGTCACCTCATTGCATGCGGACGTGTTTTTAACAGTGCTCTAGAACACTATTCGCAACAGAATAGTGAACCAAACACAAAATCATAAGCGAAAAGACGCTCAGTGCAATGCCTGCACATATAGATTTTCTAACAAATCTATAAGTTAATAATCAACAATTAACTAATTACAAATATAAATAAACTAACCAAAAACAATGAGTGAAAACGAAGCTCGCGCGCAGCGTCAACGTCAGCAAGATGAGCGACGGCTGTCTTTGCAACGCAACAACGCTTACTTTTCCGTCGTCTCCGCGGGAATTGAACCGCGAGCGGTCAATCACCCCCAACCCGACAGCTGATCTTTCTCTCCTAACACGCGATAGTGAACGCTCTTGCTCCCCGTCGCCGTCGCTACTATCTATCGGGTCGACGCAATCCGACCGCCCGCGATCGGCAACTCCCAACCCGCCAAACGAACACCTGCTTACAGCGAACGTCAAAGAACGATCTCGCTCTTCGTCTCCCTTACCAACAAAATCTGCTCACACCAAGCAAAGAGAACAGAACTTAGCTGTAACAGCAAGCACAAACTCTTCAATTGTCGCGACAACCCCAATAACCAATACAACACCGATGCCGACTGCCCGCTCAACACATACAAACACAACGAAAGCTGCGCAGACAGCAAAACAAACTGAAACATACGAAAACGAAAACGCAAAGCCGGCCATACAGACTGGAATGGATCGCTACATCCAAATAAAACGAAAGCTAAGCCCCCAAAAAAATGTAAACAAACCAAAATTCACACGCGCCAACGCCAGCACAACTTTAGGCGAAGTACCGAACAATGCCAACAGGTTTGACATTTTGGCAGATACTATTGAAGACCTGCCCGTTGAAGCTGATGGAAGCGACAAAAATAAGCCAAAGCCACCACCAATATTTGTACGCGAGAAAAGCTCTAGTACATTTGTAAACAACGTAATAAAGCTCATAGGTGACGCAAATTTCCACATAATTCCTTTAGTTAGGGGCAACATTCATGAAACTAAAGTTCAGACCAAGTCTGAACAACACTTTAGAGCCTTAACAAAGTATTTGGACGAAGGAGAAAAAAGCTATTACACATACCAGCTAAAAAGCTGCAAGGGTCTGCAAGTCGTACTAAAGGGCATTGAGCCTGATGTAACACCAGACGAAATAAAGCTAGCGCTACAGGATAAAGGATTTACCGCAAAATCAGTCTTCAACATCTTAAACAAAAATAGACAGCCGCAACCACTCTTCAAGGTGGAACTTGCACCAGAAGCAAAGATGCCGAAAAGAAACGATGTGCATCCAATCTACAAACTCCAATTTTTACTACATGGTAGAATCACCGTAGAAGAGCCTCACAAACGTAACAATCTGGTACAATGTATGAACTGCCAAGAATACGGCCATACAAAGTCTTACTGTAAACTGCGCCCAGTATGCGTAGTCTGTGGCGAGCTCCACGACAAAGCCAGCTGCAGTGCACCCAAAGAAGACTCAAGCGGAAAAAGGTGTGGCAACTGTGGAGGCAATCACACAGCCAACTACAGAGGCTGCCCAGTATACAAAGATCTCAAAAGCCGCATTAACCAGCGCGTAGCCACTGTACGCTGACATAACGCACCGATCACAAAAAAAATACCCTCCAAAAACAACCCAGAAGTTTTCTTCTCTACCGCAGCCAGATCCTCACTTGGTACAGGATTCGTTACCAAAAACGCGTCATATGCAAGCGCTCTAAGATCAGGTCTAGAGCCCCCCAGCCTTCAGTGCGCCATGTTCACAAACCAAATATGAGGACTTCAATTCGGTACAAGACAAAAAGCCAATGGAACAACAACAAAACAATTTCGAAGCAATGATATTTACCTTCCAGCAGAGCATGGCGGAGTTTATGGCGTTTATGCGGACAACCATGCAAGATCTAACGCGTAATCAAAACATGTTGATACAATTGCTTGTATCACAACAATCAAAATAATCATCATCATGGCCTCGCTAATCTCTACGTGGAACGCCAACGGCGTTTCACAGCACAAACATGAGCTAGCTCAATTCATACTCGAAAAGCACATCGACGTAATGCTACTTTCTGAAACACACCTCACAAACAAATATAACTTCAACATAAGAGGATATATTTTCTACGGAACCAATCACCCTGATGGTAAGGCCCACGGCGGGACCGGGATTTTGATAAGAAGCCGTCTCAAGCACCACTGTCATATGGAGACTGCTAAAAACTATCTACAAGCAACATCATTAAAAATTCATTTGGATAATGGTAACAAGCTTACTTTAGCCGCTGTTTACTGCCCACCTCGTTTCACTTTATCCGAAGACCAATTTATGGAATTCTTCAACTCACTTGGTGAACATTTTATAGCAGCTGGGGACTATAATGCCAAGCACACACACTGGGGGTCTCGACTCGTGAATCCAAAAGGAAAACAGCTCTACAAGGCCATTATAAAAGCAAACAACAAGCTCGACCACGTTTCTTCTGGCACACCTACATACTGGCCTACTGACCCCAAAAAACTACCTGATCTAATTGATTTCGCAGTCACCAAAAACATTCCCTGTAATTTGATAAGCGCCGAGTGCCTTTCAGACCTATCATCTGACCACTCGCCCCTCCTAATAAATCTGCTCCGACACCCAGAACCAGCAAACCACTCTTATAAGTTGACTTCAGAAAAAACCAACTGGCTCAAATACAAAAAATACAAACGCTACAGTCAGGAGCTGACTGTATAAGGCCATGGATTACCATAGTATACCGTAGGCAATAAGTATAGGTATGCATTTCTAGCACGTACCAAATTTCATTATATGTGCTTCTTCTTGATTTTTTTGGCACGAACTAAGAATGCATATTGCGTCTTGTCGTTTTGTCTAATGTCATTTTCGATGTGTGAAATTGTTTTGAATTTCATATTTTTTTTAAATAAATTAAAAGCTCATAAACATTAAAGTGGGGCGGCGGCGGTAGGCGATTTTTAAGTTTTAGTTACGCAATATATGTAATTAGAACTTAGTTTTCTTTCGTCGGTACACAACAGCTATTTGTACATATTTATGTATATACACGTACAGTCGTGCAATAATGTGTGTTGAAGTGGGACGCCAATAAATACATGTGGATAAGCAGACATGTATGTATGGGCGTCCCACTCGCACATTCATAACTTTACAAGGGCTTATGATCTATCTCTGGTATTTTCTAGCATTCTAATTGCAAAATATTGAGAGCAAAACAAAATAGGAAACATCCAGTTGGAATCTTACTGAACTTGCAAAGTCATAACAGACAAAATACGGAAAGAGTGACGGCATTGAAGAACGCATTAGTTCGCGCTTTTTTTATGCGTGCTGAATAATATAAAAATACTTAGTTTTATTTATAAATAATTAATATTATTTATAGGTATTATAATTTGATTGTCTTTCATATGAAAACAAAGTAATGAATATTTTTTTTATTTATATTGAAATTTAATTAAATAATTTAATTTGTTTGACTGTAACTTTTTTTTAGTTTATTAGAATAAAATAAATAAACAAAATAAAATAAGAAATATTTAAACAATGAAAATTCGCACCCTCCTCAACCGGGAGTTGAACTCACGCACTCTGTCGCAGCCGTCCGCCACTCTAACCACTCGGCTATTGCCTCACTCCTTAGCCCATCGGCAAAGCTGCATTGTGAACCAATTCTGTTACCATACAATGCAAATAAAAAATTTAATAAAATGCTGTGTGTCTGACGGTAGATTTGAACTTCGGTATGCTTTCGTAAATTAGATATGCTTAAGTATATATGTTCAAAGTGAGTTTAATTCGTATTATATGTCACTTATTTATAGTCCGATTTAAATGAAATTTTCACATAACGTCCGTGGCAAGGTATTTGTTATGTAAGATATACAACTTTGGTTGTTGAGCTAATATTGTAGTTTTTAAATAGTTATTACTGATTTATAGAAGCGGTAAGGGGCGTGTCCAAATTTTAAAAAAACTTTGAGACACTGCAATATATACGTATGTTGTCACAAAATTTGATGACTCTAGCTCTTACACTTTCTGAGATCCAGGTGTTCATACATACAGACAGACAGACAGACAGACAGACAGACAGACAGACGGACAGACAGACATGGCTCAATCGACTCGGCTACTGATACTGATTCAGAATATATATAGTTTATGGGGTCGGAGATGCCTCCTTCTGCCGTTCCGACAAACACTATAGACCATGAATTTTTTTAAAATCCATGGCCTAAAAATACATAAGCTCACACATTGAGCTTAACCCACCTCTCGAAGCTGAAGCTGACATTGATAGTTTTGTTAACTCACTGGAGTCAATCATCGTTGCTGCAGCTCGCTGCTCAACGCCGCAAACAGTAAGCAAAATTACAAATCACAAAAAGACCAACCTGCAAATCGAACAACTTATTCTCGAAAAACGAGCGCCTACGGCGAGAATGGCAGTCCTCCAGATCACCGTCGGCAAAACAAAAGTTAAAAGACGCCACACGCAAACTTACAAAAGCTTTAAAGCAAGAAGAAGAGCTTGCCCAACGTACTTATATTGAAAAATTATCAACATCCAGTACAAAAAACTCACTGTGGAAAGCTCACCCAACTCTTGGCTCACCCACAGTACCAGTGGTCCCTATTAAAAACCACACAGGTGGCTGGACCCGTAGCGACAAAAATAGATCCAGCACATTTGCCACTCATCTACAAAAAGTCTTCCAACCGAATTCTGCAACAAACACGTTCGAAATTCCGCCCGCAACAGACGACTCCCAGCCTCATCATGCTCCAGTTGTGTTTCGCTCAAACGAAATCTCAAAAATCATCAAAGAACATCTGAACCCAAAAAAATACAAACGCTACAGTCAGGCCATGGATTACCATAGTATACCGTAGGCAATAAGTATAGGTATGCATTTCTAGCGCGTACCAAATTTCATTATATGTGCTTCTTCTTGATTTTTTTGGCACGAACTAAGAATGCATATTGCGTCTTGTCGTTTTGTCTTATGTCATTTTCGATGGCTGCGAGAGATGTTCGGTGGCTGAGTGGACTATGTCCCGGACTCTAAGGCGGCCAATGATATTGAGCGTGTTCGAGGTTCTTCGATTGCTGCCGCCGATCAGCATGTGAAATTCTTTTGTATTTCATAATTTTTTTAAAATAAATTAAAAGCTCAAAAACATTAAAGTGGGGCGGCGGCGGTAGGCGATTTTTAAGTTTTAGTTACGCAATATATGTAATTAGAACATAGTTTTTTTTCGTCGGTACACAACAGCTATTTGTACATATTTATGTATATACACGTATAATCGTGCAATAATGTGTGTTGAAGTGGGACGCCAATACATACATGTGGATATGCAGACATGTATGTATGGGCGTCCCACTCGCACATTCATAACTTTACAAGGGCTTATGATCTCTGTTATTTTCTAGCATTCTAATTGCAAAATATTGAGAGCAAAACAAAATAGGAAACATCCAATTGGAATCTTACTGAACTTGCAAAGTCATAACAGACAAAATACGGAAAGCGTGACGGCATTGAAGAACGCATTAGTTCGCGTTTTTTTCATGCGTGCTGAATAATATAAAAATACTTAACTTTATTTATAAATAATTAATATTATATATAGGTATTATAATTTGATTGTCTTTCATATGAAAAAAAAGTAATGAATATTTAGTTCGCATTAGTTCGCGTTTTTTTGATGCGTGCTGAATAATATAAAAATACTTAACATTAATTATAAATAATTAATATTATTTATAGGTATTATAATTTGATTGTCTTTCATATGAAAACAAAGTAATGAATATTTTTTTTATTTTTATTGAAATTTAATTAAATAATTTAATTTGATTGACTGTAACTTTTCTTTTGGTTTTTAGAATAAAATAAATAAACAAAATAAAATAAGAAATAATTAATAAATGAAAATTCGCACCCGCCTCAACCGGGAGTTGAACGCACGAACTCTCTCCGAACCGTCCGCCACTCTAACCACTCGGCCATTGCCTCACTCCTTAGCCCATCGGCAAAGCTGCATTGTGAACCAATTCTGTTACCATACAATGCAAATAAAAAGTTTAATAATATATGTGTGTCTGACGCTAGATTCGAACTTCGGTATGCTTGCGTAAATTAGGTCTGCTTAATTATATATGTTCAAAGTGAGATTAATTCGTATCATATCTCAGTTATTTATAGTCCGATTTTAATGAAATTTTCACTTAACGCCCGTGGCAAGGTATTTGTCATGTAAGATATACAACTTTGGTTTTTGAGTTAATATTGTAGTTTTTAAATAGTTATTACTGATTTACAGAGGCGGGAAGAGGCGTGTCCAAATTTTAAAAAAACTTTGAGACACTGCAATATATACGTATGTTGTCACAAAATTTGATTACTCTAACTCTTATAGTTTCTGACATCCAGGTGTTCATACAGACAGACAGACGGACAGACGGACAGACACACATGGCTTAATCGACTCGGCTACTGATACTGATTCAGAATATATATAGTTTATGGGGTCGGAGTCAGGAGCTGACTGTATAAGGCCATGGATTATCATAGTATACCGTAGGCAATAGGTATATAGATATGCATTTCTAACGCGTACCAAATTTCATTACATGTGCTTCTTCTTGATTTTTTTGGCACAAACTAAGAATGCATATTGCGTCTTGTCGTTTTGTCTAATGTCTCACCATTTTCGACCACTGCGAGAGATGTTCAGTGGCTGAGTGGACTATGTCCCGAAATTTAAGGCCAATTGATGGAGCAACATAGACCTTTATTTTGTTTAGCGTTATTATTAGTATTGAAGAGATTGAATTTTAACATTGAAGTCATAGGTTAAGATAGATTAAGAGAAATTGAATTGTAATTTAGCTTAAGCATGCTCTCTTAAGCGCTAGTCGATCGGCAATTGCCGACGGCAAAGTTGCGAGTGTGTGGCCAAGCTCTGGCCACCGCTAAAAATGTTCATAACGTCACTCGAAGAACAGCAATCGTCGAAGCCAGCAGCAACAATAAATTATAAAATTCATTAATTCGAATCCACCGCATCTCTTTGTTATTTTTGAACTTTGGTCGATCTCTAAAAACGCTTAGAGAATTTTCATTGGCGCCCGGGCAGGGACTTCGGTGTGTTTTTCGGAATTATTTCGTTTGTTTCAATTTATTGTGTGCTGTGTGGCCATTGCTTCGCGCGTTCCGTGTGTGAGTGAAAAATAACAGTTGAAGGTGCAACCCCTTAATTGGACATTAAGCTGCCAAGACGTTGTTGTTGCTACTGGATTACTGTGCTACTGGATTACTGTGCCATATGGAGGATTCTCGTCGGTCCATGTCTATCGATTCCCTAGACAGTCTCCAGGTATTCAGTGTCAAAAATTGAGCATATACAGATATACCTGTATAGTTTATTGTGTGCTGTCGCTTTGATCGACATAAAATTGCCATTTAAATATTGTTAAACAGCTCAATTTCTGGCACTTATTATAGCATTTGCATGCAAAATATATAAAATATAGTATTCACTAACAAATTATTATTCGCATGAATAATAAATAATAATAAACAACGAGGGCGACAGTCGCGCAAAACGCGACAGTGGGATACCCTTCGACCTATGTTCCCGTGTAGTTTAATTTGTTAAATTCATACACATATGCATATGCAGATACTTTCTTAAATAACTTCTATGATTATTGTTCGTACGGATTGTAATTTGGAGAGTACGTAGATATTTCATTCAGCTTAGTATATGTTAAAGTCAGAAAGTTGTATCTTTTATAAAGCGCTTATAAATTGAGTTCAAAAATTAAATTTTTGATTTATGGAGGCGGTGGGCGTGGCACCTAACATTTGAAATAAACTTGATCAGCTTATAGAACACAGAAGTCTTCCTTTCAAATTTGGTAACTCTAGCTTTTATAATAGCTGAGATCTGTGCGTTCACACAGATAGATAGACAGACAGACAGACAGACATGGCTCAATCGACTCGGTTTGTGATCCTGAATATATATACTTTATGGGGTCTCCCACGCTTCCTTCTGCCTGTTACATACATTTGCACAAAGTTAGTATACCCTTTTTTGACCATTTTCAATGGTCGAAGGGTATAAAAATGGGAAAAGCTGCTGTTTAGAGCTTATTGGAACGTCAAAAAGTATACTTTTTTCACACGCAAGGACTGTCCAATCGAAACATTGCCAAACAAATAAATCACAGCTCCAGAACTGTTGACAGATATTTGAAGGACCCAGGGGCATATGGAAATAACTTTAAAGGAAAAAAAAATACAAACCCTACAGTCAGGAGCTGACTGTATAAGGCCATGGATTACCATAGTATACCGTAGGCAATAAGTATACGTATGCATTTCTAGCGCGTATCAAATTTCATTATGAAAAATCTCTAAGCTTTTTTAGAGAACCGAAGATCAAACGAAATAAATGAGACGCGGTGGTTTCGAGGTTTTTTCAAATTTATTGGTGCTGATGGCTCAAATTATGTTGCTTCCTTTTCGATAGCGAGATTTATACATACTATTAGAGCGGTGACCACAACTTGCCCACGCACTCTCAATTTTTGCCGTCGGCAATTGCCGATCGACTCAAAACAAGAGAGAGATTTTCATAATTGCACTTCTTGTGCTCTCTTAAATTTTTATTTTAACTACTCTCTTAACTACTGCTCGAACATTCCGGCCCCGTTAAAGAGCTCCGGTCTTTAATACATCGGGAGTCGGGCCAGCTTGTGGATTGGGCGCCTAATTGCGCCTGCTGGTATTTTTATTTCGTCCTTGCCGTCCTCCCCTCGAATTGTGCGCTGCTGGAGGCTGAGCAGGTAGTCCTTGGACCACTTGCGCCAAAAGTGCTGTTTGAACGCCGACAGCTGCTGCCACAGCTTCAAGTATCCGCGTCCTGGCTTCCTGCTGGTCCCGTCTGGATCGGATCCTGTGGGCAGCGCCAACAAAGGCTGTCCAAAAAGCCGGTGGTCTGGCGTTAGCACCTCTCCATCGCTGGGATCGCTGCTGTCGACGAGCAACGGCCTGGAGTTGAGCAGCGGCTTGACGTCCACCCGATGCGTGCTCAAATCGTCCTGCCTCAGATTGGCGTTGCTCGCTCCTCGCAGGAGCCTGTGCCTGGCAGACCTCACTGCGGCTTCCCACAGTCCTCCGAAGTGCGGGGCGCGGAGGGGAATGAATTTCCACTGCACTCTTCTCTCCGCCGCGAAGTCCATCAGCCTCACCTCGTTGTTGTGGAACGCCGTCTGCAGCTCCCTCAGCAATCCGCGTCTCCCGATAAACCTTTTAAAAATATTCAAAAAGGTATCAGTTGATAAGTTGGTTACCAGCGCTAAATGTACCCCCTTTGAGGCAAAACAAACGAAAACGGCAACATACATTTTTACAGGTGATCTACCTCTGATCCTATCGCTGACAAAGAACGGCCCACAAAAGTCTACACCAGATACTTTAAACGTACTGCTTTGTACTTTAAGGAACGAAATTTTCCTTTCTAATGACGATACCACAAGAGAGTCTGGTCTGAGCCGTTTGAAGCAAAAACGAAGCATATATGCGACTATTCGAACTAGCTTAGCAAGGTTGGAGTGACGATGTGTCAACTCCACAAAACAATTTTGCGGAACTTCCGCTAGTGTGCCAATCGTCACACCTTTTTTATCTTCTGAAGTTTTAAATTTGAACGACATATCACTACAGCTGGTTGCCCACTTGGCAAGTGGAAAACTTCCTGATTTCAATATTTGTTGAACTTCATTGCACATAGTGTCAAGTTCTTTTACACTATCTGCACCTGGCAACATATCATCAACATAAAAGCACTTCTTAATCACATCTGATCCAATAGGATGTGATTGTGCGTGTATGTTGGCTAGCTCAAACAAGCAGCGTATCGCCAGAAAAGGTGCAGAAGCTGTACCGTATGTGACTGTATTAAGTCGGTATGCCTGAATATTTTGTGAAGTATTTTCTCACCACAGAATAAGTTGCAAATTATTGTCTTTTCCAGAGACATTTAACTGCCTATACATTTTAGAAATGTCAGCAGTTACGGCATACTTATTCAACCGAAAATTAATCAGGATTGAATATAGCTCCCTCTGAATTGTCGGCCCCACCATCAGTGTTTCGTTAAGTGAAACAGCTGTTGACGTCTTACTAGAAGCGTCGAAAACTACACGAAGCTTGGTGGAGGAACTTTCAGGCCTAAGAACGCATTGATGAGGAATATAATAATGCTGTTCTAGAGGAGTTGACTTCAAAATGGACATGTGTCCCAATTCTAAATACTCGTTCATGAAGTCATGGTACATAGTTTTAAGAACTGCATCCTTTGATATTTTACGCTCAAATTGCAAAAAACGGCTTTCAGCAGTTTGAAAGGACAGGCCAAGAACCTTTGGATCGGTCTTGAAAGGGAGATCCACTTGGAAACGACCAGAAGATAACTGCTTTACGGTTTTCTCGAAGAACAGTTCACAAGCCTGTTGTTCAGCTGTTTGGCGACCAGCCTTCGATTCGAATGGAGATTGATCCAATTCCCAGAAACGGTTAACTAACGAATCGAGAGAACAATTAGTTTGGGCCATTAAACACCCACTGAACTGATGCCTAGGCACTTGTCCAGTACATTTGCCTGCTACTATCCATCCTAGCAGCGTTTTTTGCATTATAGGAAGTTCAGAACCTAATTTTATTTGCCCAACGCTCAATAATTGTAGAACAATTCTGCTCCCAAAAGAATGTCCACCTTCGCTGGTCTATTGAATTCCGGGTCTGCCAGTTTTATATTTTTGGGTATTTTCCAATTTGAAATACCCATTGAATGTCCAGTGTTGTTAAGATGGATTTCAATACCCAACATTCCCAAAAGTTGCGTGAATTTATGCGTGACTGAATAGAAGCACATACCTTATTTTTGCTATCTATTGTTGCACCACCAACCATCGATATAGCTAGAGATGTTGCCTCCCTCTTGAACATCTATGCCATACTCTCAGTCATCAAATTGATTTGGGAGCCACTATCAAGTAAGGCTCGTGCAGGATGCAGCTTGCCAAATCTGTCTTTTACATTAACGACAGCTGTGGCGAGAACAATTTGTTCATTGGTTACTACATGCCCCAAATACGCGTCTGACATAGTCGCTTGAAGTGTGGATACCTCACCTTGAGCAGAGGTAGTATACCTGTGCAGCAACGAATGGTGAGGCTTCGAGCACATTCGACATTTTGATGCCTTACATTGTGACACCATATGCCCCACAACCAAACAATTTAGGCACAACTTTTGTGTTTTGACGAATTCAAAACGTTGCATAACTGATATAGCGGCAAACGATGGACACGTATCAAGATTGTGCGTTTCTGACTTGCAGAAGACGCACACAGACGATGATGAACGCCCTCCATCAGCACAAGCAAAGGACGATTTAGACTGATGGGGCTTCTTAGCGTCAACTCGCGACCTTGTTTTGTCCCGAGTTGACTCTGCTGACAGATACTGATATCTTTTATTCAATTGTCTAGCACAATCTTCCCAAGATGGCAGCATATCATAGTCAAGCTGCTCTTCGAAACGAGATTTGGTAACATGGTCTACCTTTGCCATGACCATGTGAATTATCATTGCATTAGCAATGTCTTTGTCGTTTCCTAACGACGATAACGAAGAATAAATAGCAGACACCGAATCTATGATCGATCTTAAACTCGATGCCGATGGTTTTGTCATGCTAGGTATATCAAACAATTGTGAAACTGTATCAAAGAAGATAAGACACTTATTGTCATATACTGCTTTGAGACTAGCGAGGGCCTTTGGGTAATTACAATCCGTTAATTGGTACGGCTTAACTACCCCTAATGCTTCATCTGCCAAACAAGAAACTAGATGATTGAACTTTTCGACGTTTGACAAGGAATTGTCGTCATGGACTAAACTTTCAAACAGGCACATAAAATTTTTGTATTGTTTTTGGCAAACGCATTTTCGGCAACTGAGATCGCTGGCTCGAAACTATGGTGCAATCATGCTCAGGTCTTGGCCCTGAAGTCGAGTTGGATGCGTTAATATACAAGGCTCTTGTGACGACACACAAGTCCTCTAATGGCCCTCTAGAATCATTAAGAGGGCTTAAATTATCCAGATCAGTCTGTAGATCCATTGCCTTTTGTATAAAACCTTCTAAAAGCTCTAATCGGCACGCTAACTCTGTTTTATCAGACGAAATGGTCTTTGCTTTAATTGCTGTTTGCATACGAGCAATATCAGCACTAACCTTGTCAAATCTTTGCAAGCACATTTGTAATTTTGCACTTGTCTGGCTGATTTGTGGCTTTTCACTTGTCTTTTCGGACTCAGACATATTGAATAAAGAGAACACTTATAAAATTCAAAATGAAAAAGTGTCACAAACTTTTTGAGCTACCCTCGCAACAGCTGACTATGTAAATCTAACTTGCTTATACACACACACGCGCAAACTATGCGTTGTGTGAGCAAACAAACGAAAGTGATCCAAGCGATCCAAAAATTAGCAGGCTAAACTTTTGCTGTAACTACGTTTGTAGGCAGCAATGTAAAATGCGGGGTGCGGGGTATGCAATGCAACAAGAGAATATATGCACACGCACTCTAAATGGTGTGTATATCAAACAAACGAAAAGAGAAACAAGAGAAAACGAAATTCAAATCAAACGTTTTCTGTGCTACGTTTGTAGACAGCAATAGAATATGCGGGGTGCGGGGTGACGAAATGCGAGAAGCGCCAAATGCAAGCGAAGTCGAAACAACGAAAGTATGTGAGCCCAAAGGAAGGTTCGAGGTGAACGAACGCAACAACAACTATATTTGTGTATATGCAAACTCTAGCATGCACGCACATATGCAGTTTATGTATTCACAGCTGTTCTTAGTTAGCGGTCAATATGTATTGTAATATATGCGCTAACCGAAGATCGAACAGCGACAATTTGCATTTACACACACACACTCAATTATTTAATAAATATATAAGCCACCAATTTTATACTTTTAGCTGAGGTAAATGTTGCCGTTTTTGTTTCTTATTATTTATTACTTAAGCAAGCAGGTTAGTATTATAACACAAATGCAAAGTATTATGGCCTTTTGTATTTAATGTTCTTTTGTTGTTGGGGTTACTTGCTCATATGTGCATCTATGTATATGTACGTATGTAGACATACATATTTATGTTTCAATGTAAATATAAATGTATCGATGTGTGTAGAAGCAATCACGTACACACGTATATACATATGCAGGTACACAGCTTGCATGCAATATTTAATGACTATGTTAAGTATCAAAATTTGAGCACTTAGTACATGTGATTATGTACTCCTATATTTATTTCGACAATTTCGTCGTTTCAAGCAACACGACTTGCTCAATTTTTGATACTAAATACCTGTAGGCTGTCTAGAGAATCGATAGACATAGAGCGACGACTAGCTTCCATTTAAGTCAATCAAATCTAATCAATTTAAAAACAATTTATAAACACACCGAAGTCCCTGCTCGGGCGCCAATGAAAAATCTCTAAGCTTTTTTAGAGAACCGAAGATCAAACGAAATAAATGAGACGCGGTGGTTTCGAGGTTTTTTCAAATTTATTGGTGCTGATGGCTCAAATTATGTTGCTTCCTTTTCGATAACGAGATTTATACATACTATCAGAGCGGTGACCACAACTTGGCCACGCACTCTCAATTTTTGCCGTCGGCAATTGCCGATCGACTCAAAACAAGAGAGAGATTTTCATAATTGCACTTCTTGTGCTCTCTTAAATTTTTATCTTAACTACTCTCTTAACTACTGCTCGAACACATTATATGTGCTTCTTCTTGATTTTTTTGGCACGAACTAAGAATGCAAATTAATCAAACCGTTTCTAGGAGTTTGAAAAAAATATATTTTATTTGAGGAGTACGACTCCGTTTCTTCTGTGTACAAAATTAAGACTAATGTTACAATATTGTTCTGAGGCCAAAGTATCCTTTGAAGATGTCAAAGCTTCTGCTGATCGAGCTAAAGCTTTAAGCTCGTGATGCTGTTTGGACGAAGGAGTATTTGTTTACAAATGAACATTGGGTGTTTTGCGCGCTAGGCTTATTATTCTCAAGAAAAGTTTTTTAACATTGAGTGTTTTGCGCGCTAGGCTTTTTATTCTCAAGAAGAGTTTGTTTACAAATAGACCTTGAGTGATTTGCGCGCTAGGCTTTTTAAGCTGCGTGGGTGGTTTATTGATTCCACGAAGAGTTACTCGTGACTCAATGGAAATTGTTTAAAATACCAAAATATGGGGGGCTGAGAATGAATTGTCAAGAGTCCGAAAAGACTATGAAAAGTTGTTTACAATTTACATAAGGAACGCTAAGTAACTGAGGGTGATAACTCCCCCTTTCTTAAAATGAATCGTCCCCGATTCTAAAGGGTTTCTGATAATTGGTCCACTTTATCGCTTAATGATTTTAAAGTGTCAGGGTCAACTTTTGATTTTTGAATAGTGTTACGTTTAGTAACTAAGGAATATTTAGCTTTTATGAAGTTAAAGATGTTCAAAAATAAATTGGGGAAAAGGTACTTAAGAAGCTTTGACATACAGAATACAAGCATGATTAAAATTATTACAAATGTTATTTCAAAATGATTATGCTTAAGTGGTATAATAATTTGTGATAATATATTTGTATTTTGAAATTTAAGTTCGGAATTGTTGCTTTGTAAATATTCTGTTATCAGGTAATTTTTAGGCCATGGATTTTAAAAAAATTCATGGACTATTGTGTTTGTCGGAACGGAAATGTGCGTAACAGGCAGAAGGAGGCATCTCCGACCCCATAAACTATATATATTATGAATCAGTATCAGTAGCCGAGTCGATTGAGCCATGTCTGTCTGTCCGTCTGTCCGTCTGTCTGTCTGTATGAATACCTGGATCTCGGAAACTATAAGAGCTAGAGTCATCAAGTGACAACATACGTATATATTGCAGTGTCTCAAAGTTTTTTTGAAATTTGGACACGCCCCTTCCCGCCTCAGAAAATCAGTAATAACTATTTAAAAACTACAATATTAGCTGAACAACCAAAGTTGTATATTTTACATGACAAATACCTTGCCACGGACGTTATGTGAAAATTTCATTTAAATCGGACTATAAATAAGTGAGATATGATACGAATTAAACTCACTTTGAACATATATAATAAGCAGACCTAATTTACGCAAGCATACCGAAGTTCAAATCTAGCGTCAGACACACAGCATTTTATTAAACTTTTTATTTGCATTGTATGGTAACAGAATTGGTTCACAATGCAGCTTTGCCGATGGGCCAAGGAGTGAGGCAATAGCCGAATGGTTAGAGTGGCGGATGGCAAATTCAAAAGACTGTGAGAGAGTGCGTCTGTTCAAGCCCCGGCGGGTGCAAATATTAATTTATTAATTATTTTTTATTTTGTTTATTTATTTTATTTTAATAAACTAAAAGAAAAGTTACAGTCAAGCGGGCTGTGATATATCCGCTACAAGCAAATTAAATTATTTAATTACATTTAAAAAAAATTTGCAATTAGAATGCTAGAAAATAACAGAGATCATGCCCTTGTAAAGTTATGAATGTGCGAGTGGGACGCCTATACATACATGACTGCATATCCACATGTATGTATTGGCGTCCCACTTCAACACACATTGTTGCACGATTGTATATACATAAATATGTACAATTAGTTTTGCAGTTGGTGTTGTGTACCGACGAAAGAAAACTAAGTTCTAATTACATATATTGCGTAACTAAAACTTAAAAATCGCCTACCTCCGCCGCCCCTTTTTAATGTTATTGAGCTTTTAATTTATTTAAAAAAAATTATGAAATACAAAAGAATTTCACATGTTGATCGCGGCAGCAATCGAACTTCGAACACGCTCAATATCATTGGCCGCCTTAGAGTCCGGGGCATAGTCCACTCAGCCACTGAACATCCCTCACAGTTGTCGAAAATGGTGAGACATTAGATAAAACGACAAGACGCAATATGCATTCTTAGTTTGTGCAAAAAAAAATCAAGAAGAAGCACATGTAATGAAATTTGGTACACGCTAGAAATGCATACCTACGAGTATACCTATTGCCTACGGTGTACTATGATAATCCATGGCCTTATACAGTCAGCTCCTGACTGTAGCGTTTGTATTTTTAAATCTATTGTTTTCGATATAGTTTAACAGTTTTTGTTTATTATTGGTATAAGTTAGATTATTGATATCAACAATGTATTGAAAAGTAACTACATAAATGCCTGTAACAAATGTGTGGTTGATATAGTTTGAACCGGATACTAGAATAGCACCGTCTGTAATAATTTCTACAGGTTTGTTTCTTTCTTTGATTTTATTGCAAACTGCATATTTAGGCCATGGATTTTAAAAAAATTCATGGTCTATTGTGTTTGTCGGAACGGAAATGTGCGTAACAGGCAGAAGGAGGCATCTCCGACCCCATTAACTTTATATATTCTGAATCAGTATCAGTAGCCGAGTCGATTGAGCCATGTCTGTCTGTCCGTCTGTCTGTCTGTCTGTCTGTCTGTCTGTCTGTCTGTATGAACACCTGGATCTCAGAAACTGTAAGAGCTAGAGTCATCAAATTTTGTGACAACATACGTATATATTGCAGTGTCTCAAAGTTTTTTTAAAATTTGGACACGCCCCTTCCCGCCTCTATAAATCAGTAATAACTATTTAAAAATCACAATATTAGCTCAACAACCAAAGTTGTATATCATGTCAAATACCTTACCACGGGCGTTATGTGAAAATTTCATTAAAATCGGACTATAAATAAGTGAGATATGATACGAATTAAACTCACTTTGAACATATGTATATACTTAAGCAGAGCTTATTTACACAAGCATACCGAAGTTCAAATATAGCGTCAGACACACAGCATTTTAAACTTTTTATTTGCATTGTATGGTAACAGAATTGGTTCACAATGCAACTTTGCCGATGGGTCAAAAAGTGAGGCAATGGCGCACAGGAAAATTCAAAAGACCTGTGAGAGAACGCGTGTGTTCAACCCTCGGCGGGTGCAAACATTCATTTATTAATTATTTCTCATTTTGTTTATTTACTTTATTCTAATAAACTAAAAGAAAAGTTACAGCCGCTACAGACATTTTAAATTATTTAATTAAATTTAAATAAAAAATAAAAAAATTTTCATTATTTTGTTTTCATATTTATTATGCAATATGAAAGACAATCAAATTATAATAGTTATAAATAATATTAATTACTTATAAATAAACTATTTTTATTATATTTAGAACGCATCAAAAAAAACGTGAGCTAATGCGTTCTTCAATGACGTCACTCTTTCCGTATTTTGTCTGTTATGACATTGCAAGTTCAGTAAGATGGATGTTTCCTATTTTGTTTTGCTCTCAATCTTTTGCAATTAGAATGCTAGCAAATAACAGAGATCATAAGCCCTTGTAACGTTATGAATGTGCGAGTGGGACGCCTATACATACATGACTGCATATCCACATGTATGTATTGGCGTCCCACTTCAACACACATTGTTGCACGATTGTATATACATAAATATGTACAATTAGTTTTGCAGTTGCTTTTGTGTAGCGACGAAAGAAAACTAAGTTCTAATTACATACATACATTGCGTAACTAAAACTTAAAAATCGCCTACCGCCGCTGCCCCTCATTAATGTTTTTGAGCTTTTAATTTATTTAAAAAAAATTTGATATACAAAAGAATTTCACATGTTCATCGCGGCAGCAATCGAACCTCGAACACGCTCAATATCATTGGCCTTAGAGTCCGGGACATACTCCACTCAGCCACTGAACAACTCTCGCAGTCGTCGAAAATGGTGAGACATTAGACAAAACCAGTAAGAAAAGCAACAGTCGCGCAAAACGCGACAGTGGGATACCCTTCGACCTATGTTCCCGTGTAGTTTAATTTGTTAAATTCATACACATATGCATATGCACATGCTTTGAAATTAATCCCGACAGATGGCGCTCGCGCTCGCCCGCCTCTCTTGTTAGCTGAGAGAAGCACTTGGTGTTATGCTCATACTTTCTTAAATAACTTCTGTGATTATTGTCCGATCGGATTGTAATCTGGAGACTACGTAGATATTTCATTCAGCTTAGTATATGTTAAAGTCAGAAAGTTGTATCTTTTATACAGCGGTTACAAATTGAGTTCAAAAATTAAATTATTGATTTGTGGGGGCGGTGGGCGTGGCACCTAACATTTGAAATAAACTTGATCTGCGCCGAGTACATAGGAACCTTCATTCCAAATTTGGTGTCTCTAGCATTTATAATAGCTGAGATCTGTGTGTTCATCTGGTCATCCGGACATCCGGACATCCGGACATCCAGACAGACAGACATGGCTCAATCAACTCGGCTAGTGATCCTGAGCAAGAATATATATACTTTGTGGGGTCTGCCACGCCTCCTTCTGCCTGTTACATAAATTTGCACAAAGTTAGTATACCCTTTTTTGACCATTTTCAATGGTCGAAGGGTATAACCACAAGACGCAATATGCATTCTTAGTTCGTGCCAAAAAAATCAAAAAGCACATGTAATAAAATTTGGTACGCGCTAGAAATGTATACCTATACCTATTGCCTACGGTATACTATGATAATCCATGGCCTTATACAGTCAGCTCCTGACTGTAGCGTTTGTATTTTTTTTATTAAGCATATCTACAAAGCAATTGTCTTTTTCTTGAATTTGACCAAAATTATTGTATAATTCTTTTTTGAAAGTTTTAATTGGGTAATAAGTGTCGTTGCATTTAGCGACTTTGTCATTTATAATTAATTTACCGTTTGCTTGAGATATGGCTATTGCGTGAAAAAACTTACAACTATGTTTTACAATGGGATATCTTATGTAATATATAATTAAACCTTTGTGCGATATAATTGAAACCAGTCGAACGCTACAGTCAGGTGCTGACTGTACAAGGCCATGGATTATCATATTATACCGTAATAAAAATTTTAACGATATGGAATCGCCGCTCGAATTTGCTACCGATTATCAAATATAATCAGAACCCAGGGAACACCACGGGGAGGCCATTACAAATGAAATTTAATTAAATAATTAAATAATTTAATTTGTTTGACAGGAACTTTTCTTTTAGTTTATTAGAATAAAATAAAAAAAAAAAAACAAATTAAAATAAAATAAACAAAACAATTAATAATAAAAAAAAAAATTCCCACCCGCCTCATCAACCGGGAGTTGAACTCACGCACTCTCTCGCAGCCGTCCGCCACTCTAACCACTCGGCTATAGCCTCACTCCTTGGCCCATCGGCAAAGTTGCATTGTGAACCAATTCTGTTACCATACAATGCAAACAAAAAGTTTAATAAAATGCTGTGTGTCTGACGCTAGATTTGTAAGTGAGTTTAATTCGTATCATATCTCACTTATTTATAGTCCGATTTAAATTTTCACATAACGTCCATGGCAGGGTATTTGTCATGTAAGATATACAACTTTGGTTGTTGAGCTAATATTGTAGTTTTTAAATAGTTATTCCTGATTTATAGAAGCGGTAAGGGGCGTGTCCAAATTTCAAAAAAACTTTGAGACACTGCAATATATACGTATGTTGTCACAAAATTTCATGACTCCCTCTTAGCTGTTATAGTTTCCAAGTTTAGTGTTCATTCGGACGGAAAAGGGAGAAAAAAACTTGGTTCAATCGCCTCGGTTATTTATATTGTTTTTTAATATATATAGTTTATGGGGTCGGAGATGCCTCCTTCTGCCTGTTACGCACATTTCCGTTCCGACAAACACAATATTAAAACACAATATTTTTTTAAAATCCATGGCCTAAAAAAAAGAAACATCTGTTGAGGAACGGTGGCAACTCTGTTTTTTGCCAATTTAAATCATTCACATGATTTAAACTTAAAACTTAATATCTTTAAATGTATCGATACCGCTGCGACGGTCATTCACACAAAACCTATGTTACAAATTTAGTATAAAGAGAGCTTTCGATTGTGCAAGATCAATTTTAATACAGTCCACTATAAATATCGAGGCGACGTTTTATTCCAAAGCTTAAGTTTGGTCATTCGAGCCAGGGATATCTTGTATTGGGATTGATTGCGTTTTATACTCACGGAAAACCAACTATGGAACAACAACTCAAGGCGTTGATGAGATCTCGTGGTCCGCTTAAGGCAAGCATCACGCGGATATGGACATGGGCTCGTGGAGCAGATACAACAACAGCAGCAGAGGTTATAGCAAGGAAGGAGCAACTACAAGCTCTTTGGAAGCAATTCGCAGAACTCGGCAATTCCATAGCTCTTCCCGACGAGGTCGAAGGGTATGTGGATCCCGAGGAGGACAATGCAGTCTACGTGGAAAGGTATTTGCGGACATATGCAATGCTTTTGGAAAGGATTGGATCTCCACATCCAACTATATCTACAATGAGCAATGGGGATGATAGCACCGGGCTTCATCAAAACGACGCAATAATCAATTTGTTGCAACAACAACATAAACTTTTCGCACGGCTAGCTGTAAATCAAACAGCAAGAAATGCAACGGATTTCGGCGCCGTCGCGACGGGCGACAAAGCGGCGCAAGCAACATCAAATTCTTCGGCGGGACGTGCATCAGACGCTACATCAGGGTTGCTAAGCGAATTACTGAAAATTCAAATTAAACTGTTTGCTGGTAGCTATACAGAGTGGCCAGCTTTTAAAGACATACATATATGAAAGCACGATTCATAGCAAGCAGCATTTGTCGAATACTCAGAAATTTCATCATTTAAAAACACTATTGAGCGATGAGGCTGCAAACTTGATACGACATATGGGTATTACGGATACAGCTTATAACACAGCTTGGGAACGCCTTAAGGAAAGGTACAATCGTCCACGGCATATTGTGAATTCGTTTTTGGAGCAATTTATAAGTTTGCCAACAACAACAAAGATCGATGCGTCAATACTACGGAAGGTATCAGACGGTGCAAACGAAATTTTACGAGGGCTGGATGCCATAAATCAAACGGGACGTGATTGCTGGATTATATATATTTTATTGGAAAAACTTGACGCTGACACACGGCGTAGATGGATCGAACGCACCATGGACACAGACTCACCTACTCTGGAGGAGTTCTTCAAATTTTTGGATGCTCGATGCGAGGAATTGGAACTAAGCCAACGAAAGACAGCTGCTGGAGGCAAATCGGCAGCGCAAGGGGAAAAACAGGTGCGTTGGAAAGCACCGAGTGCACTAAATGTCGGTCGACACAACACACTTTATATGGCTGTCAACAATTTCTTGATATGGCAGTTGAGCAACGAAAATCGTTCGTGAAGGAAAAATCACTTTGCTATAATTGCTTAAAGCCTGGCCATGGGGTCAGCAAGTGCAAGTCAACATACAAGTGCAGACAATGTAAAGGTCACCACCATACACTTATCTATGTTCAGAGTAATCAACCACAGGGTACTCAGCTTCAAGTTGATTGGAATCAACAGCAAATTTCACAGGACACAGCAACAACCTTTAATCATATGGCACATATACAGAAGGCAGGTGCATCATTATGTGCGCAAGGGAGTGGATCATCTACTTAACCAAACTGAGGACACAGAAGCGTATTACCTACCGCCGTGGCCTATGTAAAGAGCGCAAGAGGAGATTAGGTTACATGCCGACTCTAATTGGACACCGGGTCCGAATTATCATACATATCGGAACGCTGCATACACGCTCTCGGATTGCCACGTTCACCATCACACATCTTGGATTCGGGAATTTCTTCGGTTGTGGCTGACATCACAAGGGGTTGCAGCACACTTCAAATCAGGTCTCGGATTTTGGATTACGAATTGGTTGTCACGGCTCACGTGCTTGGCAAAATTACTTCATCAATGGAAAGGGAAAACCTAGACACTTCGGCACTTGATAAGTTCAAGGATCTTCAACTGGCAGACACGGTTTTTAATACATCTACACCAATCGATATATTACTTGGTAGCGAACACGTATGGAGTACACTGACAGGGAAAAGGATATACGACAACAGGGGCAATCTCATTGCCATTTCATCAGTTTTTGGATGGGTTATTACATCGCTAGTGTTTAACCAAAGCAATCAGGCTATTTCGCTCACTACAACAGCGGATATCAATGCAACGCTTCAGAGGTTCTGGAAGCTGGAAAATGTCAGTAACATAACAAAAAGGGAACCTGACGATGAAAAGGTGGAGAATCACATTCTCACTAAGTATATTGTGGAACTTCCATTCAATACAACGGATCCTGTATTTGGGGATACACTTCAAGGAGCGCTAAGCCGTTTCAAATCAGTGGAACGATGCTTACAAAGGGATGAGAATCTACGCAAACAGTAAACTTTATGTGCGAATACAAAAACTTGGGGCACATGCGCGAAGTGCCAGAAGACGACAACAATGGAAGGCAGCAGTTCTATCTACCACACCACCCGGTACTAGGTCGGAAGCTAAAAGTGGTTTTCGACGGGTCATTTCGCGATGAAAATGGCAAATCTCTAAACGACACACTATTCACTGGACCTAGTATACAGCGCGACTTATTCGCTGTATGCCTTCGCTTTCGAATGTACAAATATGTATTCTCAGCGGATATTGTCAAGATGTTTCGCCAAATCTGGGTAGCAGACAAACATCAGGATTTGGATTCTGGAGAGAGGATCCATCCGGTCCAATCAAACACTTCAAACTCTGCACCGTAACTTACGGAACTTCCTCCGGACCATTTTTATGTCGATGACCTACTTACTGGATCAAACAGCGAGGAGCAATTACTACGGAACAAAAAGGAACTTATTCAACTGATGGCCTGCGCTGATCTCTAACTTGGAAAATGGGTGTCAAATACAACCCGTATGCAAACAGAAGATAGCGATTCTTCACAGCCAGTTCAATCGTCACCGGTTAAGGTACTCGGCCTCTACTGGCATGCT
Organism: Zaprionus capensis; assembly: GCA_018903675.1. NCBI lineage: Eukaryota > Metazoa > Arthropoda > Insecta > Diptera > Drosophilidae > Zaprionus > Zaprionus capensis. The sequence continues at coordinate 140,003 of JAEIFN010000878.1, read as the reverse complement.
GGGGAAGATACATTATCATATAATGTTGGACTTTGTGCGAATCCCGATTGCACAAAGAGGCAAGTCCTGTCAGATATCGCACGGATATTCGACCCTCTTGGACTTTTGGCTCCTATCATCGTTCAATTCAAAATATTGTTCCAAAATCTTTGGCTTCTTAATTTGGATTGGGACTCACCACTTCCCAATAAGTTAGCCAGCAATTGGCTCAAATGGCGTGCTGATCTGGATGCATTGAAGGATTAAACTATCACGGCTGGTTGTCAACGACGCAGACAACATTCAACTGCATGCATTCTACGATGCATCTACCAAGGCATACGCTGCTGTGGTGTACAGCAGAGTTATTCACAAAGATGGTTCCATTTCAGTATCGTTGATGACATCAAAGACAAGGGTGGCTCCCCTGAAGTGCCGCGCCTAGAGCTCTGTGCAGCTCTGCTTTTGAGCCAGCTTATACGCTCAATCAAGGCCGCACTTCGAAACACGGATATAACAGTGTATGCATGGTGCGACTCTACGATCGTACTTTCCTGGCTATCATACGTCCCAGCTCAATTAAAAACCTTCGTTGGAAACCGAACTTCTCAAATTGTGGACATCATTCCAAGGCATGAGTGGCGACATGTTGACTCAAAATCCAATCCAGCAGACTGTGCTTCCAGAGGCATGATGACTGCAGAATTTATCAAGTTCCCATTGTGGTTGAACGGACCATCGTGGCTATAGGACATGGATCAATTTCTGGAAAAGGTGAACAATTCACAGCATGGCTCGTTTATTCCAGATAAACGTATACAAGACGAAGTCAAAATCAAATGTTTGACAACAGTGGCTGGAGAAACTCCAGTGAATCGAATTGATGAACTCATTCAACGATGTTCATCCTGGTCAAGGCTCGTATACATTATGGCGTATGCTCTAAGGTTCATCCATCGTATGAAGAACCCATTCATGAAGGAAGGCTCAAACTCACTTAAGTTTGAGGAATTGCAAGCAGCACGGAATGTTTGTCTTGAACATTTTAGCTATCTTGGTGGTCAGACGTGTTTAGCCTTTGCTCCCTGTGATTTTAATAATTCTTGCGATTTCATTTCCCTAAGTGGTGTAATTATTAGTATGGTACTCTATTAGTGCTAACCTTGTAAGTACAACCGCAGAAGTAACACACTAATTCTTTTATTAAGTCAATTCTTAAACTAATCTTAAATTTTTCCCCTTGCGCGTCATTCTGGCGTCAAGTTTTCGGTTTCTGGCTTTTGTTTAACGCTCCCACGCTTTTCCGCTCTCCCGAAATTATATTTCCTATTCGTTTGCAGTAAGCTGGGTAGTGCTGTTGTTGTAAACGCCACAGCTGTTGTCGGCCTTTCTGGTTCTTCGTTGTGGTCGCTCACATTTTTGCATTTTTATTGTCGTACTTTTGCTTGTCCTGGTTCATGTTGGCGCTGTAACTGTTCCTTGCTACTCTCAAGAAATTTATTTGCATTACTCTGTCTTCTATTTGCCCGCCCCTGTCACCTACATTTTAAAGGCATATTAATTCTCACACACCCCTCATGGTGTGGAAAGCTGCGCAGCAATTTGCTTATGCTCTTCTGATCCTACGGCGGATCACATTGGATTCCGCTGCTGGCTCTGTGATAATTTTTGTCACTTAAAATGCTGTGGCCTAACTGTGCGGGTTATGGACGCCGTCCAAGCCAATACTGGTCTCAAATGGTCGTGTGAAACGTGTCGTATGGCTGAATGTGAGTTACGGAAAATCCATAGAAGAACCAAAATGGGGTTCTATAAGATACGCATTCAGCTTTCCCTGATCTCAAGTGAATTTCTGGAGATGGAGGCCAATCTTCCCCAACGCCCTAAAGGTTCCTAGCAAACCACCGGCTCCTTTGAGTGTTCCTGTAGTTTCGGTCCCTACGAATTCAAAGGTCACCAGCCTACCTTCTTCTCAGGCTTCTTCTCCTGATCTTTTACGCCTACTCCCCCCTATACCGTCTTGCTCTTCTAACGGCACAAAAACAAAAGACAGCCTAGCAGCAAAGTTACCGCACCCAAACCTCTTGTTCCTCCCTCTTGTGCCTACTCCCATTACGAGCAATGACAAGAACATAAAGGGAAAAATGTTCCCGCAATAATGCCTGCTACAAAGGCACAGAGTATAAAACCTCTGATTGCGATTAAGCCCAAAGAATTGGTGTTTATCACTCGTTTGGCGCCGGACACTCACACAGAGGATGTACAATCGTACATCCTCGCAAAGCTGCCTTTAAATGACTTCACAGTTGAAAAATTCAACTTTAAATTCAAGCGCGACATTTCTTCTTTCAAAATTAGTCTCCCAGCAGAACAGTTTAAAGACGTTTGCGCTACTTTCTTTTGGCCGCCGGACCTTATTGTTAAGGAGTTTGACTCCTAAAAAAAAAAGCCGAACTGTCGTTAATCTTCCCACGTTGGCCGCTACATCGCCAAAAATTGCAAACAATTCAAAGTCTTCAAAAAACTGAACTTTTCTTTTCTTCATGCCTCCGAAAATGTCAGGTGTCCTACAAAAAAACTTTCTTCTTTAATTCTTTCCTATCAAAATGTTAGAGGTCTCTGTAGTAAAGTCACTAGTCTTTATCTTAATAGTCTTTGCCTTTTCTTCCCAAATTATTGCTTTTACCGAAACCTGGTTAAAACCAGAGATCCTAAGCTCTGAAGTCTTTCCAGATAGGTATACAACATACAGGCTTGATCGACCTGACCGGACGAGGTGGTGGAGTACTGATTGCAGTAGACTCCAATATTGAGTCGGACCTTTTACAACCGGAGTTTCAATTGACATTGAACAAATTTTACCGTGCTTAACGCGAAATGTTATAAAAACTATTTGAACAGATGTAGGTTTCAGTTTTTTCAGAATCCTAAAAAGTTTTATAGTTTTGTTAACATGAAGCGTAAGTCAGCGGTCTTTCCTTCTAAACTTTTGTTTGATAACGCTGTGGCGGACACAGATCAGGCCATGGCCGATATGTTTGCTAAGTTTTTTCAAACAACTTATTCTTCTTCTACGCAGAGCATTCATTCTTATCCATATAGTGTACCAAGTTCAAATGGCATCTTCACACCGTTACTGAACGAAAGTTCACTTTTTAAGGATCTTAGCTTAGTTAAACCGGTCTTTTCACCAGGTCCCGATGGTATCCCCGCCTGTGTACTTAGATATTGTGCCAACTCCTTATGTAAGCCATTGCTCAAATTATTTTCGCTGTCCTTAGACACCGCCTCCTTTCCTTCCATATGGAAGGAATCATTTATTATCCCTTTACTCAAAAAGGGCAGCAAGGCTGATGCAAGTAATTATAGAGGTATCTCTAAATTATCGGCTATACCTAAATTCTTCCAGAATGTTATAACTCCTCACTTGCAATAGCAGATCCGTTATATCCCCTTTTCAACACGGATTCGTGAAACGTCGTTTTACCACGACAAATTTGCTTGAGCTAATATCCTTTGTGGAAAAAGGATTTCAGAAAAATCTTCAAACTGATGTCATCTATACTGATTTCAGTAAGGCATTTGACTCAGTCAACCATTCTCTTCTTGCACATAAACTGAATCTCCTCGGTTTCTCACCAAAACTTCTTAGTTGGATTGTGAGTTATTTGGGTGACAGAACCCAACGAGTCCTCTTTAAGAATAATCTTTCTTACCCCGTTTATGCCACATCTGGTGTTCCCCAGGGAAGCCATTTAGGTCCCCTGCTCTTTACACTTTTCATCAATGACCTCCCAACGGTCATACTTAACTCCCCGTACTCTCATGTATGCTGATGATGTGAAGCTCTGTTTTCAATTTAAAGACGACTCCTGTCATTCTCGCCTTCAATCCGACTTAGACTGTTTCTATTCTTGGTGTCGTGCAAATCTTCTTAACCTGAACAGCTCCAAATGCAAGCTGATGACATTCTTTGTGGCTCTTTGTGGTTGTACCTTAGAAAGAATTTCCCTTGTTGATGATCTAGGTGTCCGTTTGCACCGCAAACTTAAGTTTTGCGAACATATTTCATCAATGGTTAATAAAGCTATGGGCGTGCTCGGCTTTATTAAGAGATGGTCTAAGGAGTTTGACGATCCTTACCTAACTAAGACTCTTTTCACCTCGCTTGTTCGTCCAATTCTCGAGTACGGATCATGTGTCTGGAGTCCTCAGTACACAGTTCACAAGGATCGCATTGAATCCGTACAGAAAAACTTTTTAATATTTGCCTTGCGTGGCCTTAACTGGGATGTAAATTCAAGACTTCCTTCCTATCCTAGTAGACTTTTGTTACTAAATCTGCCTTCCCTAGCCAATCGTAGAACTATGCTTGGTGTTGTATTTATTAATAACCTTATACAAGGGGACATAGATAGTAATGACTTGCTTAGTCGACTACAATTCTCTGTCCCTGGTAGATTCACCCGTAACTATCTTTCTCTAAAACTTTTCTATTGTAGCTCGAATTATGCCCTGCATGAGCCTTTCAGGGTATTATGTTCGTACTATAATAAACTATGTTACATTGTAGCTAAAAACAATAATAATTCTGTATCTTGCTTAAAATCACTAATCGTCACCCACCTTTCTAGTAACTAGTTAAGGACATACTCATCTTCTTTCTAGTAACAGTATTACTTTTTAACTAACTGCATGCTTTGAACATTCTAATCGCTATTTGATTAGGCTTTGCTTACTAACACTAACTCTCCTGATCTGATTGGGTTTTTCTGGGTTTTCCCGAATCCTCTGCAACAAATGTTGGATCGGCTCTTTCATATTTTTATCCCAGAGTCAAATTTAAATCAATTAAATTTTCTTCATTTTAAATTTTTCTCCACTTTAAATTTTTACTTTAAGATTTTACTTTAAATTTAAAATTATTAATTAATTGTTTCTTCTTACTTTTAAACAGTCAACTGACCGCAGTCGACTATAAACTAATTAAATAAATAAATAAATAAATTATGTCTCCTACTTCATAATTTTTGGTGGGTGTCCTGTTTATTTGTGGTATTCTAACATTTTTAGTTTGAAGTGTTTCCAATTTGTTGGGTAAGTGGGTGTGATCAATTTTGTTAAACATAATGTCATTGGGTTTACTCTGTGTGGAAGATTGTATGGTGTTATTATATTCTCTGACAGCGCGATAAACTATTTCTTTATGGTCTAGAAGATTGTATTCTTCCTGAATACAGCGTGAAATTTCAATTAATGTTGAGTGTACTCTTTCTACTAGGCCATTGGTGAGACTATGTCTGGAATCTCATTAAAAATGGTTAAGCCAGCACGCTCTCTTGCTGATTTGAATTGGGCGGAAGAGAAACTAGGCTCATTGTTCATCATTATGGACTTGGCAAAAGGAAATGGTTGAATTAGTTCAAGAATTTTAAATTCCATATTGTATTTATTTTGAATTTCCTTAACTACTCGTATTAAATACTTAGAGTAAGCATCAACACAAGTTAAAAAAATTAGTTTTTGGGCATAGAAAATGTCGATATGTAACTGTTCGCCTTCTCTTTCTGGAATTGGGGCTTTTGAAATTGGAATTTGTTTCGGGTGTCTATTGTATTTATTTTCATTACAAATTTTACAATTACGAATGTGTTGTTTGAGCTTTTCATATAATTTAGGCCAGTAATAATATCTTAATATTGGTAAATGTATTTTTTTAAGTTTGGTTTGGATCTCAAATAAGTCCTCGGGGGTACAATGAATTCCTGTAACGATGGTTTGGCTGTAAGAATTCCTTTAATATGGTTACTAAATTGTCCACAGTGTCGTATTCTATAATGTGTCCTGTTTTATCAAAATTACTAACTTTTTCATGAATGGTAAACTTGTTTTTTGAAATAAGCAGTTGTTGCTTGAACTGATTTAAAGGCTTGTTAGTTTCTGCTATGATTTCCTCATAACTACTCTCGGCAGAATGGACAGTTCCGCTGTCGGACGAACTACCTGAAATGTGATTTTGGTCAGTGATGTTGTTCAGTTGTAACCTGGACAAAGCATCTGCGACAACATTAGTTTTACCTGGCTTGTATAATATCTTCGGAGAATACTCCTCGATAAATGCGTGCCACCTTTTCATTTTGTAATTGGGATTCCGCGCAGAAAAAGAAAGAAAATGGTTTGTGGTCGGTAACGATTTCCAAATTAACTACTCCATATAAGTAGTTACGAAGATTTTTTAATGCCCAAACTATGGCATAAAGTTCCCTCTCGGTAGTGGCATAGTTTTGCTCAGTTTTATTGAGAGTTTTCGAAATAAAAGTGATTGGTTTCTTATCTTGTGAAAGAACAGCACCAATTGCTACATCGGACGCGTCTGTGGTTAGGACAAACTTTTTCGAATAATCTGGTTGAGTTAGTTCAACCTGTGTAGTTAAATGGGATTTTATTGTCAAAAGCTGAAGTGCTTTCCTCATCTAAAGTAATTTCTATTTTTTTGGACATATGTATAGATACCATTCCATTATGGCCTTGCAATAGTTTAGTGAGTGGTTTTGCTATAGAGGCATAGTTTAGTACAAATTTTCTATAGTAACCAGTTAATCCTAAGAAACCACGCAACTCTCTAATGTTGCGGGGGGGTGGATACTCAACAATTGTTTTTATCTTCTGTGGATCGGTTTTAATTACCTTTTGTGATACTAAGTAACCTAAGAATTCGGTTTCTTTCCGGAAGAACTTAGATTTTTCTATACTTATTTTCATATTTGCTACGAACAGTATGTCTATGATCTCCTTTAGATCATATAGATGTTGTTCCGCAGTCTCGGAAAAAACGATTATGTCGTCCACATATATATGACATGTTTTTCCAATCTTTTCTCTTAAAATATTATCCATTGCCCGTTGAAAGATTCGTGGCGCATTCGCCAATCCGAAAGGCAAACGAAAGAATTCATACTTCCCGTTGTTAATTGAAAACGCAGTTTTCTCAATGTCATCGTCCTTCATGAGGATCTGATGGAAACCTGATTCTAAATCTATAGTTGAAAAGAAACGTGCTTTTCCCAAATTGGATAAAATTACCGATGGATCTGGCATCGGATATCTATCGGGTACAGTGTTTTCGTTAAGTTTTTTAAAATCGATTACTAGTCGATTCTTCTTACTTCCATCTTCATTGTACCCTTTTTTACCTACAACCCACACTGGGGAATTGTAAGGACTTTTACTTGGCCTAATAATATTTTCATCCAACATCCTGTTTATTTCTTTGTTAACAAAATTGTTAACTGAATGGGGGTAAGGATATTGCTTACTATATATAGCATTATCACTTAACGTCCTTATTTCTCCTTTAATGTCAGTTCTAAAGTGAAGGCACGTTTGAATTTGCGAATGCTTAGTAGATATTTCTTGAATAATTTGTTGTTCAAGATTTTGATAGTCATCTGTAAAGTTTACAGAATGTAATTTGTGTAGTGAAGAAGAACTGATAAAAGAGGATACTGAGGCCTTACGGCGTCTGCTCTCTTTTACCTTCCTCCTACGTTTAGGGCTACTAACGATTTCATTATCGTGAGTGCGGGGATTATCGTCATCGCTTGTTGATGACTCAATATTGGACACTTGGAGTAAAGGAAAAAAACTACTATTTTTAGGCCATGGATTTTAAAAAAATTCATGGTCTATTGTGTTTGTCGGAACGGAAATGTGCGTAACAGGCAGAAGGAGGCATCTCCGACCCCATAAACTATATATATTCTGAATCAGTATCAGTAGCCGAGTCGATTGAGCCATGTCTGTCTGTCCGTCTGTCTGTCTGTCTGTCTGTCTGTATGAACACCTGGATATCAGAAACTGTAAGAGCTAGAGTCATCAAATTTTGTGACAACATACGTATATATTGCAGTGTCTCAAAGTTTTTTTAAAATTTGGACACGCCCCTTACCGCTTCTATAAATCAGTAATAACTATTTAAAAACTACAATATTAGCTCAACAACCAAAGTTGTATATCTTACATAACAAATACCTTGCCACGGACGTTATGTGAAAATTTCATTTAAATCGGACTATAAATAAGTGACATATAATACGAATTAAACTCACTTTGAACATATATACTTAAGCATATCTAATTTACGCAAGCATACCGAAGTTCAAATCTAGCGTCAGACACACAGCATTTTATTAAACTTTTTATTTGCATTGTATGGTAACAGAATTGGTTCACAATGCAGCTTTGCCGATGGGCTAAGGAGTAAGGCAATGGCCGAGTGGTTAGAGTGGCGGACGGCCGCGACAGAGTGCGTGAGTTCAACTCCCGTTTGAGGAGGGTGCGAATTTTCATTGTTTAATTAAATATTTCTTATTTTATTTTGTTTATTTATTTTATTCTAATAAACTAAAAGAAAAGTTACAGTCAAACAAATTAAATTATTTAATTAAATTTCAATATAAATAAAAAAAATATTCATTACTTTGTTTTCATATCAAAGACAATCAAATTATAATACCTATAAATAATATTAATTATTTATAAATAAAGCTAAGTATTTTTATATTATTCAGCACGCATAAAAAAAACGCGAACTAATGCGTTCTTCAATGCCGTCACTCTTTCCGTATTTTGTCTGTTATGACTTTGCAAGTTTTGTTTTGCTCTCAATATTTTGCAATTAGAATGCTAGAAAATACCAGAGATAGATCATAAGCCCTTGTAAAGTTATGAATGTGCGAGTGGGACGCCCATACATACATGTCTGCATATTCACATGTATTTATTGGCGTCCCACTTCAACACACATTATTGCACGACTGTACGTGTATATACATAAATATGTACAAATAGCTGTTGTGTACCGACGAAAGAAAACTAAGTTCTAATTACATATATTGCGTAACTAAAACTTAAAAATCGCCTACCGCCGCCGCCCCACTTTAATGTTTATGAGCTTTTAATTTATTTAAAAAAATTATGAAATTCAAAAAAATTTCACATGTTGATCGGCGGCAGCAATCGAACCTCGAACACGCTCAGTATCATTGGCCGCCTTAGAGTCCGGGACATAGTCCACTCAGCCACTGAACATCTCTCGCAGCCGTCGAAAATGACATTAGACAAAACGACAAGACGCAATATGCATTCTTAGTTCGTGCCAAAAAAATCAAGAAGAAGCACATATAATGAAATTTGGTACGCGCTAGAAATGCATACCTATACTTATTGCCTACGGTATACTATGGTAATCCATGGCCTTATACAGTCAGCTCCTGACTGTAGCGTTTGTATTTTTTCCTTTTTGGGAGTCCAAGTAAGTAAACACATTCGGATCTATATCCGAACACTGTAAATTACCAACTGTATCTTCAGGTGGCCTTTCATAATTAAGTTTTTCGATTTGGCTATTATAAGCTAACGTTTCTTTTGATAGGTCTATGATGGCATTCATCTTTTTTAAAAGATTATAACCGACCAATAAATCCGCTTCAAGATTTTCTATTTCATAGAACCTTTCGGTTCTACCAAAAATATTTATATTATAAAAGTGGGTTTTCATGCTATACCCATTAACTGTTTTGATTCTTTTCTTAATTACTAATTCTTCAGGGTTCTGATAAATACCCTTCCTTATATAGCACGCTGTTGCGCCGGTGTCTATTAATAACTTAAGTCTTGTACCTAAGGTTCTGTCTCTGCGGAAGACGTAGGGGAGCTCTCCCCCTCTTTCTCTAAAAAATGTTCTTCGTTCAAATTATTTACGCGCATTGCTTTTTGCGGTTGTTGTTGTGTTGAATGTTGGGTATACTCCCGCATCAACGGGTGATAGTTGTGACGGTTGTCTTGGGGTCTATTATGGATCTGTAAAGATTTATCGATCTCCATTGGGATCGGTGGGGGTTGTGGAGTAGAATTGCCTTGGGCAAAAGCGTTCCTATTTGTTTGTTAATAATTATTTTGGTTTCCTTGATTGAAACGTAGATTATTATCTTGTTGTTGATCTGGCTTTTTAGACTTCTTTTGAGTCTTAGGGTTTGAGTTACTCGTTGACTGAGAGCGAGCATAATAATTGTAAGCAAAATTTGCTCTTTGATAGTTAGCCTCTAGCTCTTGAGCTTTAGCTAATGCATTTGGAAGGTTTTCTGGTTTAATAGAAAACAACACTTGAGAAAGACTGCCGTTCAGGCCTGTAATGAAAACTCGTAATGCGTTTTCCCTGTTTTTAGAGTTCATTTCATTTACAACATCGGCTTTGTTGCCATATGTCATAATTGTTTTGTTAGTTAATAGGGTTAATTTCTTATTAACCAAATTGTAATACTCAAGAACTGTCATATTGCCTTGCCTTAAGACACTAAGCTCCTGTTCAATAATATGAATTGGACGCCTATCACTATAAGCGAAGTCCAATCGTGCAAGTATTGCATCGAAGTTAAGTACTGTACCATGATTGGTTAAAGTATCATTTGCCTTTCCTGTTATTTTGTTTCTTAAGATTGTCAAGGCACCTACATATTTTCGGCTACCTTCCTTGTAAAGCTTCATGGCGGAGCACGCTGCTTCGCGCCAACTAACGTAACCTGCATAACTACCTGAAAATTCTGGTAACGATTTGATCACGTCGAATGACTCATCACACCTAATCAAATCATTTATTTGAGTAGATCGATACTCTTCAACTGAATTGGAGTTTTTATTTAATTGTAACCTTAATTCTGCAATTTCGTCTGCTAAGGCTTTAGTTTTGGTTGCTATTAATTCTGCAATTATATCTGCTGTCAAATTATTAGCCATTTTTAAGTTTGAAAAGCCGCTTATTAGGTCGTCCAGCTTAGTTTAAATAATAATAATAATAAAAAAAAACAAACGCTACAGTCAGGAGCTGACTGTATAAGGCCATGGATTACACAACCCCACAAAAAAAAAAATACAAACGCTACAGTCAGGAGCTGACTGTATAAGGCCATGGATTACACAACCCCACAAAAAAAAAGGTTGTCATGATCTGGGTATGCGGCATATGCAGTTATATGTATTTTGGGTCGCTGAATCCGAATCCGGGGTCAGAAATTCTCCATCACGTCTGGATTTCGACCTAACCTCAAAAAACCGAAAAACCTTTGGATATCCCCCAACAGATATAGAATCGTGATCTGGGCATGATTCGGATTCGGATTCGGATTCGGAAGGTCCAAAAACATATAGAAACATATATCGCATGACCCGATCATGACCCCCCCATTATTTTTTGGGCCTTAAAAAATTTTTCGAGTTTTTTGAGGTTAAGTCGAAACTCAGACGTGCTATGCAAATTTGGACTTCGGATTCGGACTAAGAAGGACAAAATAAATGTTAAAACATATATCGCATGCCCAGATCACGATTCTATATCTTTTGGGGGATATCCAAAGGTTTTTCAGTTTTTTGAGGTTAGGTCGAAATCCAGACGTGATGGAGAATTTCTGACCCCGGATTCGGATTCAGCGACCCAAAATACATATAACTGCATATGCCGCATATCCAGATCATGACAAACTTTGTTGTTTGTGGGGTTGTGTTATCATAGTATATATAGTTGTTATAGTTATTACTGATTTTCTAAGGCGGGAAGGGGCGTGTCCAAATTTCAAAAAACTTTGAGACACTGCAATATATACGTATGTTGTCACAAAATTTCATGACTCTAGCTCTTATAGTTTCCGAGATCCAGGTGTTCATTCGGACGGACAGACGGACAGACAGACAGACGGACAAGACGGTCATGATCTGGGTATGCGGCATATGCAGTTATATGTATTATGGGTCGCTGAATCCGAATCCGGGGTCAGAAATTCTCCATCACGTCTGGATTTCGACCTAACCTCAAAACACCGAAAAACCTTTGGATATCCCCCAACAGATATAGAATCGTGATCTGGGCATGATTCGGATTCGGATTCGGATTCGGAAGGTCCAAAAACATATAGAAACATATATCGCATGACCCGATCATGACCCCCCATTATTTTTTGGGCCTTCAAAAATTTTTCGAGTTTTTTGAGGTTAAGTCGAAACTCAGACGTGCTATGCAAATTTGGACTTCGGATTCGGACTAAGAAGGACAAAATACATGTTAAAACATATATCGCATGCCCAGATCACGATTCTATATCTTTTGGGGGATATCCAAAGGTTTTTCAGTTTTTTAAGGTTAGGTCGAAATCCAAACGTGATGGAGAATTTCTGACCCCGGATTCGGATTCAGCGACCCAAAATACATATAACTGCATATGCCGCATATCCAGATCATGACAAACTTTGTTGTTTGTGGGGTTGTGTTATCATAGTATATATAGTTGTTATAGTTATTACTGATTTTCTAAGGCGGTAAGGGGCGTGTCCAAATTTCAAAAAAACCTTGTGACACTGCAATATATACGTATGTTGTCACAAAATTTCATGACTCTAGCTCTTATAGTTTCCGAGATCCAGGTGTTCATTCGGACGGACAGACGGACAGACAGACAGACGGACAGACGGACAGACAGACATGGCTCAATCGACTCGGCTACTGATACTGATTCATAATATATATAGTTTATGGGGTCGGAGATGCCTCCTTCTGCCTGTTACGCACATTTCCGTTCCGACAAACACAATAGTCCATGAATTTTTTTAAAATCCATGGCCTAAAAAAGTTTATCGACGCTCACGTGGATGTCTTCCTTCTTGCTGAGGGTGTCTTCCATCTTGCTGAGGGTGTCTTCCTTCTCGGGTTTAGTTTAATAGACTTCCTTCTTGCTGAGGGTGTCTTCCTTCTTGGGTTTAGTTAAATAATCTTCCTTGTTGGGTTTAGTTTAATATGTTTGAGTAGCACTTTTAAGTTTTTATTTAAAGAGCGTTTTTTGAATATTAGCTCTCTTTCACTTCTTGGTTTAAGTTTGGTATGTTTGAGTAGCACTTTTGAGAGCGTTTTTGAATATTTGCTCTTCTTCCTTGGACACCTTTTTATTTACTTCAAGGTTTCTTTCTTTTAAATAAATGGTCTGTTAGTGAGTTCTTAAAGAGCGTTTTCGAATATTTGCTCTCTTTGTAACACAGGAAACCGGTCACTCGCGACACTTGGGAATTATGGTTGTTAATTCCTTTTTGTGTTATTTTCACTTGTAAGTCACTTAAGGATTTCGTTTATCCTTTTGTGCGTGATTCAACTGGAAAAATTTAACGCGAGCCCCACGTCTGGGCGCCAATTAATCAAACCGTTTCTAGGAGTTTGAAAAAAATATATTTTATTTGAGGAGTACGACTCCGTTTCTTCTGTGTACAAAATTAAGACTGAAGTTACAATATTGTTCTGAGGACAAAGTAGCCTTTGAAGATGTCAAAGCTTCTGCTGATCGAGCTAAAGCTTTAAGCTCGTGATGCTGTTTGGACGAAGGAGGATTTGTTTACAAATGAACATTGGGTGTTTTGCGCGCTAGGCTTATTATTCTCAAGAAGAGTTTGTTTACATGGAGTGTTTTGCGCGCTAGGCTTTTTATTCTCAAGAAGGGTTTGTTTACAAATAGACCTTGAGTGTTTTGCGCGCTAGGTTTTTTAAGCTGCGTGGATGGTTTATTGATTCCACGAAGAGTTACTCGTGACTCAATGGAAATTGTTTAGAATACCGAAATATGGGGGGCTGAGAATGAATTGTCAAGAGTCCGAAAAGACTATGAAAAGTTGTTTACAATTTACATAAGGAACGCTGAGTAACTGAGGGTGATAACTTACACACCACTTAAAGTGCGTGTGCATATATTCTCTTGTTGCATTGCATACCCCGCACCCCGCATTTTACATTGCTGCCTACAAACGTAGTTACAGCAAAAGTTTAGCCTGCTAATTTTCGGATCGCTTGGATCACTTTCGTTTGTTTGCTCACACAACGCATAGTTTGCGCGTGTGTGTGTATAAGCAAGTTAGATTTACATAGTCAGCGCCGTTGCGAGGGTAGCTCACAAAGTTTGTGACATTTATTCCTTTCCTTTCCTCATCCAAGCCGACCTCAGGGCAAAGAACTGATCATGATTGCTCCGTAGTTTCGAGCCACCGATCCCAGTTGCCGAAAATGCGTTTGCCAACATTTAGTGGCAAACATTCGGAGTACAAAAATTTTATGTGCCTGTTTGAAAGCTTAGTCGCTAATGACAATTCCTTATCAAACGTCGAAAAGTTCAATCACTTAGTTTCGTGTTTGTCAGATGAAGCATTGGGGGTAGTTAAGCCGTATCAATTAACGGATTGTAACTACCCAAAGGCCCTCGCTAGTCTCAAAGAAGTATATGACAATAAATGTCTTATATTCTTTGATACAGTTTCGCGATTGTTTGACATACCTAGCATGACAAAAGCATCTGCATCGAGTTTGAGATCGATCATAGATACGGTGTCTGCTATTTACGCCTCGTTGTCGTCGTTAGGTAACGACAAAGACATTGCTAATGCAATGATAATTCACATGGTCATGGCAAAAGTAGATCATGTTACCAAATCTCGTTTTGAAGAGCAGCTTGACTATGATACGCTGCCATCTTGGGAAGATTGTGCTAGACAACTGAATAAAATGTATCAGTATCTGTCAGCAGAAGAGTCAACTCGTGACAAAACAAAGTCGCGAGTTGACGCTAAGAAGCCACATCAGTTTAAATCGTCCTTTGCTTGTGCTGATGGAGGGCGTTCATCATCGTCTGTGTGCGTCTTTTGCAAGGCAGAAACGCACAATATTGATTCGTGTCCATCGTTTACTGCAATATCAGTGATGCAGCGTTTTGAATTCGTCAAAACACAAAAGTTGTGCCTAAATTGTTTGGTTGTGGGGCATATGGTGTCACAATGTAAGGCATCAAAATGTCGAATTTGCTCGAAGCCTCACCATTCGTTGCTTCACAGGTATACTACCTCTGCTCAAGGTGAGGTATCCACACTTCAAGCGACTATGTCAGACGCGTATTTGGGGCATGTAGCAACCAATGAACAAATTGTTCTCGCCACAGCTTTCGTTAATGTAAAAGACAGATTTGGCAAGCTGCATCCTGCACGAGCTTCACTTGATAGTGGCTCCCAAATCAATTTGATGACTGAGAGTATGGCACAGATGTTACGGCTCAAGCGGGAGGCCAACATCTTTAGCTATATCGATGGTTGGTGGTGCAACAATAGATAGCAAAAATAAGATATGTGCTTCTATTCAGTCACGCATAAATTCTCACAACTTTTCGGCGGAATGTTGGGTATTGAAATCCATCTCAACAACACAGCCTGGACATTCAATGGGTATTTCAAATTGGAAAATACCCAAAAATATAAAACTGGCAGACCCACAATTCAATAGGCCAGCTAAGGTGGACATTCTGTTGGGAGCAGAATTGTTTTACGAATTATTGTGCGTTGGGCAAATAAAACTAGGTGCTGAACTTCCTTTAATGCAAAAAACGCTGCTAGGATCGATAGTAGCAGGCAAATGTACTGGACAAGTGCCTAGGCATCAGTTCAGTGGGTGTCTAATGGCTCAAACTAATTGTTCTCTCGACTCGGTAGTTAACCGTTTCTGGGAATTGGATCAATCTCCGTTCGAGTCGAAGGCTGTTCGTCAAACAGCTGAACAACAGGCTTGTGAACTGTTCTTCGAGAAAACCGTAAAGCAGTTATCTTCTGGTCGTTTCCAAGTGGATCTCCCTTTCAAGACCGATCCAAAAGTTCTTGGCCTGTCTTTTCAAACTGCTGAAAGGCGTTTTTTGCAACTTGAGCGTAAATTATCAAAGGATGCAGTTCTTAAAAACATGTACCATGACTTTATGAAGGAATATTTAGATTGGGGACACATGTCCATTCTGAAGTCAACTCCTCTAGAACAGCATTATTATACTCCTTATCAATGCGTTCTTAGGCCTGAAAATTCCTCCACCAAGCTTAGTTTAGTTTTCGACGCTTCTAATAAGACGTCAACAGCTGTTTCACGTAACGAAACACTGATGGTGGGGCCGACAATTCAGAGGGAGCTATATTCAACCCTGATTAATTTTCGGTTGAATAAGTATGCCGTTACTGCTAACATTTCAAAAATGTATAGGCAGATAAATGTCTCTGAAAAAGACAGAAATTTCCAACTTATTCTGTGGAGAGTAAATGTTTTAAAAAATATTCAGGCATACCGACTTAATACAGTCGCATACGGTACAGCTTCTGCACCTTTTCTGTCGATACGCTGCTTGTTTGAGTTCAAAATGAAAACTTCGGAAGATAAAAAAGGTGTGACGGTTGGCACACTAGCGGAAGTTCCGCAAAATTGTTTTGTGGAGTTGATACATCGTCACTCCAAGTTTGCTAAGCTAGTTCGAATAGTCGCATATATGCTTCGTTTTTGCTTCAAACGGCTTAGACCAGACTCTCGTGTGGTATCGTCATTAGAAAGGAAAATTTCGTTCCTTAAATTACCAAGCATAGTACAAAGCATTACATTTAGAGTATCTGGTGTAGACTTTTGTGGGCCGTTCTTTATCAGCTATAGGATCAGAGGTAGACCACCTGTAAAAACGTATGTTGCCGTTTTTGTTTGTTTCGCCTCAAAAGCAGTTCACTCGGAACTTGTCAGAGACCTATCCACTGATTCCTTTTTGAATATTTTTAAAAGGTTCATTTGGAGGCGCGGACGACCCGAGACGATGTTCAGCGACAATGCAACGAACGTCGTGGGAGCGAGCAACATGCTGAAGGAGCTGCAGGCGGCACACCTGGAGAGCAAGGAGCGACTGACAGGGTACGCAGCGGAGCGAGGGGTGCACTGGAAGTTTATTCCTCCTCGAGCACCGCACTTCGGAGGACTGTGGGAAGCAGCGGTGAAGGCTGCCAAGCACAGGCTGGTGCGAACGCCGGACGAGTTGAGCACGCATCTGGTGGACGTCGAAGCGTTGCTCAACTCCTAAACCACGTCTCGTCGACAGCACCGATCCCAAAGATGGCGAGAGGATCACACCAGGGCATTTACTCATCGGGCAGCCTTTGCTTGCGCTGCCGCACGGATCAGGACCAGAAGAGTCGAGCAACAAGCCAGGACGCGCGTACTGGAAGCGGTGGCAGCAGTTGTCGGCGCTCAGACTGCACTTCTGGCGCAAGTGGTCCAAAGACTACCTGCTCAGTATGCAGCAGCGCACACAGTGGACCAAAGGCGAGGCCAATCTGGTGGAAGGCGCGGTCGTCATGGTGCACGACGACAACGCACCCCCGCAACGATGGACCATCGGGCGCGTAACACGCATAGTCCCAGGGGTCAACGGCAAGGTTCGGGTAGTGGACCTAAAAACACCAGCATGCGCAATTAGACGGCCTATCCACAAGCTGGTCTTGCTCCCGACTTGTTAAAGACCGGAGCTCTTCAACTGGGCCGGAATGTTGGAGCTCGTCTATGTTAAACTAAGATAGAATTTAAGAGAGCACATGAAGTGTCGTCAAGTTGAGAAGATCGGCAAATGCCGACGTCTAATTCGGAGAGTGCGGTCGGACTGTGACCCACTCTCACCTATATTATACCATAGACTAGTTTCGTATGTGCACTGAAGCCAACTACACATCGTATACACTCGTACAATTAAAAACTTTTTGAAGTCGAACTCCGCGTCCTTTTATTTAGTTAATTAATAACGTTTATTTCGATTCTCTAAAAAAGCTTAGAGAATTTTCATTGGCGCCCGAGCAGGGACTCGAGATTCGGCGGGTTTTTATATATATTATATTGTCGGTTGTAGTTGGCTTCGCGCGTCGTGTGTGAAAAGTAAACACCAAAAAGTGAATTTTACTGGATTGACGTTTTCGCCAAAGGAGGTCATCAACGTTGGAAGCTTAAATGGAAGCTAGTCGTCGCTCTATGTCTATCGATTCTCTAGACAGCCTACAGGTATTTAGTATCAAAAATTGAGCAAGTCTTGTTGCTTGAAACGACGAAATTGTCGAAATAAATATAGGAGTACATAATCGCATGTACTAAGAGCTCAAATTTTGATACTTAGTCTTTGAATATTGCATGCAAGCTGTGTACCTGCATATGTATATACGTGTGTACGTGATTGCTTCTACACACATCGATACATTTGTATTTACATTGAAACATAAATATGTATGTCTACATACGTACATATACATACATAGATGCACATATGACCAACTAACCCCAACAACAAAAGAACATTAAATAAAAAAGGCCATAATACGTTGCATTTGTGTTATAATACTAACCTGCTTGCTTAAATAATAAATAATAAGAAACAAAAACGGCAACATTTACCTTAGCTAAAAACATAAAATTGGTGGCTTACATATTTATTAAATAATTGAGTGTGTGCGTGTAAATGCAAATTGTCGCTGTTCGATCTTCGGTTAGCGTATATATTACAAATTAACTTGGAACAGCAGTGAATACATAAACTGCATAAGTACGTGCATGTTAGAGTTTGCATATACACACATACAGTTGTTGTTGCGTTCCTTTAGGCTCACATACTTTCGTTGTTTCGACTTCGCTTGCATTTGGCGCTTCTCGCATTTCGTCACTCCGCACCCCGCATATTTTATTGCTGTCTACAAACGTAGCACAGAAAACGTTTGATTTGATTTTCGTTTTCTCTTGTTTCTCTTTTCGTTTGTTTGATATACACACCACTTAGAGTGCGTGTGCATATATTCTCTTGTTGCATTGCATACCCCGCACCCCGCATTTTACATTGCTGCCAACAAACGTAGTTACAGCAAAAGTTTAGCCTGCTAATTTTCAGATCGCTTGGATCACTTTCGTTTGTTTGCTCACACAACGCATAGTTTGCGCGTGTGTGTGTATAAGCAAGTTAGATTTACATAGTCAGCGCCGTTGCGAGGGTAGCTCACAAAGTTTGTGACATTTATTCCTTTTTGATTTCTATAAGTGTTTCCTTTAGTCAACATGTCTGAGACCGAAAAGACAAGTGAAAAGCCACAAATCAGCAAGACAAGTGCAAAATTACGAATGTGCTTGCAAAGATTTGACAAAGTTAGTGCTGATATTGCTCGTATGCAAACAGCAATTAAAGCAAAGACCATTTCATCTGATAAAACAGAGTTAGCGTGGCGATTAGAGCTTTTAGAAGGTTATATACAGAATGCAATGGATTTACAGACTGATCTGGATAATTTAAGCCCTCTTAATGATTCTAGAGGGCCATTAGAGGACTTGTGTGTCGTCACAAGAGCGTTGTACATTAACGCATCCAAGCCGACCTCAGGGCAAAGAACTGATCATGATTGCTCCGTAGTTTCGAGCCACCGATCCCAGTTGCCGAAAATGCGTTTGCCAACATTTAGTGGCAAACATTCGGAGTACAAAAATTTTATGTGCCTGTTTGAAAGCTTAGTCAATAATGACAATTCCTTATCAAACGTCGAAAAGTTCAATCACTTAGTTTCGTGTTTGTCAGATGAAGCATTGGGGGTAGTTAAGCCGTATCAATTAACGGATTGTAACTACCCAAAGGCCCTCGCTTGTCTCAAAGAAGTATATGACAATAAATGTCTTATATTCTTTGATACAGTTTCGCGATTGTTTGACATACCTAGCATGACAAAAGCATCTGCATCGAGTTTGAGATCGATCATAGATACGGTGTCTGCTATTTATGCCTCGTTGTCGTCGTTAGGTAACGACAAAGACATTGCTAATGCAATGATAATTCACATGGTCATGGCATATCTCACTTATTTATAGTTCGATTTAAATGAAATTTTCACATAACGCCCGTGGCAAGGTATTTGTCATGTTAAATATACAACTTTGGTTGTTGAGGTAATATTGTAGTTTTTAAATAGTTATTACTGATTTACAGAGGCGGGAAGGGGCGTGTCCAAATTTTAAAAAAACTTTGAGACACTGCAATATATACATAAGTTGTCACTAAATTTGATGACTCTAGCTCTTATAGTTTCTGAGATCCAGGTGTTCCGACAGACAGACATTGCTCAATCGACTCGGCTACTGATACTGATTCAGAATATATAGGTTATACGGTCGGAGATGCCTTCTTCTGCCTGTTACGCACATTTCCGTTCCAACAAACACAATGGACCATGAATTTTTTTAAAATCCATGGCCTAATCCGTGGCCAGTACTATAAGATTATTAAAGTATGATCATGTTATTAGGTCTGTCATTTTTCTGTATATGAAAACAAAGATATTCATTTTAACAAATTGACACATGTTTGTTTTTTTTAATTATTAGTAAATATTAAATTGGTAAAAGCAAGAAACGTTTAACATCATCAATGAATTACAACTAAAATTGCAAGCACTTCACAACTTATTCTTCTAAAAATAACTAAGTTATATTTTAACGTTATCGTACCCAAGTTCGTCTTCAAGTTTACCCAACATATGGTACATACATAGAATCTATAAGCCAGTGGTGCTCACAGCCCTATGCTCATAGGAAAGGCCTCTGCCCAAGCTATGGCCACACACGTACACATACATTCGTGTGACTTCGGCAGATGCTCTACGGGCTGTGTTCTTTATGTTTTTATGTTCAGTGTAAAGCGCACACAAACGCAATTGAAAGAATGTAACTATATGCGTGGACACCACTCTGCTATAAACGCATTGATACTAGGTTAAAAAATACAAACGCTACAGTCAGGAGCTGACTGTGTAAGGCCAAGGATTATCATAGTATACCGTAGGCAATAGGTATAGGTATGCATTTCTAGCGCGTACCAAATTTCATTACATGTGCTTCTTCTTGATTTTTTTTGGCACAAACTAAGAATGCATATTGCGTCTTGTCGTTTTGTCTAATGTCTCACCATTTTCGACAACTGCGATAGATGTTCAGTGACTGAGTGGACTATGTCCCGGACTCTTAGGCGGCCAATGATATTGAGCGTGTTCGAGGTTCGATTGCTGCCGCGATCAACATGTGAAATTCTTTTGTATTTCATAATTTTTTTAAAATAAATTAAAAGCTCAAAAACATTAAAGAGGGGCGACGGCGGTAGGCGATTTTTAAGTTTTAGTTACGCAATGTATGTAATTAGAACTTAGTTTTCTTTCAACACAACAGCAACTGCAAAACTAATTGTACATATTTATGTATGTACATATATACAATCGTGCAATAATGTGTGTTGAAGTGGGATGCCAATACATATGTACATGTGGATATGCAGACATGTATGTATGGGCGTCCCACTCGCACATTCATAGCTTTACAAGGGCTTATGATCTATCTCTGGTATTTTCTAGCATTCCAATTGCAAAATATTGAGAGCAACATCCAATTGGAATCTTACTGAACTAGCAAAGTCATAACAGACAAAATACGGAAAGAGTGACGGTATTGAAGAACGCATTAGTTCGCGTTTTTTGATGCGTGTTAAATAATATAAAAATACTTAACATTAATTATAAATAATTAATATTATTTATTAATAGCTATAAAAAGCTATAAAAAATGAAAATTCGAACCCTCCTCAACCGAGAGTTGAACACACGAACTCACTCCCAGCCGTCCGCCACTCTAACCACTCGGCCATTGCCCCACTCCTTGGCCCATCGGCAAAGCTGCATTGTGAACCAATTCTGTTACCATACAATGCAAATAAAAAGTTTAATAATATGCTGTGTGTCTGACGCTAGATTCGAACTTCGGTATGCTTGCGTAAATTAGGTCTGCTTAATTATATATGTTCAAAGTGAGTTTAATTCGTATCATATCTCACTTATTTATAGTCCGATTTTAATGAAATTTTCACATAACGCCCGTTTTAAGGTATTTGTCATGTAAGATATACAACTTTGGTTGTTGAGTTAATATTGTAGTTTTTAAATAGTTATTACTGATTTACAGAGGCGGGAAGAGGCGTGTCCAAATTTTAAAAAAACTTTGAGACACTGCAATATATACGTATGTTGTCACAAAATTTGATGACTCTAACTCTTATAGTTTCTGAGATCCAGGTGTTCATACAGACAGACAGACATGGCTCAATCGACTCGGCTACTGATACTGATTCAGAATATATGTATATAGTTCGGAGATGCCTCCTTCTGCCTGTTACACACATTTCCGTTCCGACAAACATATTGTGTTTGAAAAACCTTTGGATATCCCCCAAAAGATATAGAATCGTGATCTGGGCATGATTCGGATTCGGATTCGGATTCAGAAGGTCCAAAAACATAAAGAAACATATATCGCATGACCCGATCATGACCCCCCATTATTTTTTGGGCCTTCAAAAATTTTTCGAGTTTTTTGAGGTTAAGTCGAAACTCAGACGTGCTATGCAAATTGGGACTTCGGATTCGGACTAAGAAGGACAAAATACATGTTAAAACATATATCGCATGCCCAGATCACGATTCTATATCTTTTGGGGGATATCCAAAGGTTTTTTAGTTTTTTGAGGTTAGGTCAAAATCCAGACGTGATGGAGAATTTCTGACTCCGGATTCGGATTCAGCGACCCAAAGTACATATAACTGCATATGCCGCATACCCAGATCATGACAAACTTTGTTTTTGTGGGGTTGTGTTATCATAGTATAAATAGTGTTTATAGTTATTACTCATTTTCAGAGGCGGGAAGGGGCGTGTCAAAATTTCAAAAAAACTTTGAGACACTGCAATATATACGTATGTTGTCACAAAATTTGATGACTCTAGCTCTTACAGTTTCTGATATCCAGGTGTTCATACAGACAGACAGACAGACAGACGGACAGACAGACATGGCTCAATCGACTCGGCTACTGATACTGATTCAGAATATATATAGTTTATGGGGTCGGAGATGCCTCCTTCTGCCTGTTACGCACATTTCCGTTCCGACAAACACAATAGACCATGAATTTTTTTAAAATCCATGGCCTAAAAATTATGAAATACAAAAGAATTTCACATGTTGATCGCGGCAGCAATCGAACCTCGAACACGCTCAATGTCATTGGCCGCCTTAGAGTCCGGAACATAGTCCACTCAGCCACTGAACATGTCACGTAGTCGTCGTAGTGAAACATTAGACAAAACGACAAGACGCCAAAAAAATCAAGAAGAAGCCCATATAATGAAATTTGGTACGCGCTAGAAATGCATACCTATACTTATTGCCTACGGTATACTGTGGTAATCCATGGCCTTATACAGTCAGCTCCTGACGGTAGCGTTTGTATTTTTAGGCCATGGATTTTAAAAAAATTCATGGACTATTGTGTTTGTCGGAACGGAAATGTGCGTAACAGGCAGAAGGAGGCATCTCCGACCCCATAAACTATATATATTATGAATCTGTATCAGTAGCCGAGTCGATTGAGCCATGTCTGTCTGTCCGTCTGTCCGTGTGTCTGTCTGTCTGTATGAACACCTGGATCTCGGAAACTATAAGAGCTAGAGTCATGAAATTTTGTGACAACATACGTATATATTGCAGTGTCTCAAAGTTTTTTTGAAATTTGGACACGCCCCTTTCCGCCTCAGAAAATCGGTAATAACTATTTAAAAACTATTTAAAATCTACAATATTAGCTCAACAACCAAAGTTGTATATCTTACATGACAAATACCTTGCCACGGACGTTATGTGCAAATTTCATTTAAATCGCACTATAAATAAGTGAGATATGATACGAATTAAACTCACTTTGAACATACATACTTAAGCATACCTAATTTACGCAAGCATACCGAAGTTCAAATCTAGCGTCAGACACACAGCATTTTATTAAACTTTTTATTTGCATTGTATGGTAACAGAATTGGTTCACAATGCAGTTTTGCCGATAGGCCAAGGAGTGAGGCAATAGCCGAATGGTTAGAGTGGCGGACGGCAAATTCAAAAGACTGTGAGAGAGTGCGTGTGTTCAACCCCCGGCGGGTGCGAATTATTTATTTTATTTTATTTTATTAATTATTTTTTATTTTGTTTATTTATTTTATTCTTATAAACTAAAAGAAAAGTTACAGTCAAGCGGGCTGTGATATATCCGCTACAAGCAAATTAAATTATTTAATTACATTTAAATAAAATTTGCAATTAGAATGCTAGAAAATAACAGAGATCATGCCCTTGTAAAGTTATGAATGTGCGAGTGGGACGCCTATACATACATGACTTCATATCCACATGTATGTATTGGCGTCCCATTTCAACACACATTGTTGCACGATTG
Source organism: Zaprionus capensis (assembly GCA_018903675.1). NCBI lineage: Eukaryota > Metazoa > Arthropoda > Insecta > Diptera > Drosophilidae > Zaprionus > Zaprionus capensis. The sequence goes on along the minus strand of JAEIFN010000878.1, from coordinate 115,820 downwards.
TATATACATACATAAATATGTACAATTAGTTTTGCAGTTGGTGTTGTGTACCGACGAAAGAAAACTAAGTTCTAATTACATACATTGCGTAACTAAAACTTAAAAATCGCCTACCGCCGTCGCCCCTCTTTAATGTTTTTGAGCTTTTAATTTATTTTAAAAAAATTATGAAATACAAAAGAATTTCACATGCTGATCGCGGCAGCAATCGAACTTCGAACACGCTCAATATCATTGGCCGCCTTAGAGTCCGGGACATAGTCCACTCAGCTACTGAACATCTCCCGCAGTCGTCGAAAATGGTGAGACATTAGATAAAACGACAAGACGCAATATGCATTCTTAGTTTGTGCCAAAAAAATCAAGAAGAAGCACATGTAATGAAATTTGGTACGCGCTAGAAATGCATACCTACGAGTATACCTATTGCCTACGGTCTACTATGATAATCCATGGCCTTATACAGTCAGCTCCTGACTGTAGCGTTTGTATTTTTTTTATTTATATTGAAATTTAATTAAATAATTTAATTTGTTTGACTGTAACTTTTCTTTTAGTTTATTAGAATAAAATAAATAAACAAAATAAAATAAGAAATATTTAATCAATGAAAATTCGCACCCTCCTCAACATGGAGTTGAACTCACGCACTCTGTCGCGGCCGTCCGCCACTCTTACCACTCGGCCATTGCCTCACTCCTTAGCCCATCGGCAAAGCTGCATTGTGAACCAATTCTGTTACCATACAATGCAAATAAAAAGTTTAATAAAATGCTGTGTGTCTGACGCTAGATTTGAAGTTCGGTATGCTTGCGTAAATTAGATATGCTTAAAGTGAGTTTAATTCGTATTATATGTCACTTATTTATAGTCCGATTTAAATGAAATTTTCACATAACGTCCGTGGCAAGGTATTTGTTATGTAAGATATACAAGTTTGGTTGTTGAGCTAATATTGTAGTTTTTAAATAGTTATTACTGATTTATAGAAGCGGTAAGGGGCGTGTCCAGATTTTAAAAAAACTTTGAGACACTACAATATATACGTATGTTGTCACAAAATTCGATGACTCTAGCTCTTACAGTTTCTGATATCCAGGTGTTCATACTGACAGACAGACAGACAGACAGACAGACAGACGGACAGACAGACATGGCTCAATCGACTCGGCTACTGATACTGATTCAGAATATATATAGTTTATGGGGTCGGAGATGCCTCCTTCTGCCTGTTACGCACATTTCCGTTCCGACAAACACAATAGACCATGCATTTTTTTAAAATCCATGGCCTAAAAATGTAACTATATGGGTGGGCACCACCTTGCTATAAACGCATTGATACCAAATGAATGTGGCCACCATGGAAAGTTATAGTCCAAATACTTTATTGACGTCCATTACACTATACGATATTAAAGAAGAAAACTCCCTGCGGAACAAGCATTTCTTTAACACCAATCGCTATAAGAATATATTACATTTATACTTCGACCATTGAAAATGGTCAAAAAAGGGTATACTAACTTTGTGCAAATGTATATAACATGAAGAAGGAGGCGTCGGAGACCCCATAAAGTATATATTCTTGCTCAGGATCACAAGCCGAGTTGATTGAGCCATGTCTGTCTGTCTGTCCGTCTGTCTGTGATTTCAGCTATTATAAAAGATAGAGTTATCAAATTTGGCATGAAGACTCCTGTGTACTATAAGCTGATCAAGTTTATTTCAAATGTTAGGGTCTGTGTACTATAAGCTAATCAAGTTTATTTCAAATGTTAGGTGCCACGCCCACCGCCCCCGTAAATCATAAATTTAATTTTTGAACTCAATTCGGAAGCGCTGTATAAAATCTACAACTTTCTGACTTTAACATATACTAAGCTGAATGATTTATCTACGTATTCTCCAAATTACAATCCGATCGGACATTAATCACAGAAGAAATGCTTCTGTTAGCTAACAAGAGAGGCGGGCGAGCGCAAACCGCGAGCGCCATCTGTTGGGAATAATTGTAAAGCATGTGCATATGTATATGTGTATGAATTTAATAAATTAAACTACACGGGAACACTTGCGCGTGCTGCGCGACTGTTGCTTTTCTTACTGGTCATGGGTACATAGATAACTACTCTAGCCATGGGTACTCTTTTCACCTACCCATTTAGGGGTACTTTCAAAAGTACTCTTATTGTAGGTACTTCTTTTTCTAGACCATTCATTGGTACCTACAAAAGTACACTAATCAGGGTAGCTGCTCTAATCATGGGTACCCAATTCTCTACTTACTGGTAAACGATGTGGTGGGGATTGACCCTATTTGCGGACATTTCATACAAAAAAACGAAATGATAAAATAAAATACATTGATTATAGTTTGTAAAGTAAGTAGGGGTAGTCCCTAAGTAAGTACTTATTTCACCAGCTACGAACTAGTGGCCAGTACTATAAGATTATTACAGTATGATCATGTCATTAGGTCTGTCAATTTTCTGTATATGAAAACAAAGCACAAAAATATTCATTTTAACACATTGACAAATGTTTTTTTTTTTTTAATTATTAGTAAATATCAAATTGGTAAAAGCACGAAACGTTTAACATCATCAATGAATTACAACTAAAATCGCAAGCACTTCACAACTTATTCTTCTAAAAATAACTAAGTTATAATTTAACGTTATCGTACCCAAGTTCGTCTTCAAGTTTACCCAACATACATACATAGAATCTATAAGCCAGTGGTGCCCACAACAAATGCAACTGAACAAATGTAACTATATGCGTGGACTCTGCTATAAACGCATTGATACTAGGTTAAAAAATAAAAATAATCTATATTCGAATTTATAATAGATGATATACATAAGTATTTAACTTTGCTGCGAGAGCAAGGATGCGGTCTAGTATCTCTTGATCCCATCCCACTTATATATGCAATCATTCGTTACTGTTTGAATATGTTTGAGATTGATTTATATCATTCACTGTCATCTGCACACTTTTTACAAATCAAGTGAGAAATCGTGAATTCGAAGCATTTAACAAGTAATATTTAAGGCTACTGCTTTGGGTTTTAGCGTTAAAGTATACTCTATACTCTAGAGGTGTGCATCTCAAAATATAAAATAAATAAATATGGGTGTGATGTGACAAGTGTCAAAGTATCCGAATATTCAAAAGTTAAATTTTGATGCATGAAACCGAATTGATCATTTTCTATAATGAATTAAATTGAACTTCCTTTGCATACGCCTCGCTTTGCATTTTATCGCGTAATCTTGTAATGTCCTCATCTATCCGCACAATCAATCGAATTTTCTGTAAAAATACATATAGGTTAGATAGACATACATATGATATTGCTGTGGTCGTCTTCATATCTTACATCGCACAAGTCTCCTGGTGTTCTCTTCCATAACCATACCATGTACGCTGGTATATAAAGCATCGAAGACAACGCGGTAAACCATCCAAACGCCTGTGCCCACAATGGATAGTTATAGTCCAAATACTTTATTGACGTCCATTGCACTATATTAAAGAAGAAAACTCCCTGCGGAACAAGCATTTCATTAGCACCAATCGCTATAAAAATATATATTATATTTATACCCTTCGACCATTGAAAATGGTCAAAAAAGGGTATACTAACTTTTTGCAAATGTATGTAAAATGCAGAAGGAGGCGTCGGAGACCCCATAAAGTATATACATAAATTCTTGCTCAGGATCACAAGCCGAGTCGATTGGCAGGAAGAGCCCTGTGTGCTATAAGCTGATCAAGTTTATTTTAAATGTTAGGTGACACGCCCACCGCCCCCGTAAATCAAAAATTTAATTTTTGAACTCAATTTGTAAGCGCTGTATAAAAGCTACAACTTTCTGACTTTAACATATACTAAGCTATATGAATTATCTATTTATTATCCAAATTGCAATCCGATCGGACCATAATCACTGAAGTTCTTTCAAAAAGGATGAGCATAAAACCAAATGCTTCTGTCAGCTAACAAGAACGGCGGGCGAGCGCCAAGTGCGAGCGTCATCTGTCGTGTCCATATGTATATGGTATGTGTATGAATTTAACAAATTAAACTACACGGGAACATAGGTCGAAAGGTATCCCACTGTCGCGTGCTGCGCGACTGTTGCTTTTTTTACTGGTTGTATATTCATTTTATACATATATGTTATATCTGCCTATAGTTCTTATACAGGAAACATCATGGTATCACTTGCTTTTATAATACTATACCTGAGATCTGATCTGGACAGTCTGGACAGACATGGACTCAGCTCGAGGCTGCCATGCCTACTTCTGCTTGTTACAAATATTTACAAGCTTGAATACCCGTCGAAAGGTGTACAAATTTATTGTATTTATTTATTTAATTTTATATTCATATTAATATACTTAATAAATACATAAAATATACTATACACAAGCATCGAACAAATAGAGTACTCAAACAGAGAGAGTCGAACGCTCACTTGTGAAACACTTCGTGTGCTGAGGTCCCTATCTCCACATAGCATCAAATGAGTAGATTCCGTTGTTTGAGTACTCTATATGTTCGATGCTTAGTGGTGATACATATTAAAATCGAGTGTGGCCCTATTAGAGTTGCCAGAGAGTTGCTACGCTTTAAAAGTGAAAATAAATCGATTTATTTTTTTAAAAATTCAAGGAAAAAATCTATTAAAATCGATTTAAATCGAAAATTTGAAGTGTAAGAAAAAAAACGGTTTTTTGGCTTGAAATTATAGAAAAAAAAATACAAACGCTACAGTCAGGAGCTGACTGTATAAGGCCATGGATTACCATAGTATACCGTAGGCAATAAGTATAGGTATGCATTTCTAGCGCGTACCAAATTTCATTATATGTGCTTCTTCTTGATTTTTTTGGCACGAACTAAGAATGCAGATTGCGTCTTGTCGTTTTGTCTAATGTCTCACAATTTTCGAAGGCTACGAGACATGTTCAGTGGCTGAGTGGACTATGGCCCGGACTTTAATGCGGCCAATGATATTGAGCGTGTTCGAGGTTCGATTGCTGCCGCGATCAACATGTGAAATTCTTTTGTATTTTATAATTTTTTTTAAATAAATTAAAAGCTCAAAAACATTTAAGTAGGGCGGCGGCGGTAAGCGATATTTATGTTTTAGTTACGCAATATATGTAATTAGATCTTAGTTTTCTTTCGTCGGTACACAACAGCAACTGCAAATCTAATTGTACATATGTATGTACATATATACAATCGTGCAATAACGTATGTTGAAGTGGGACGCCAATACATACATGTGGATATGCAGACATGTATGTATGGGCGTCCCACTCGCACATTCATAACTTTACAAGGGCTAATGATCTCTGTTATTTTCTAGCATTCTAATTGCAAAATATTGAGAGCAAAACAAAATAAGAAACATCCAATTGGAATCTTACAGAACTTGCAAAGTCATAACAGACAAAATACGGAAAGAGTGACGGCATTGAAGAACGCAGTAGTTCGCGTTTTTTTGATGCGTGCTGAATAATATAAAAATACTTAACTTTATTTATAAATAATTAATATTATTTATAGGTATTATAATTTGATTGTCTTTCATATGAAAACAAAGTAATGAATATTTTTTTTATTTTTATTGAAATTTAATTAAATAATTTAATTTGTTTGACTGTAACTTTTCTTTTAAATAATTATTAGAATAAAATAAATAAACAAAATAAAATAATAAATAATTAATAAATAAAAATTTGCACCCGCCTCAACCGGTAGTTGAACACACGCACTCTCTCGCAGCCGTCCGCCACTCTAACCACTCGGCTATTGCCTCACTCCTTGGCCTATCGGCAAAACTGCATTGTGAACCAATTCTGTTACCATACAATGCAAATAAAAAGTTTAATAAAATGCTGTGTGTCTGACGCTAGATTTGAACTTCGGTATGCTCGCGTAAATTAGGTATGCTTAAGTATACATATATGTTCAAAGTGAGTTTAATTCGTATTATATCTCACTTATTTATAGTCCGATTTAAATGAAATTTTCACATATGGCCCCTGGCAAGGTATTTGACATGTAAGATATACAAATTTGGTTGTTGAGCTAATATTGTGATTTTTAAATAGTTATTACTGATTTATAGAGGCGGGAAGGGGCGTGTCCAAATATAAAAAAAACTTTGAGACTGCAATATATATGTACGTATGTTGTCACAAAATTTGATGACTCTAGCTCTTACAGTTTCTGAGATCCAGGTGTTCATACAGACAGACAGACAGACAGACAGACGGCCAGACAGACATGGCTCAATCGACTCGGCTACTGATACCGATTCAGAATATATATAGTTTATGGGGTCGGAGATGCCTCCTTCTGCCTGTTACGCACATTTCCGTTCCGACAAACACAATAGACCATAAATTTGTTTAAAATCAATGGCCTAAAAATTAAAATTAACAGACAGACAGACAGACGGACAGACAGACATGGCTCAATCGACTCGGCTACTGATACTGATTCAGAATATATATAGTTTATGGGGTCGGAGATGCCTCCTTCTGCCTGTTACGCACATTTCCGTTCCGACAAACACAATAGACCATAAATTTGTTTAAAATCCATGGCCTAAAAATTAAATCGATGCATCGGAGAATATTGAAAACATCGATTAATCGATTTGAGATTCAACTTAACTTCCAGCTCTAACACGCGCCTATTGCTCCAATGTCTTAAGCTCTAACTCGCAGATTCTGCAGAGCTCATTAATCCCTTTACCTAGATTGCTAAGTTGTGCAGTATAAATAGAACTCTAAGAATTCTCTAACTGGCATCTTACTGAGTTTCATCATCTTTCTTAGACAAAGAGCGATTTTGCATTGCCCCAAGCCTGGATTTTGATTCCAGTGTTATAAGCGGATCTTTGTCTCCTTCGAATCAGGTACACCCTGATAGTGTCCCTAGCATAGCATTGTACACTCTGCTCCAGCTTTCGTTTTCTAATTTTCTGGTATACTGGTGTGTCCCGGTATCCATCGTTAAATGAAGATCCCATTCTTCCTTTCCTAAATAATTGAGATTGGTTTTTACCTCACTTACTAGTGTCGACTTGCCTGATTGCCTGACTATCGATATCGTTCTTTAGGTAATTCCCACTGAATTTTGATCTCTACGCATCTCCCCATGGCAAATGTGCCTATATTGCCCTATACTATATATATTATTAGAAAGTAAAAGTATAAAGCTATAACGGAATTTCAAGGTTGAATATAATATAGCTGTAAAAAGATCTTACCAAACAGATTGCAGGTGTTGTGACACACCAACAAAACTTCCACCACACTGTGGGATAATATCCTATCATGTCCTTAATGCCATCGTAAAATCGATCCACTCCGTAGCACCAGGAGATCGAAATGCACTCAAAGAATATTAGCCATAGAAGACAAAAGCCGCTTACTGCATATGAATCCAGAATTTGGAAGATATACATGCCACCCTATAAAGGTAATAAATAATAATAGTGTTTTCGCGACCTTTGTTTTTTATCATCTTTGTGGCTGGCTCGAGGTCAAAATAAAATAAAATAAATACAATTTGTTTATATTTTTCTTCCGATATATTTCGGTTACACTTCGGTAACCGTCTTCAGGGATTAATTTTGCACGTCTGCTCTTGCGGGCGCGGAGTTCCTAACCACAAAGATGGTAATAAATAATTATGTACCTAGCTTAACTTGTATTCAAACTTTCTATATAAAGAGTTAACAATCACCTGTGTTATGCAACTTAAACCAACTAGATAGCTTAGGAAGCAAACGATTGCAATAAAAATCTCCTTGCGCTTCCGCAACAATTGCGGCCATTCATCGATAATTGCAGTTATAAATCCCTCCATGGTGCAAAACTGTGAGTCCAAGCCGATAAGCAAAAGCATGAAAAAGAAGAGACACGACCACATGGGAGATCCCGGAAGCTGTAACACTGCGGAGGGATACACTAAAAATGCCAAGCCTGGGCCTGCATAACATAATATTATATATTGTATTAAGATTATTATAATTAAATCAATTTGCAAATATATCTGTACATATATTGATATAATATTTATTCAATATTTAAGTATACTAGTAGTAGTGAAAAACCATACAAAATATAATAAGCGTGGCTTATGACCTGCATTTGTTAATAACATTTTGACAAGTGTGCTTGTTGTGTTTGGCAAAAATATCGGCTAGATAAGCTATGATGCAGAAATCGAACCGATATTGACCTTAAGTCAGCTAAAATGTTACATACAAAATATATATATTCATAATCAGGATCAGTTCCAGAGTCTGTCTGTCTATGTAGTTGAACACGCCAATATTAGCAATTTGAAATGCCAGAGACTCCAAGCATTGCATGAAATTTACTTATAATATATATAATACTACTTTGCTACAATCAGGCCAAACTACATAGCCTTCTTAATTTCTTGTGTACAATTTCTTTCTTTCTAAAATACTTTTAAAGTTAAAATTATAATAACTAATTTCTATTACTATAGAGTATACCAGACCTCACACTCCTGCCTGTCTGTTTGCTGTCTGTGTTCAAATAGTAAGGTGAATTTTGAATTTCAACTTTAAGGGTTAACCGATTCAGGAAGTTGATAGGACTGCTAGTGCCATCTAGATGCATCTTTGCCTTCTCTTTCTCAAGTACAGAAAGTGTATTCGGCTAGAGAGAGATAGACGGACAGACGGACAGTAGTTCGATTGCTTTATTGATGCTGATTCAGAATATATATACTATACACTCTTAGAATCTTTAAGACGATACCTGATGCTGCCACTTCTGCTACGGGTCGTTGTTGCTCGTGTGCCATGAATCCAATTACAGAAAATATAACAAATCCAGCAAACATGCTGGTACTGGAATTCACCGTACATACAATCAAGGCGTCCCTGAAAAACAAATTTTGAATTGGACATATATTGGTCTAGTTGTGATCTTAGGTCGACTTACTTATACACGTTATTCGTGAATTTGTTGTAACTTCCAAGGGCGACTAAGGTGCCTAGACCAAGTCCGTACGAGAAGAATATTTGGGTCACAGCATCGATCCAAACCTGATATAAAGTATATGTAGTATCTGTAGAGTCCTTAGCGTCTTAAACTAGCATACCCACCTCTGATTGCGAAAGTTTCGAAAAGTTGGGTATGATATAGAATTTAATACCCTCTAAAGCTCCTGGCAGAGTGATGCCACGAATTAATAAAACTATTAGAAGGACATATGGAAAAAGTGCTGTGAAATAAACAACTTTCCCCGTCCATTTAACTCCTTTCCATATGCAAAAATAGCAAAGGATCCACACGAGCAGCAAGGTTCCCGCCAATTCCCACCGAATATGTCCAATTTCCTCAATTCCCGATGATATTTGCAGTGCGCGTCGCCTACAAAATGGCAATGTAAATGAGATCTAGTTAATTTATTTCCGATTGAAAACAATCGTAGAAATATACTATTTTTGAGTTTTTAAGACCCGCCCTTAGTTTTTTTTATTCCTACTAAGATGATCAAAAATGAGAACAACCGTTATGTGTGTGGGGTGGTCAAGTGACTCTTTACACATACATATCAACATTACATTAACATGTCCATTTAACTAAAGAGTTACTTGACTATCTGTATGTACAATTTCCCATCTTTAATTTGATATTACAATATATGTAAAAAGGTTTATATTAAATAAGAACATACTCCCAAAATTCTTTAACTGGATCTGTGAGGTCCGTGGAGGAAATATTCACAGCTGCCACTGAACAAATCTTTTTCGTCGTTCCATTTACCGCTATATTCCAACAGTTCAGATTTTTGCGTTCGTATTGATTGACGCAGTTAACGGTATTCCACCAGTTGCTGCATGTGCGCCATGGCACATCTGTAATAAAATCAGATCAGAGACTGAGAAGAGTTGCACTGTATGTAGTTTCGTGTTATACATACCAGCTCGCATTGACATAAAAAAATAGAAGACTGCCCAAGCCAAAATGACGATGTAATAAACGTTCATCCAGCAGGACATTACGGCAGCAGCATAACCGATTCCTAGAAGTACAAATTCAAAAAATTGCAATAACTTTCACATATAAAATGAACTTACCTTTAAAAATTGGAGCTATTTTGAATACACCCAAGCCTCCAATGGTCAGCATTTGGCCTAACGCCAACTCCATGAAAAACATGGGGATGCCGGCTAGAAACAACGTCAAAATGTATGGCAGTATAAATGCCCCGCCCCCATTTTTGTAGCACAAGTATGGAAAGCGCCAAACATTTCCTAAGCCGATTGCCAGGCCAACCACAGATAATATAAAGTCTAATTTCGAGCTCCAGCTTCCACGTTCTGGCATATGTATTTTAGTTAGCTGCAATTTCTGGAATTGTAAGTGTGAATATAGTTACTGACATCATCATCCTTAATCAGTTAATGAAGCTTATTCAAATATTCATAGCAAGCCTGATGTTAGAGCTGAAGAAATATCATTCTGAGTTCCCTGAAAACTAAAGGGTGTTTTTTTAGGTATTATCTTTTTGGCAACACTGGTTAAAACAGCCTCACGCACGTTTCGTGATTTCTATCACTGTCAAACATCTTCAGTTTGATCTATAATTTAACCATGAATCGTTTTACAAACGAACAACACGCTGCAAATATCTTGAATTTTATTATCAAAATGTGTGCTCTGTTAAGAAAGTTTATCGCGCGCTTCTTCATTTATTTTATGGTGAGTTTAATCGACCCACTGAAGCGACTATTTCATGCTCTGAATTGTATTTGTTTTTTTTGAAAAACTTTACTATAAATCTTATTAAATCACCCTTTAGATGGTATATACAAATATAGTTTCAAGATATTGAACTGAATTTTGTGCGCCGCGTAAAACTACGATTAACAGATCGAAGTGAATTGGCGCGTGAAGCAACATAAGAATACGAGGTGTGTTCAAAAAGTATCGCGAATTTAGAATTTTCGCGGGTTACGTAAAATCGAATTTCAATTTTTTGTTTTGTTATGATGGTACACTCTTCCCGAACATCTATACCTAGTTTCAAGTGTATAGCATTTTTTGTTTTGTTTGGTTTAAGTTTGTTTGTGAGAGGCGTAAAGATTATAAGTATTTTGCATGCTCGCCGATATTTTGCTATCAAAAAATATGGATCAAACGATTTGCATAAAAAGAAAAATAAAATAAAGTGCTCTGAAACACTTGAAATTTTGACAGTGGCATACGGTGAAACTGTTCTGACTAAAAAAAATACAAACGCTACAGTCAGGAGCTGACTGTATAAGGCCATGGATTACCATAGTATACCGTAGGCAATAAGTATAGGTATGCATTTGTAGCGCGTACCAAATTTCATTATATGTGCTTCTTCTTGATTTTTTTGGCACGAACTAAGAATGCATATTGCGTCTTGTCGTTTTGTCTAATGTCATTTTCGACGGCTGCGAGAGATGTTCAGTGGCTGAATGGACTATGTCCCGGACTCTAAGGCGGCCAATGATACTGAGCGTGTTCGAGGTTCGATTGCTGCCGCCGATCAACATGTGAAATTGTTTTGAATTTCATAATTTTTTTAAATAAATTAAAAGCTCATAAACATTAAAGTGGGGCGGCGGCGGTAGGCGATTTTTAAGTTTTAGTTACGCAATATATGTAATTAGAACTTAGTTTTCTTTCGTCGGTACACAACAGCTATTTGTACATATTTATGTATATACACGTACAGTCGTGCAATAATGTGTGTTGAAGTGGGATGCCAATAAATACATGTGGATATGCAGACATGTATGTATGGGCGTCCCACTCGCACATTCATAACTTTACAAGGGCTTATGATCTATCTCTGGTATTTTCTAGCATTCTAATTGCAAAATATTGAGAGCAAAACAAAATAGGAAACATCCAATTGGAATCTTACTGAACTTGCAAAGTCATAACAGACAAAATACGGAAAGAGTGACGGCATTGAAGAACGCATTAGTTCGCGTTTTTTTTTTATGCGTGCTGAATAATATAAAAATACTTGGCTTTATTTATAAATAATTAATATTATTTATAGGTATTATAATTTGATTGTCTTTCATATGAAAACAAAGTAATGAATATTTTTTTTATTTATATTGAAATTTAATTAAATAATTTAATTTGTTTGACTGTAACTTTTCTTTTAGTTTATTAGAATAAAATAAATAAACAAAATAAAATAAGAAATATTTAATCAATGAAAATTCGCACCCTCCTCAACCGGGAGTTGAACTCACGCACTCTGTCGCAGCCGTCCGCCACTCTAACCACTCGGCCATTGCCTCACTCCTTAGCCCATCAGCAAAGCTGCATTGTGAACCAATTCTGCTACCATACAATGCAAATAAAAAGTTTAATAAAATGCTGTGTGTCTGACGCTAGATTTGAACTTCGGTATGCTTGCGTAAATTAGATATGCTTAAGTATATATGTTCAAAGTGAGTTTAATTCGTATTATATGTCACTTATTTATAGTCTGATTTAAATGAAATTTTCAAAAAAACGTCCGTGGCAAGGTATTTGTTATGTAAGATATACAACTTTGGTTGTTGAGCTAATATTGTAGTTTTTAAATAGTTATTACTGATTTATAGAAGCGGTAAGGGGGCGTGTCCAAATTTTAAAAAGCTTTGAGACTTTGAGACACTGCAATATATACGTATGTTGTCACAAAATTTGATGACTCTAGCTCTTACAGTTTCTGATATCCAGGTGTTCATACAGACTGTCGAAAATCATCGTTTATGTTACCAATGCATGCATGTCAGCTGATTGAATACTATGAATATGTTATGTTAAGTTTATAACAGAATGCTGCTTAATGTTAGTTCTTTCTAATAAACATTCGCACAGTAAAGACGTACGCGCGTTTCTCTTTATTTTATGACTCTCCGCGTCCGGGCTACTGCTGCGGCAACAAACACAAACCAACAGGTTATGGGCCCAGGTTTCGTCCTAGCCTAGATGGAGGTGTTATGAACTTAAGAGTGTTTATGTGGTGTATGGAAAAATAGTCACGGATTATTTTTGGAACAACTAGAAAGACAGTAAATTGCGACGGGAAAACAAGATGAGTTCGTTGTACCAGATCGAGAAGCTGGAGGAGAACAACTATGACTCATGGTGTATCCAAATGAAGTGCGTGTTGGTGCATGCTGAGCTTTGGAATGTTGCGTCGGGCGAATTACAGCAGTCATTTGCCGGTGAAGGCGTTGACTGGTCTGCTCTTGATCGAAAGGCATTGGCAATGATCACGTTGAGCGTTAAGGTATCACAGTTAGGATATATAAAAAACTGTGCATCGGCGAATGCAGCGTGGAAAAAGCTACGTGAGGTGCATCAGCCGACTGGACCTGTGAGGAAGGTGTCATTATACAAGAAGTTGCTAGGTTTGCGCATGTCTGAGGGACAGAGCATGGCTGGATACTTGAGTAATTTCTGTGAGATCGTCGATCAACTAGCTGGAGTTGGAATCACGATGAATAACGAGTTATAGGCAATCGTGTTACTTTCAAGTTTGCCAGTTGAGTATGAGAATTTCGTTGTCGCCATTGAGACGCGCGACAGTTTGCCGACCTTCGAAATTCTGTGCATAAAACTCAAGGAAGAAGGCGAGAGGAGAGAGAATACGGAAAAGCATACAGAAAATTCAACGGCATTTTCTGCGACGCAAAAATGTGCGAAACTCGCTATAAAGAAGAAACAACGAAGTGTCGTCTATAGGTGCGGCGAAAAAGGGCACATAAAATGCGAATTGTCGCAAGGCGGCGAATTCACAGAATGAAGATGGCAAAGCAGTGTCGGTAACAGGCGGGAAACAGCAGTTCAGCTTATTGAGTGCATTGGATGGCAGTAGCTTTGAAAAGTTCAAATGGATTTTGGACAGTGGAGCATCGAATCATATGTGTTGCGAGAGGCAGATGTTCACAAAGTTTGAGAAGCATACGGAAATGATCGGTTTGGCGGATGCTGGATTTTTGCAAGCAGAAGGCATAGGCACTGTGCAGTTGCAAACTGAGTCGTATACAGTAGAGCTACTCAATGTCTTATATGTTCCCAAACTGAAGGGGAATTTTATAAGTGTGAGCTATGCGGTCGCAAACAAATGCACTGTTAATTTTGACGCAAAAAATGCGAAAATTATCCGAAACGGAAAATATATTCTGAAAGTTAACAGAGCTGGAGGTCTATACACGATAGAATGCAAACATAACAGATGTTATGCAGCTGTAAACGCGGAATGCTTCGCTTTGGCATAAACGGTACGGACATTTGAATTACGCAAGTCTTATGGATATGGTCAATAAAGGATTAGTTCGAGGAATGGATAGGATTGATGTCACAAAGAACACTTCATGCAAGACGTGTATGATCAGTAAAGTGCATGTGCAGCCGTTTCCGCAAGCGAGCGAAAGTCGTGCGCAAGAACTGCTGGAATTAGTGCATACGGATGTATGTGGTCCATTCGAAACTCAATCAATTGGCGGATCCAGGTATTTTCTGACGTTCATAGACGATATGTCACGGCGGACATATGTGTATTTCCTTAAGGGCAAGGATGAGGTCTTTGACAAGTTTATGGAGTACAAAAATCTAGTGGAGCGGCAGACGGGAAAAAAGCTGAAATGCGTACGAAGTGATAATGGACGAGATTATGTCAACAAGAAATTCGATGAATATTTCAAGGAAATGGGAATTGCACGGCAGTTGACAGTGGCTTATACTCCACAACAAAATGGTGTGGCTGAACGCGCCAATCGGACGTTGGTGGAAATGGCCAGATGCTTATTGGAACAGTCAGGACTAGGTCAAGAATTATGGGCAGAGGCAATATACACAGCGGTGTATTTGCGGAACCGTTCGCCCACTAGGTCATTAATTGGAAAGACACCAATGGAAGCATGGACTGGTAAGAAACCAAATATCAGTCATCTAAAAGTTTTTGGTTCATTCGCAGTGGCGCTGGACAAAGGTCAACACAGAAGCAAGTTCAAACCCAAGGGGAAAGAGTATCGAATGGTCGGATATTCGGCAAATGCCAAGGGCTATCGACTTTATGATCCAGAGTTTAGGAAAGTAGTCGAGAAACGAGACGTGGTTTTTGACGAGCTTGGACTTTCGGAGCAGGCAGTTGCGGAATGTGTGATGCACAAATTGTCAGTTGACGAGTGTCATATGGAACCTAATGGTGTTGAGAAAGATGACAATGATGAGATCACATCTAATGACGACACGGATGCGTCTGACACAATGATTGCTACCAAGCAAGGTAGCAGTGACGAATCCTACGCGAGCGCATCGGAGGAGTTGGTACTGGAAGAGCAGGCTGTGCGTATTGGTCCAGGGAGACCAAGGTTGCTAAGAACGGGCAGACCCGGTAGGCCAAAGAAGCAATATAATTTACTCAGCGCTATGGTTACTGAGAATGTAACTGTTCCATCATCCTATTAGGAGGCGATGAAAGGACCAGAGGCAACGTACTGGCGTGAGGCGATGGCGAAGGAATACGAGTCTTTGATTATGAATCAAACTTGGCAGCTTGCAGAATTACCGAAAGAGCATCGGGCCAAATGGGTATTTAGCCTGAAACGAGATGCACTTGGGCAAATACAGCGCTTTAAAGCACGGTTGGTTGCGAAAGGTTGTTCGCAGCAATATGGCGTAAACTATAAGGATACGTTCTCGCCGGTTTGTCGATTGGAGAGCATGCGTTTCATTCTGGCTTTAGCAGCGGAGTTGGAGTTATATTTACATCAGATGGATGTATGCACGGCATACCTGAATAGCGATCTAAAGGACGTAGTATACATGAAGCAACCCCAGGGCTATGCAGAAGGCACTCAATCGGACAAGGTGTTGTTATTGAAGAAAGCGTTATACGGACTGAAGCAGTCAGGAAGGGAATGGAACCATAAGCTGGATAGCGTGTTACGAAAAATTGGATTTGTACCGTGTGACAATGAGCCATGCCTATATAAACAGGAGGCAAGAGGTGACTTATCGCTAATCCTGGTATATGTTGATGATCTCCTTATAGCATGCAAATCTAAGGTGGATTTGATCAACATAAAGTCGAGCATTTCAAAGGCTTTTGAATGCGTTGATAAAGGGCCGTTGGAGCTATTTCTGGGGATGGAAATTCTACGTGAGGGAGAAACTGGCGCTATTACTCTTGATAGTTCGCAGTATATCAAGGATTTACTGAAGCGATACGGTATGGAGAGCTGCAGGCCGGCAGCTACACCATTAGAAGAGGGGCATCAGGTGTTGTGCGAGAATGCTCAATGCACAAGGATTGACGTGACAACGTATCAATCAATGATTGGAGAGCTGATGTGGCTGGCTCTTACAACATGACCAGATATTTTGCATTCGATCGCAAAATTGGCTCAACGTAATCAGGAACCCCATAGTGAGCACCTTGCAGGCGTGAAGCATGTTTTGCGTTATCTGGCATCAACAGTAAAGTATAGGCTACACTACAGGAAATGTGGAAAACCATTTGAAGGTTTCGTTGACGCAGATTGGGGCGGCGACAAGGTCGACCGAAAATCCTATTCTGGCTACCTATATTTCTTAGCTGGTGGTCCGATTTGCTGGAAATCGGAGAAACAACGGAGCGTGGCAGCTTGATGCTGAATACATGGCGTTATCAGCGGCGTGCAAGGAAGCTTTGGTAATGCGCAGGCTTATCATTGAAGTCGGTTGTGGTATAGATGGAACTCCAACAGTTGTAAATGGTGACAACCTGAGTGCGCAGGAATTGGCCAAGAATCCTGTACATTATTCACGCAGCAAGCACATTGATATAAGATATCATTTTGTGCGACAGATCATTAAGGAAGGGCATGTTATGTTGCAGTACGTTTCGACAAATAATATGATCGCAGATATACTAACCAAGAATTTGTCGAAGAAGAAGCATATTGAGTTTACGAAATTGTTAAATTTGAAGTAATTTTTGTAAACATGCTTGTATTGAGGAAGGGTGTCGAAAATCATCGTTTATGTTACCAATGCATGCATGTCAGCTGATTGAATGCTATGAATATGTTATGTTAAGTTTATAACAGAATGCTGCTTAATGTTAGTTCTTTCTAATAAACATTCGCACAGTAAAGACGTACGCGCGTTTCTCTTTATTTTATGACTCTCCGCGTCCGGGCTACTGCTGCGGCAACAAACACAAACCAACACAGACAGACAGACAGACAGACAGACGGACAGACAGGCATGGCTCAATCGACTCGGCTACTGATACTGATTCAGAATATATATAGTTTATGGGGTCGGAGATGCCTCCTTCTGCCTGTTACGCACATTTCCGTTCCGACAAACACAATAGACCATGCATTTTTTTAAAATCCATGGCTTAAAAATGTCTTTCTCAACATGGACAACCTTATTAAACCTTATAACTATAACATATAGCTGCCACAAAACAACCTTTCAGTGTTATATAGTACAAAGACTTTTTGCTCTTTTATATGTTTCATAGAAACAATCAGTTAAAAATAAAACATAAACATAACACACTTGTCCAGTTATTAGAGTTACTATATTTATATGTTAACGAATGCATTTACAATATTTTTAAGCTCTGTACCAGGTATAAAATCTAGCTTTTGTATTGACTAGCATGTTGAGAAAAGAGCTAAAATAAAAGGCAAATCTTTGATGAAAAATAAAACTTACTTGCTGGGTTGTTGACGTCACAGCTATATCTGTTGGCGATTTCTCCGTTATGATTGTTAAGTCCTTTGCGCACAAGAGTTTACCCATTTCAAGGGGATCGCGCCCCTGAGGATCACCGCTGTCGTCATCGTTGCCACACTTACTGGACATTTTGTAGACTCCCTTTTTCTATATGTACTTTTGTCTTGTTGTAGTTTTTGTGCTGTGTATTTAATTGCAAATATTTATTGAAAAATACAAACGCTACAGTCAGGAGCTGACTGTATAAGGCCATGGATTACCATAGTATACCGTAGGCAATAAGTATAGGTATGCATTATGTTCGAGGTTCGATTGCTGCCGCGATCAACATGTGAAATTCTTTTGTATTTCATAATTTTTTTTAAATAAATTAAAAGCTCAAAAACATTTAAGTGGGGCGGCGGCGGTAAGCGACTTATAAGTTTTAGTTACGCAATATATGTAATTAGAACTTAGTTTTCTTTCGTCGGTACACAACAGCAACTGCAAATCTAATTGTACATATGTATGTATATACAATCGTGCAATAATGTATGTTGAAGTGGGACGCCAATACATACATCTGGATATGCAGACATGTATGTATGAGCGTCCCACTCGCACATTCATAACTTTACAAGGGCTAATGATCTCTGTTATTTTCTAGCAATTGCAAATAATTGCAAAAAAATTGAGAGCAACACAAAATAAAAAACATCCAATTGGAATCTTACTGAACTTGCAAAGTCATAACAGACAAAATACTGAAAGAGTGACAGCATTGAAGAACGCATTAGTTCGCGTTTTTTTGATGCGTGCTAAATAAGATAAAACTTAACTTTTTTTATATATAATTTATATTATTTATAGCTATTATAATTTGATTGTCTTTCATATGAAAACAAAGTAATGCAAATTTTTTTTATTTTTATTGAAATTTAATTAAATAATTTAATTTGTTTGACTGTAACTTTTCTTTTAGTTTATTAGAATAAAAAGAAAAAAAATAAAATAAGAAATAATTAATAAATGAAAATTCGCACCAGCTTCAATCGGGGGGACTTGTACACACACACTCTCTCGCAAACGTCCGCCACTCTAACCACTCGGCCATTGCCTCACTCCTTGGCCCATCGGCAAAGCTGCATTGTGAACCAATTCTGCTACCATACAATCCAAAAAATTGATGACTCTAGCTCTTATAGATTCTGAGATCCAGGTGTTCATACAGACAGACAAACATGGCTCAATCGACTCGGCTACTGATACTGATTCAGAATATATATAGTTTTTGGGGTCGGAGATGACTCTTTCTGCCTGTTACGCACATTTCCGTTCCGACAAACACAATAGACCACGAATTTTTTTAAAATCCATGGCCTAAACATCATATTTTAAAAGATATAAAAAAAATAAACTATAGATAAGGGTATTAATTATACATAGATTTTTCTTTCTATTGGTTTTTATTTGTTTTGCAAAGTGGATCAAAATTCAATGTAAGTTAAAAAGTCACTCAAAAAGCAAAACGGTAAGTAAAATTAACTGTATGTAATTGAGTGTTTTTGCCCTTGCCTGCTTCACTCAATGTTAAACTCCCGAAAAGAAGATAAGATAAGAACAATGCTCACTTACTCAGTTGTCCATCGTTGAAAGCGCTCTCACCCGACATTACTGAAATGCTGTAGATTAGAATTGAGTGGAAAGGAGGGGAAGGTTCACTCAAAAACGTTACACGGCTATTTTTCTTTGCTCTCTTCGTTTTTTTCCTTTTCTTTTCATTTACATGTATTACAATTTAACAAACTTTAATTTGTTAAATTGGCGGCTTTTTATTTTTGGACATAATTTATTATACTTTAGATATTACTTTTTTTTCTCACTAGCCAAGCACATATTTATATATCATACTCATATTTCACTAAACATTATTTAACCCAAAAAAATATATTTTACCAAATTAACAATAAAAAATACAAACGCTACAGTCAGGAGCTGACTGTATAAGGTCATGGATTACCATAGTATACCGTAGGCAATAAGTATAGGTATGCATTTCTAGCGCGTACCAAATTTCATTATATGTGCTTCTTCTTGATTTTTTTGCCACGAACTAAGAATGCATATTGCGTCTTGTCGTTTTGTCTAATGTCACACCATTTTCGACGACAACGAGACATGTTCAGTGGCTGAGTGGACTTTGTCCCGGACTCTAAGGCGGCCAATGATATTGAGCGTGTTCGAGGTTCGATTGCTGCCGCGATCAACATGTGAAATTCTTTTGTATTTCATAATTTTTTTTAAATAAATTAAAAGCTCAAAAACATTTAAGTGGGGCGGCGGCGGTAAGCGACTTATAAGTTTTAGTTACGCAATATATGTAATTAGAACTTAGTTTTCTTTCGTCGGTACACAACAGCAACTGCAAATCTAATTGTACATATGTATGTATATACAATCGTGCAATAATGTATGTTGAAGTGGGACGCCAATACATACATGTGGATATGCAGACATGTATGTATGGGCGTCCCACTCGCATATTCATAACTTTACAAGGGCTAATGATCTCTGTTATTTTCTAGCAATTGCAATTAATTGCAAAATATTGAGAGCAAAACAAAATAAGAAACTTCCAATTGGAATCTTACTGAACTTGCAAAGTCATAACAGACAAAATACGGAAAGCGTGACGGCATTAAAGAACGCATTAGTTAGCGTTTTTTTGATGAGTGCTGAATAATATAAAAATACTTAACTTAATTTATAAATAATTAATATTATTTATAGGTACATATTATAATTTGTTTGTCTTTCATATGAAAACAAAGTAATGAATATTTTTTTAATTTTTATTGAAATTTAATTAAATAATTTAATTTGTTTGACTGTAACTTTTCTTTGAGATTATTAGAATAAAATAAATAAACCAAATAAAATAATAAATAATTAATAAATAAAAATTCGCACCCGCCTCAACCGGGAGTTGAACACACGCACTCTGTCGCGGCCGTCCGCCACTCTAACCACTCGGCCATTGCCTCACTCCTTAGCCCATCGGCAAAGCTGCATTGTGAACCAATTCTGTTACCATACAATGCAAATAAAAAGTTTAATAAAATGCTGTGTGTCTGACGCTAGATTTGAACTTTGGTATGCTTGCGTAAATTAGGTATGCTTAAGTATATATGTTCAAAGTGAGTTTAATTCGTATTATATGTCACTTATTTATAGTCCGATTTAAATGAAATTTTCACATAACGCCCGTGGCAAGGTATTTGACATGTAAGATATACAACTTTGGTTGTTGAGCTAATATTGTGATTTTTAAATAGTTATTACTGATTTATAGTGGCGGGAAGGGGCGTGTCCAAATTTTAAAAAAACTTTGACACACTGCAATATATACGTATGTTGTCACAAACATTGATGACTCTAGCTCTTACAGTTTCTGAGATCCAGGTGTTCATACAGACAGACAGACAGACAGACGGACAGACAGACATGGCTCAATCGACTCGGCTACTGATACTGATTCAGAATATATATAGTTTATGGGGTCGGACATGCCTCCTTCTGCCTGTTACGCACATTTCCGTTCCGACAAACACAATAGACCATGAATTTTTTTAAAATCCATGGCCTAACCATGAATTTTTTTAAAATCCATGGCCTAAAAAGCTCCATGATGTCGAATACGGCCAAAATAAAAACATCATATTTTAAACGAGATACAAAATATAAACTATAGATAAGGGTATTAATTATACATAGGTTTTTTTTTTTTTCTATTGGTTTTTAATTGCTTGGCAAAGTGGATCGAAATTAAAGTTAAAAAGTCACTCAAAAAGCAAAACGGAAAGTAAAATTTACTGTATGTAATTGAGTGTTTTTTGCCCTTGCGTGCTTCACTCAATGTTAAACTTCCGAAAAGAAGATAAGATAAGAATAATGCTCACTTACTCAGTTGTCCATCGTTGAAAGCGCTCTCAGCCGACGTTACTGAAATGCTGTAGATTAGAATTGAGTGGAAAGGAGGGGAAGGTTCACTCAAAAACGGTACACGGCTATTTTTCTTTGCTCTCTTCGTTTTTTTTCTTTTCTTTTCATTTACATGTATTACAATTTAACAAACTTTAATTTGTTAAATTGTCGGCTTATTATTTTTGGACTTAATTTATTATACTTTAGATATTACTTTTTTTCTCACTAGCCAAGCACATATTTATATATCATACTCATATTTCACTAAACATTATTTAACCCAAAAAAATATATTTCACCAAATAAACAATAAAAAAATACAAACGCTACAGTCATGAGCTGACTGTATAAGGCCATGAATTACCATAGTATACCGTAGGCAATAAGTATAGGTATGCATTTGTAGCGCGTACCAAATTTCATTATATGTGCTTCTTCTTGATTTTTTGGCACGAACTAAGAATGCATACTGCGTCTTGTCGTTTTGTCTAATGTCATTTTCGACGGCTGCGATAGATGTTCAGTGGCTGAGTGGACTATGTCCCGGACTCTAAGGCGGCCAATGATATTGAGCGTGTTTGAGGTTCGATTGCTGCCGCCGATCAACATGTGAAATTCTTTTGTATTTCATAATTTTTTTTAAATAAATTAAATGCTCAAAAACATTAAAGTGGGGCGGCGGCGGTAGGCGATTTTAAGTTTTAGTTACGCAATATATGTAATTAGAACTTAGATTTCTTTCGTCGGTACACAACAGCAACTGCAAAACTAATTGTACATATTTATGTGTGTACATATATACAGCAAAAAAGCCGCACTTCGAAAAATTTTGAATTTTTTACTTCTCTAACCTGGGGTTCCCCTAAATGTCTTTCTATGCATGCAAATATTTTTTTGGGAGTCCCCTTAAATGTTTTCTACAAAGTTTTGGTAGTTTAACAACACAGTTCACAGAATTCTTCAAAGGGATCCTTTCTTTGCGCTGGTACGTCAGAAATCATGCCAAAGGGGAAACAGTTGACCGTGCAAGAAAAATCGAAAATTATTGCATTATCTGAATAAAATGTGTCGAATCGCGAAATTGCAGCTCAAACACAATGCAATGAAAGCTCAGTGCGTCGATTTTTAAAAAAATATCGTGAGACCAGGGTGGTAGATCGAAAAGAAGGATCAGGAATGACCAGGTGCACCACTACTCGGGAAGATCGTCATATTGCGAAAATGAGTCTCCAGGATCGTTTTAAAACTGCTGTAGAAATAGCATCTGAGGTAAACCAAGAATTTGGAAGAGAAATATCGGCCCGATCTGTACAACGTCGGCTGAACGAAGTGGGCTTACTTTCAAGAACACCTGCAAAAAAAACCATTTCTGAACAGTCGAATGAAGAAAAATCGGTTAAATTGGGCAAAGGAAAAGCAAAATTGGGGTGCATCTGAATGGTCAAGAGTGATGTTTTCAGATGAGTCCAAATTCAACCTTATTGGACACGATGGCTTCTGCAGAGTCAGGCGTAAAGTGGGTGAGCGATATGACGAAAAATGCTGTGTGGCCACCGTCAAGCATTCACCTTATATTATGATATGGGGGTGCATATCCAAATATAAATGTGAGTCAATTTTAATGCTGGAGGGTATGGTCAATGCAGAAAAATACAAGAAGATTATTTTGGATGGAGTCGTGCCTTCCATAGAATCAATTTCCGAGCACGAAAACGACCCAATTTTTCAGGACGATTCCGCACCTTGCCATAGGGCACGTTCTGTAAGTAACTCAATGAGATTTTGTTGTTCTAATGCATTATTTATAAAATTGAATAACAATTTAATAAAATTTCAATGTTTTTTTAAATGAAGGTAACCATTTTCAAGGATAATTTGGGAATTAAGTCGTTGAATTGGCCAGGAAACAGCCCTGACCTTAATCCAATAGAAAATGTATGGGCCCTTATGAGCAAAAAAAATAGCAAAGCGGAAGCCCAAAACTATGGTAGAATTACGGGAAATCATAGAAAAAGTATGGTACAAAGACATCACAAATGAATATTTGCAGAATTTATATGATTCGATACCAAGAAGAATAAATAGTGTTATAAGGGCCAAAGGTGGTACTACGAAGTACTAAAAAAATAAAAAAATATTAATTTAATGTTCCTTCGCAAAGAACTTTGCATATGTAACTCACCTTTGAAGAATATCAATGGAAAAAATTATCATTTGTTGAATAAAAATTTTTGTATGATTTATAAAATTAATTTACTGAATATTGTCGTACTGGCAAAAACGTAGCAAACTAAAGAGGGCACGGGAAAAAAATAATTTCCAATCATGTTACTTGTCTACCAAAATATTTGGTATGAAATTATGTTTAAAAATATACTAACTACCTCTAAAAAATTAAATTAGACCAAAAGAATCATTTTTTAAAGAACCCCAGGAACGCAAACTACAAAATACGTGAAAAATATCAGTGCGGCTTTTTTAATGTATACTATATACAATAGACTGGCCCTTATAATATATTTTTGTTTTGTTTTCTAAACCGCCGGGCAGAATTCATTTCTACTAGGGCCCAAAACAACCTACAAAAAATTTGGGGCCGACTGGATAATGTTTAATGGCCGCCAAATCCCACTAAAGTTTTAAAATTTGGTTTATATGGAAAAATTACTCATATGTAAAATTTTTTTTTTTTTTTAACTTAAAAAATAGTTTACCAACTTATGTATGTATGCGCGCTTGTTGCCAGAAAATTGACACGGCACTCACTGTTAATTTTGAACTTTCCTTTGAGCTTAGTTTTACGATTCGCATATTATAAAAAAATACAAACGCTACAGTCAGGAGCTGACTGTATAAGGCCATGGATTACCATAGTATACCGTAGGCAATAAGTATAGGTATGCATTTGTAGCGCGTACCAAATTTCATTATATGTGCTTCTTCTTGATTTTTTTGGCAGGAACTAAGAATGCATATTGCGTCTTGTCGTTTTGTCTAATGTCATTTTCGACGGCTGCGAGAGATGTTCAGTGGCTGAGTGGACTATGTCCCGGACTCTAAGGCGGCCAATGATACTGAGCGTGTTCGAGGTTCGATTGCTGCCGCCGATCAACATGTGAAATTGTTTTGAATTTCATAATTTTTTAAATAAATTAAAAGCTCATAAACATTAAAGTGGGGCGGCGGCGGTAGGCGATTTTTAAGTTTTAGTTACGCAATATATGTAATTAGAACTTAGTTTTCTTTCGTCGATACACAACAGCTATTTGTACATATTTATGTATATACACGTACAGTCGTGCAATAATGTGTGTTGAAGTGGGACGACAATAAATACATGTGGATATGCAGACATGTATGTATGGGCGTCCCACTCGCACATTCATAACTTTAGAATGGCTTATGATCTATCTCTGGTATTTTCTAGCATTCCAATTGCAAAATATTGAGAGCAACATCCAATTGGAATCTTACTGAACTTGCAAAGTCATAACAGACAAAATACGGAAAGAGTGACGGCATTGAAGAACGCATTAGTTCGCGTTTTTTTGATGCGTGTTAAATAATATAAAAATACTTAACATTAATTATAAATAATTAATATTATTTATAGCTATTATAATTTCATTGTCTTTCATATGAAAACAATGTAATGAAAATCACTCACTCCTTGGCCCATCGGCAAAACTGCATTGTGAACCAATTCTGTTACCATACAATGCAAATAAAAAGTTTAATAAAATGCTGTGTGTCTGACGCTAGATTCGAACTTCGGTATGCTTGCGTAAATTAGGTCTGCTTAATTATATATGTTCAAAGTGAGTTTAATTCGTATCATATCTCACTTATTTATAGTCCGATTTTAATGAAATTTTCAGATAACGCCCGTGGCAAGGTATTTGTTATGTAAGATATACAACTTTGGTTGTTGAGTTAATATTGTAGTTTTTAAATAGTTATTACTGATTTACAGAGGCGGAAAGAGGCGTGTGCAAATTTAAAAAAACTTTGAGACACTGCAATATATACGTATGTTGTCACAAAATTTG
The DNA here is from genome assembly GCA_018903675.1 of Zaprionus capensis. NCBI lineage: Eukaryota > Metazoa > Arthropoda > Insecta > Diptera > Drosophilidae > Zaprionus > Zaprionus capensis. Next base: position 90,000 of record JAEIFN010000878.1, on the reverse strand, counting down.
AATGACTCTAGCTCTTATAGTTTCTGAGATCCAGGTGTTCATACATACAGACAGACGGACAGACAAACATGGCTCAATCGACTCGGCTACTGATACTGATTCAGAATATATATAGTTTATGGGGTCGGAGATGCCTCCTTCTGCCTGTTACGCACATTTCCGTTCTGACAAACACAATAGACCATGAATTTTTTTAAAATCCATGGCCTAAAAATACGCCTATACCTACTTTAACAATTTTTTCTTTTTGTTAACACAATTCATTAATTTTTATATTCTAATTCGCTAGTCATAAGCAGCTGCACAGCCGATGCAGTTGAGCGCGAGATTTTGACTAGCAATTTTCTCATTCTCTGAGCCTCTCAATTTTTTGAGTGCTTTTTCCCTTCTTGGCGGGGACACGAACTAAAAGGTCGATGGCCGGACCAGCTGTTGGCGGTGGAGATATATGCACATATTGGTATACAGACTAGCGTTTGCTCATAATAATTGTTGTTGGCTAGCGATTTATAGGTGTAAGTCGAATCGCAACAAATTTTGGCGGTCAAATATTGTGCAGTTGGCAGTGAAAATTTGTTGGTTTAACTTTTTCTTTTAAAGGTTATACATATAAACGGGTCAGAATTAATTTCGTCTTCTGGAGAAGTGAAGGAAATTAGATGGGACCATCATTGTTGTTTCAGACTCGATTCTTCTCCAGTCCAGACATATTAAAATAATTTTTAATTCTGTACAAAGTGCCACCTGCAATTTTTTTATCAAACAAAAAACATCTCATTTTCACCTTCCACGTTACTGCACTGTCTTAGTCGACTGCTTATTGCTAATTGACTTCGTCGACAAGAAAAATGGTTGCAGGAAGGAATTTTTTTTCTAGTCATTCTTCAAAAAAAGTCACAATCAAATTATTCTCTCAGACTAATAAATTTTGTCTCTCACATGGTCTTTAACCTTTTCTCTGACTGCTTCCTCAGTATCTTATTTGGGGTTCCGGGTTCGAATCCCGGGGGAGGGAATGGTTTTAAAAATACAGATTTAACATAAAACGAGTAAGAAAAGCAACAGTCGCGCAAAACGCGACAGTGGGATACCCTTCGACCTATGTTCCCGTGTAGTTTAATTTGTTAAATTCATACACATATGCAGAAGCACCCAAAATACGATCATGCCCTCCAAATTCTCGCCTGATGCAATCTTCTCCACAGACAGACCGCCCACAGGTTCTATCAGCAAAAATTTAACATTTGCTAGTGCACTCAAATCAGGCCTAACGACCACAGCTTCCACAACATCTTCCGCCTCCGCAGAAGAACATTATCCAAAAGCTTATAAGCCAATCGGACAGTCGCAAAACAACATCGAATCATTGTTGCTCACTCTACAACAAAGCATGTCGGAATTCATGACATTTATGAGAACAACTATGGAAGATCTTATGCGTAATCAAAGTCTATTGATACAGATGCTTGTATTACAACAGTCGAAATAATCATGACCTCACTACGTATAACTCTATGGAATGCCAACGGCGTTTCACGACAAGCTTGAGCTAACACAATTCCTAAACAATAATCACATCGATGTTATGTTAATATCCGAGACACATCTTACAAACAAGTACAAGTTCCAAATAAACGGTTACTTATTCTACGGCACAAATCACACGGATGGTAAAGAACATGGTGGCACTGGAGTCCTAATAAGAAACCGCATAAAGCACAATTTTCATAACGAGTTCGCCACCAACTATTTACAAGCTACATCGCTGATTCTACACTTCGGTCATAGGCATTTAACACTTGCTGCCGTATATTGCCCTCCTCGCTTCACGCTATCTGAAGATCAATTTATGAATTTCTTCAATACCCTAGGCGATCGATTCGTTGCAGCTGGCGACTACAATGCCAAGCACCCATACTGGGGGTCTCGACTTGTAAATCCCAAAGGGAAACAATTGTACAACGCAATTATTAAAGCGAGCAATAAGCTCAGTTGTGTTTCCTCTGGCAGACCAACATACTGGCCAACGGATCCCAGAAAAATACCAGACTTAATTGACTTTGCCATAACAAAAAATATTCCAAGTAGTTCTATAACCGCAGTATCTCTCTCGGACCTGTCATCTGATCACTCACCGGTGCTCCTCAAATATCTCCAAAGCCCGGACATCGAAGTGCGTCCCTGCAGATTGACATCAAATAGAACCAACTGGCTTAAATATAAAAAGTATGTCAGCTCGCACGTTGAACTACAACCACAGATCAACAACAAAGCCGAAATAGAAATATCCACAAAGCACTTGGAGTCTGTTCTTGTTGAAGCAGCACACATCGCCACCCCAAAAGTAGTAATTTACACTATAAACAAAACAAGACTAACGCTCAAATCGAGCAGCTTGTTCTGGAAAAACGTCGCTTACGAAGAGAATGGCAAACCTACAGATCGCCACATGCAAAACAAAGGCTCAAAGATGCTACTCGAAAACTTTCAAAGGAACTAAACAATGAAAAAGATCGCTGTCAACTCCGCTACATAGAACTATTATCACCATTGAGCACAAAATACCCGCTATGGAGAGCACACCCATCTCTGAGGCCACCGATAGAGACTATTATGCCAATAAAAAACCCTGCTGGTGCTTGGGTTCGTACCGATAAAGACAGAGCCAACACTCTCGCGGAGCACCTTAAAAAAAGTCTTCCAACCAAACCCAGCAACGAATAGCTTTGCGCTACCGGAGCAAACAGATGACAATCTAACGGCACATGATCCCATTGAATTTAGACCAAACGAAATAGCTAAAATCCTGAAGAGTCTTAAGCCTAATAAAAGCCCAGGCTGCGATCTCATAACTCCAAAGATGATCATCGAACTTCCACACTGCGCCGTCCAAACCATCTGCAATCTCTTTAATGCTATTACTAGAACTGGCCACTTCCCAACGAGATGGAAAAAGTCGATTATCTTAATGATACCTAAGCCAGGAAAAGATCATACGTCTCCATCTTCGTATAGACCCATAAGCCTAATATCATGCTTGTCGAAACTCTTCGAAAAATGCCTACTGACCCGCATTATACCGTACCTACGAGTTCATAAAATAATTCCAGAGCATCAGTTTGGCTTTCGAGAAAAACATGGCACAATAAAGCAAGTCAATCGAATAACATCCGAAATTCGAACTGCATTCGAACACCGAGAGTACTGCACAGGGATATTTCTGGATGTCTCCCAAGCATTTGATAGAGTCTGGTTAGATGGCCTCATGTACAAAATTAAGTTAATGCTCCCGAAATGCACCCACAAACTCTTAAAATCGTACCTCTACCACAGATCATTCTCAGTAAAATGCAACACTGATATGTCCGACGACCATACTATAGAAGCTGGTGTTCCTCAAGGTAGTGTACTGGGCCCAACTCTATACGTGCTATACACAGCAGATTTACCGACATCAAGACTGCTAACAACATCCACATTTGCCGATGACACTGCAATCCTCAGCCGCTCGAAATGCAACTTGCCCTCCACTTGGTGACTATTGAGAAATGGCTATCTGACTGGCGAATAAAAGTGAACGAGCAAAAGAGTAAGCATGTAACGTTTACCCTGAACAGACAAGATTGCCCTCCACTCCTACTGAACAACACCGTAATACCGCAAGCAAATGAAGTCACATACCTTGGAATCCATCTTGATAGACGACTCACCTGGCGTAGTCACATTGAAGCTAAACGAACACACCTAAAGCTAAGAGCTAATAGTCTTCACTGGCTTCTAAACGCCCGCTCTCCCCTCAGAATGAATTATATAAAGTCCTACTCTACAAATCCGTACTAAAACCAATATGGACGTATGGTTCCCAATTGTGGGGAAACGCCAGTAACAGCAGCGTTGAAATTATACAAAGAGCCCAATCAAAAATCCTAAGAACTATCACTGGGGCACCGTGGTACGTTCGAAACGAAAACATCCAGAGGGACTTAACTGTATTGCCGATCAGAGATGAAATAGCACAACAAATGTTAAATTATCGCATTAAACTATCCACCCATCCAAACAGCCTTGCTCGGGACCTCACACGACTGCACAGCCAATCTCGCCTTCGTCGAACTGACATGCCAACCCAACTTTAAATATAGTTAGGGACATATAAACCTAAATCAGTTGCCGCAGCATCTGTTAATTATGTTAGTCTAGTAAGATTTATAAACTTATTGTTAGTCTCGTTAAAAGAGAAGATTCAATAAATAATGCCAAGTATTTAAAAAAAAAAAAAAAAAAAAAAAATACACATGCATATGCACATGCTTTGAAATTAATCCCGACAGATGGCGCTCGCGCTTCGCGCTCGCCCGCCTCTCTTGTTAGCTGACAGAAGCACTTGGTGTTATGCTCATACTTTCTTAAATAACTTCTGTGATTATTGTCCGATCGGATTGTAATTTGGAGACTACGTAGATATTTCATTCAGCTTAGTATATGTTAAAGTCAGAAAGTTGTATCTTTTATACAGCGCTTACAAATTGAGTTCAAAAATTAAATTATTGATTTGTGGGGGCGGTGGGCGTGGCACCTAACATTTTAAATAAACTTGATCTGCGCCGAGTACATAGAAACCTTCATTCCAAATTTGGTGTCTCTAGCATTTATAATAGCTGAGATCTGTGTGTTCATCTGGTCATCCGGACATCCGGACATCCAGACAGACAGACATGGCTCAATCAACTCGGCTAGTGATCCTGAGCAAGAATATATATACTTTGTGGGGTCTGCCACGCCTCCTTCTGCCTGTTACATACATTTCCACAAAGTTAGTATACCCTTTTTTGACCATTTTCAATGGTCAAAGGGTATAAACACAAAATAGATAACGCTAAACTATAGTTAGTTAGCCGGCGCGCCTAAAATGGGCAGAATTAATAGATAAAAAGGACACAAAGGGGATATTGGATTTTCCCCGTATGACTTAATAAAAATAAAGATAAACCAGTAAGGAAAGCAACAGTCTCGCGACACGTGACAGTGGGATACCCTTCGACCTATGTTCTTATGAACATATGTATGTAGGCATATACATATGCACATGCTTTGAAATTATTCCCGACAGATGGCGCTCGAGCATCGCGCTCTGTGGCAACACCTAACAGAGCGCGGCTTCGATTATCCATCGATAGAACGATAGAACATCGATAGCTGCGGGCTTTTAGAATTGAATCAAAATCTTCTCTAATTAAGACGCCGAACGACGCTGTACTTTATTACTAAATAAATATTTAAGGAATCATTAATAAAGGTTTTCCTATCTAAGTCTATGCGTGTTAATGATTGCTAAAGTGGTGACCCCGACGTGATCAAGATATTCGACAAACAACACCGCAAATTTTTTATTTGACGACTGACGCCACGAATGGCGCGTTACAATTTGCGTTCAGCGAAGGGCGAGACGAGCGACATGGAGGAGGAATTCAACGAAACCGACAATATATACCCGGCGTCTGGAAATAAAGTTGAAGCTTTGCAGAACAACATGCAGCCAACTAATGTTTCCACTCAACAGCAACAAATCGTTCAGCCGAACGTACAACGTATTACGGTTCCAAAATTTAACAAAATAAATCCTGAATTTTGGTTCTTTCAAATTGAAAGTGCATTTAGGTTCGGCAATGTAATATCAGACACAGACAAGTTTGATCTTATTGCAATGAATCTGGAAGACGATCTTGCACAGGAAGCAGAATACATCATAGCTGCAGTTGCTCCGGAAAACCGCTACCAAAGGCTCAAGTCTCGATTGATCGCCCGTTTTGCAGAATCGTCAGAGAGCAAGCTTCAACGTTTACTCAGCGGCTTGGATTATTCTGGACTTAAATCAGATGCACCAGATGTTGGAAGCGAACCCATAATACGAGCATTGTTTATGCGCCAAATGCCTCTTTCAGTGCGGCCAATCCTGTCCATCATGCCAGAAGGTAACATCGATGCCCTGGCCAAATCAGCTGAGAAAATGTTGAACTCCGTCGACGCCAATTTTGTGTGTGACATGTCCACGCAGCAACGAAATGCCTTGAATCCAACAAACGTGGAAGCTGTTGCACGAGCACCGATTACTGGCATCAACTCATCTATACAAATGCTAATAGATACAGTGCAAAAGCTGCAGGGCGAAGTTAATTCTCTTAAAAAGGCACAGTCGGTAAACAATAATCGTACAAATGCGACAGGCAACACAACAACGACAACAAATGGCGAACCTTGCTGGTATCATCAGAAATATGGAGCGTCGGCCCGCAAATGCCGTCCGGGTTGTACGTATGCAAACTCGACAAACTAAAACAGCTGCCGAGTACGCTGGTTGGCGGCAGCTGTTTAACCACCAGCAACAAGGAGTGTGCGTCTCTACGTGACACGACATCATGCCTAACAGAGCCGCGACTACACATTTTCGACCGCAACACAAAAATACACTTCCTTGTCAACTCCGGCTCAGTAGTATCTGTAATTCCACGATCTGCAGTCAACTACAAAACTTCACCTAATGCTCTCAACTTGTACGCAGCGAATCAATCCACAATCAATACGTATGGCAAGCACGTCCTGGTCCTCGACATAGGCCTGCGTCGCTTTCTTAGGTGGTCATTCATCATCGCCGTTGAAGCATAGCATGACGTGTGTGACACATAGTGTAACACACCATAACGAAACCAATGGAAAACCCATCGCGGACCGACCACGACGCCTCTCTGGTGAAAAGCTTAGGATCGCTAAAGAAGAAGTACATTTCCTACTTGACCAAGGCATTTGTCGTCCATCAAAAAGCTGCTGGGCAAGTCTGCTTCATATGGTATCTAAGCGAAATGGTGGTTGGCGAGCGTGCGGAGACTACCGTAAGCTAAATTCCATAACCATTCCTGACCGCTATCCGGTGGCACACGTACAGGATTTTGTGGAGAAGCTGCATTGAAAAAGTATTTTTACAACTTTAGATTTAGTGCGTGCATATTACCAAATTCCCATGGCTCAGGATGATATTTCCAAAACGGCTGTCTGCACACCTTTCGGGCTAATTGAGTTTCTCTTCATGCCGTTCGGTCTTAAAAACGCTACACAGACTTTTCAGCGTTTCATGGATAACATATTCAGAGACATTGAATTTGTATACTGCTACATAGACGACATTTTAATTATGTCGACGACACCGGGCAAACACGAAACACATCTGCAACAGGTGTTTACCTTACTCCAACAAAATGGTTCGAGCATCAACGCGAGCAAATGCCAAGTCGCCAAATCTGAAGTCAATTTCTTAGGATAAACCATTGACAAGGATGGAATTCGCCCACCAAAAGACCGAATCGAGAGCATACTCAACTACGAGCGGCCTGTAACCGTTTGCTAGCTTGGACGATTCCTTGGTGTCGTGAATTACTATCGTCGCGGTATTCGTCAGGCATCAGCCATGCAAGCACCTCTCAGCGAAATATGCAGAGGCATGAAGAAGATCGATAAGAGGCGAATTGAGTGGTCTGAGGAAGCAATAAAGGCATTCGAGGCGTGCAAGCAGTCTATAGTTAACGCAACTATAATGGCGCATCCTTCTCCAAACGCTGCGCTCAGTCTTATTTGCGACGCTTCTGACACAGCGATCGGCGCAGCTCTCGAACAACAATTAGATGGCGTCTGGCAACCTTTGGGATTCTTTTCTCGAAAACTCTGTCTAACCGAAAAGAATTACAGCACTTACGACAGAGAATTGTTAGCAATTTATGATGCTATTCGATTTTTTAAACATATACTAGAAGCTCGAACTTTTGTTATTAAAACCGATCATAAACCTCTGGTATACGCTTTTTCACAAAAACCGGAAAAAGCATCGCCCCGTCAGCTTCGCCATCTTGATCTTATATCACAATACACGACGAATATAGTGCATCTCGCTGGATCTGATAATACAGTTGCCGATGCATTATCCCGCCTTAACGTTATTTCGATGCCTACATCCTTTTCGCCAGGTAGAAGCGCAGAGCACCGACACCGACTTACCACAGCTTTTGCAAGGTACAACAAGCCTCAAATTACATCTAGTGAAATTTGAAAACAATGTTTCAGTTTACTGTGATGTATCACTCGGATCGCCCCTAGCAGTAGATCCACCATTCAACAAATACGCCGCAACTATGTTTGGCCAGGAATGAAGAAGGACGTAACATCCTGGGCGCGTAATTGTTTACCTTGTCAACGGGCAAAAATCCATCGGCATAACACAATGGTTCCGGATAAAATCAAGATGCCTGATAACCGATTCGATCATGTGCATCTGGACATTGTCATCATGCCTGAAGTTAAAGGTTATCGCTATTGTTTGACAATGATCGATCGATTTTCGAGGTGGCCAGAAGCGGTTCCTATGAAAGATATGACGGCGGAGACGGTGGCCTCAAACTTCTGGTCTACATGGATTACACGATTCGGCTGCCCCATGACAATAACGACAGATCAAGGTGCACAATTTGAATCTGTACTCTTGGCAGCGTTATGTGACATGACCGGTAGTAAACGGATTCACACCACAGCATATCACCCTCAATCAAATGGAATGATCGAAAGATGGCATCGTTCTTTCAAAGCCGCCTTGATGTGTTCACCTGAATCGCCTTGGATTGACCTACTACCGACAGTGTTGCTTGGGCTCCGAACTTTTTTCAAGGAAGACTTGGGTACCTCAACGGCTGAAGTGGTTTACGGCACGCACATAAGGCTGCCGAATGAATTTTACGACGATTTAAATAAGCCTTTTCATCCAAAGGAATTTATCGAGAAACATAGAGAACACATGCGTTTCGGTTGACCGGTTACTGCAGCTCATCACATAAGCAGCACCAAAAGTATGTTTGTGTTAAAACACATGAATGACTGTACGCACGTGATGCTGAGAACAGATTCAGTCCGACAACTATTGGAACCACCTTATACTGGGCCGCATGAAGTGATTAAACGAGCAACCGATCGAGTTTTCATCATCAAAATTAATAATAAAGAGGTCTCCGTATCCACTGACCGCTTGAAACCTGCGTTTATCCAAAAAGACGACGATAACAATGCAGCTCATCCTAACACATTACGTACATACGCCAGAGGAATTTAATTCGTTCCGAAGTCACTGGAGAGGGGGTAGTTGTGGCAACACCTAACAGCGCGCGGCTTCGATTATCCATCGATAGAACGATAGAACATCGATAGCTGCGGGCTTTTAGAATTGAATCAAAATCTTCTCTAATTAAGACGCCGAACGACGCTGTATTTATTACGAAATAAATATTTAAGGAATCATTAATAAAGGTTTTCCTATCTAAGTCTATGCGTGTTAATGATTGCTAAAGCTCGCCGGCCTCCCTTGTTAGCTGACAGAAGCACTTGGTTTTATGTTCTTACATTCTTAAATAACTTTTGTGATTGTTGTCCGATCGGATTGAATTTTGAGACTACGTAGATATTTTATTCAGCTTAGTATATGTATGTTAAAGTCAAATATATGTAACAGGCAAAATGCAACGTCGACGACCCCATAAAGTACATATGTACGTATATGTATATATTATACTATTAACAGCATTAACAGCCAAGACGATATATGTAGTTATGTCCGTCTGCTCAGTTACTTGTACAGGTTTATCACTTGGCATGGTTAGTGGTTTTATTTTAAATTGGAACTCTACCGACGAATGAAAAAGTCGTGCAGTGGTTAAGTGAATTGCGTTGCAGTCTCTTAGCCAACTTATGCTGGGTTCGAATGACGACGCGATCAACATTTGTAAAAATTTAGCTTTTTGGTCAGTTTTCATAAAAATATGTTAAACGTTATTAAATATTAATATTAATTATTATTTATGTAAACTCTAATCTCTCTTATGGCTTCGTTGCAATCGGCTATCGAAAGATAATAGGCAAAGCGGCAATACGAAAGAAGAATGCGTGAAGCAAACTGACGGCCGTTTGTTTAGAATAGGAAGATAAGGAAAACGCCAACTGGCGGCAGTATGTTTAGAAAAAGGAGATGGACAATACCGTTAAGTCTTTTCACTTCTTACATATCTTTGTTCGTAAACAATAGCAACGCCAATTGGAGTGTACGTTGGAGTGGGATGCCCATACATGCATTTGCATATGCATAAATGTATGTATAGACGTCCCACTTCAACATATGTATGTGCTGCTATGTTATTGCAAAATATTGAGAGCAAAACAAAACAGCAACATTCAATATAAATCCTATTGAACTTGTGTCTCTGTCTCTTGGCTCTCGACGCCGAAACAGAAAATTGACTTCAGGCTGCCAGCGCGCTGGCCGAAGCAATTGCCTATTGCCAAACTTCACATGCAACGCATACATTTACTTGCGTGCATGTGCATACATAGCACACATACATTGAAACGATGGCTAGAGCAAAGAAATATACCCGTGCTCATCGTTCCGCTGTCGTTGTGCGACTGACTTGATGCCGATGTGCGCTTCTCGCGGTTTCTAACGAAGAAAGCCGACCGCTCACTCATGAAACACTTCGTGTTCAGGGGTCCTGATCTCCGCACCTCATCCATATGAGTAAATTCCGCTGTTTGAGTACTCTATATGTTCGATGCTTAGTGATCTTACTGAACTTGCAATGTCATAACAGACAAAATACGGAAAGAGTGACGTCATTGAAGAACGCATTAGCTCGCGTTTTTTTTGATGCGTGCTAAATATAATAAAATTAGTTTATTTATAAGTAATTAATATTATTTATAACTATTATAATTTGATTGTCTTTCATATTGCATAATAAATATGAAAACAAAATAATGAAAATTTTTTTATTTTTTATTTAAATTTAATTAAATAATTTAAAATGTCTGTAGCGGCTGTATCACAGCCAGCTTGACTGTAACTTTTCTTTTAGTTTATTAGAATAAAATAAATAAACAAAATGAGAAATAATTAATAAATGAATGTTTGCACCCGCCGGGGGTTGAACACACGCATTCTCTCACAGGTCTTTTGAATTTTCCCGTCCGCCACTCCAACCACTTTTTGACCCACCGGCAAAGTTGCATTGTGAACCAATTCTGTTACCATACAATGCAAATAAAAAGTTTAAAATGCTGTGTGTCTGACGCTAGATTTGAACTTCGGTATGCTTGTGTAAATTAGCTCTGCTTAAGTATATATGTTTAAAGCGAGTTTAATTCGTATCATATCTCACTTATTTATAGTCCGATTTTAATGAAATTTTCACATAACGCCCGTGGCAAGGTATTTGTCATGTAAGATATAGAACTTTGGTTGTTGAGTTAATATTGTAGTTTTTAAATAGTTATTACTTATTTACAGCTGCGGGAAAGGGGCGTGTCCAAATTTTAAAAAAACTTTGAGACACTGCAATATATACGTATGTTGACACAAAATTTGATGACTCTAGCTCTTATAGTTTCTGAGATCCAGGTGTTCATACAGACAGACAGACAGACAGACGGACAGACGGTCAGACGGACAGACGGACAGACAGACATAGCTCAATCGACTCGGCTACTAATACTGATACTGTTACGCACATTTCCGTTCCGACAAACACAATAGACCATGAATTTTTTTAAAATCCATGGCCTATAAATACAAACGCTACAGTCAGGAGTTGACTGTATAAGGCCATGGATTATCATAGTATACCGTAGGCAATAGGTATAGGTATGCATTTCTACCGCGTACCAAATTTCATTACATATGCTTCTTCTTGATTTTTTTGGCACAAACTAAGAATGCATATTGCGTCTTGTCGTTTTGTCTAATGTCTCACCATTTTCGACAACTGCGATAGATGTTCAGTGGCTGAGTGGAATATGTCCCGGACTCTAAGACCAATGATATTGAGCGTGTTCGATGTTCGATTGCTGCCGCGATCATATTTATTCCTAAACAAGGGAATCGTCCCCCTGACCAGCCTAAGTCATATCGGCCGATCAGTCTCACCTCCTTTCTGCTTAAAACAGCGGAAAGGCTCGTAGACCTGCACATTCGGTGCTCTCTGCAGAAAACTCATCCTCTGCATCCCACGCAGTTTTCGTACATAGCCGGAAGATCGACTGAGGTCGCTCTCCACAAGCTAGTTGGTAAAATCGAAGGAGCCTTCATATCCAAGAATATTGCTCTGTGCTCTTTTCTTGATATAGAGGGTGCTTTCGACAATACCGGCTAAGGGTCTATTTCTGCTGCGCTGGAACGCAGAAATATCGCCCGTCCTATAATCCGATGGATTGATGCTATGCTCAAACATCGGACTATTTCCTCTACCTTGGACTCCACGACCGCTTTCATTAGTGCGGTTAAAGGATGTCCCCAGGGAGGGGTCCTATCCCCCTTACTCTGGTCCTTAGTAGTTAATGAGCTACTGAGTATTCTCGCCGATCAGGGCGTGCAAGCAATCGGCTATGCTGACGACCTGGCTCTCATAGTGAACGGGAACTTTGCCAACACCGTGACAGAACTGATGCAATCTGCTCTGAACACGGTTAGTAGATGGTGCAAAGATGTAGGTCTTAGCATCAATCCACAAAAGGCGATTATCGTACCCTTCACTAAGCGCTATTCTGTTGACATAGGTCAATTGCATATTGGCGGCTCTACCGTGGGACTCTCCAACGAAGTCAAATATCTAGGGGTAACTCTTGATAAAAGACTGAACTGGAATTCCCATCTAAACAACACCCTATCAAAGGCAACTCATGCCATGTGGGCATGTAGAAGATTCTTTGGTAGGACCTGGGGTCTCAAATCATGCACCATTCGGTGTGTTATTTGAGATGATGGTAAGACCCATCGTCACCTACGCCGCTATTGTGTGGTGGCCCAAGGTCACGCAGGTCACCGCCATTAAGAAATGCACTAAACTGCATAGGCTGCTTTGCCTCTCTCTAACGGGTGCACTTCGCACCTGTCCCACAGCAGCTATGGAGTCAATTCTAAATTTGACACCGCTGCACATTCAAATTCAAGAAGTCGCTGCTATGAGCCTTCTTCGCATCAAGCTCCAATCTGGGCTTCTAGCTACCGAATCGGGGCATGCTAGACTTATCAAAGACATTCCTGGCTTATAGATCTGCTCTAGATTCTATGACCAAGGAACTCTTCTTTGGCGCTAAATTCAAAACTCTCATCCCAGACCAAAGGGACTGGGATGCTGGCAACCCCATCAGTGACCCCCATGGCATACACTGGTATACCGATGGGTCAAGGACTGATCAGGGGGTTGGAGCTGGGGTACATGGTCCCAACTCCAAAACCTCGATTGCTATGGGCAAATGGCCCACAGTCTTTCAATCCGAGGTTCATGCCATCGAATTCTGCTGCCGTCTTATCCTTGAGAAGGGGATTAGAGGAGCAAACATTTATATCTTCTCGGATAGCCAAGCGGCCATACTAGCCCTCTCCTCAAAAAGAGTAGGATCGCGTATGGTGGCTGACTGTTGGAACTGCCTCCAGAGGCTCTCCAACAGGAACAAAGTTACCCTCCTATGGGTACCTGGACACTCTGGTTTCCAGGGCAATGAGCTAGCGGATGAACTAGCGAGGGCGGGGTCATCAGCCCCTCTGCATGGCCCCGAACCCTTCTGCGGCGTGGGGTGGTCAACCATCTCATCCCTTGTGAAAGCATGGGCGGTTAGGTTGACCGAACGCTATTGGTCTTCCAACCAGGGATGAGGCAGGCTAAAGAGCTTACAAATCCCTCGGTCAAACGAAGAACAAACCTACTCTCCAGGAGAGATCTCTATCTCCTTATAGGTTACCTTAGTGGTCATCACGTGGGGAACTATCACCTCGCAAAAATGCGTCTGTCCTCAGATACAGAATGCAGGCTCTGTAGAGAGGACGACGAAACCACCAAACACATTCTATGTGATTGTCCAGCCTTGGTTTGGGTTAGGAGGAAGCATCTGCACGTGGAAATCGCAGTTCCCAAACACATTGTCCAGTCCTCGACGAAAGACCTGTTATGCTTCATTAGGGAAGCAGAACAGCTTTTGTCAAGATTGGGAGAGCATTACAGGCACAAAAGACCTTTCTGATCGCAGTGCCTCGCACCTTCTCTGCTGGGAGACTCCCTCTCAGAAAATAAAAATAATAAAATAACTTTAATTATAAATAATTAATATTATTTATAGCTATTTTAATTTGATTGTCTTTCATATGAAAACAAAGTAATGAAAATTTTTTTTATTTTATTTTAATTTTATTTAAATTTTATTTAATTTGATTGACTGTAACTTTTGTTTTGGTTTTTAGAATAAAATAAATAAACAAAATAAAATAAGAAATAATTAATAAATGAAAATTCGCACCCGCCTCAACCGGGAGTTGAACACACGAACTCTCTCCCAGCCATCCGCCACTCTAACCACTCGGCCATTGCCTCACTCCTTGGCCCATCGGCAAAGCTGCATTCTGAACCAATTCTGTTACCATACAATGCAAATAAAAAGTTTAATAAAATGCTGGGTGTCTGACGCTAGATTCGAACTTCGGTATGCTTGTGTAAATTAGGTCTGCTTTATTATATATGTTCAAAGTGAGTTTAATTCGTATCATATCTCACTTATTTATAGTCCGATTTAAATGAAATTTTCACATAACGCCCGTGGCAAGGTATTTGTCATGTAAGATATACAACTTTGGTTGTTGAGTTAATATTGTAGTTTTTAAATAGTTATTACTGATTTACAAAGGCGGGAAGGGGCGTGTCCAAATTTTAAAAAAACTTTGAGACACTGCAATATATACGTATGTTGTCACAAAATTTAATGACTCTAGCTCTTATAGTTTCTGAGATCCAGGTGTTGATACAGACAGACAGACAGACAGACGGACAGACGGACAGACAGACATGGCTCAATCGACTCGGCTACTGATACTGATTCAGAATATATATAGTTTATGGGGTCGGAGATGCCTCCTTCTGCCTGTTACGCACATTTCCGTTCCGACAAACACAATAGACCATGAATTTTTTTAAAATCCATGGCCTAAAAATCACAGTTTGGTGCGGTTTATTAGCTGCTGGCATCTTTGGTGCGTACTTCTTCAAAGATCATGCATATCGTAACGTAACTGTGAATGGAGAGCGCTATGAAACTTGTTATTTCCCAAAATGCGGTTGCTGAGCTGAACTCCGATCATCTGCCACTTTTAATTATGATGGATGCGGCAGCAATAACATACCCTAAGATGGAGCGTTTAATGACCAGGCGTACCAACTGGGAACGGTTTCAGGAGCACATTGAGACCTTACTGGACCCAAACACTGTGATCAACACTGAGCAGGACATTGAGGATGTTATAGACTCGTTCACCAGCATAGTCAAGTCAGCAGCGAGACCTGCCACTCGTAGCGCATTGCGGCAGCGCGTAGCCGACCGAATCCCGATGACCAGGGAGATTCTTTTGCTCATCGCTGAGAAAAGGCGCTTACGCACTAGGTGGATGAGGTCTCGCCACCCGTTGGACAAAGCTGACTGGAACAGAGCGCAGAGCAGGCTGCGTAGCGCATTGGTGCAGAAGAAATCTGCATGGTTTGATGACAGGCTTGCCAATACTGGGGTGGAAAGTGAAGCGACATTCTCGCTCTGGAAAGCTACGCGCGCTATCAAAAGGCGTTGTGCAAGGAAGGCGCCACTGATTGACAGCAACGGGAATTGGTGTCGGACCGACTTGAGGCAAGCAGAGGTATTCGCTGAGCACCTCGCCGAGCGCTTTAAGCCATTCGATCTTGCCAGTGTGCAGCAAGTTGAAGAGACTCAGGAGCAGCTGAACCAAGCGATCCAAATGGATCTGCCAATCACGCCGTTCGAGCATAGCGAGATAGCTGATGTCATAGCACGTCAAAACAATAACAAAGCACCAGGCTATGATGTCATCTGCAATGCCACTTTAAAGGCTCTACCCAGTTGTGCGATCATCTATTTAACGTTGGTGTTTAACGCTATTATGAGGTTTCAATACTTCCCTCCTCAGTGGAAGCTCGGGATAATCACCATGGTCCACAAACCTGGCAAGCCGATAAAGAAACCCTCTTCCTACCGGCCGATCAGTCTTCTCCCTTCGATCACAAAGGTTTTTGAGAGACTGATTGCTGTCCGGATGGTCACAATCATGGAAGACCAAGGGTTTACCCCTGAGCACCAGTTCGGGTTCCGTGCAGGCCACTGCTCTGTTAAGCAGCTCCATCGGGTTGTTGAGCAAATATTGACTGGCTACGAAAATAAAGAATTTTGCAACGCCCTCTTCCTAGACATCCGGGAAGCGTTTGATCGAGTGTGGCATACTGGAATTCTGCTGAAAATTAAACAGACTCTACCTGCACCATATTTTGGATTGATCAAATAATATTTAGAAGAACGGCGATTTGCAGTTCGATTTCACTCGGCCCTTTCCACCGAACATGTTATAGCTGCGGGAGTCCCACAGGGAAGTGTTCTCGGCCCTCTGCTGTACAGCTTATATAGCCACGATATGCCGCGGCCGTATGACAGTCTTCTTGGGAAGTCAATGCTGGCTACATTTGCAGACGATGTATGTGTCACCTACAGGTCCCGAAGTGAGCTTGAAGCTGCTGAATTCATTCAGGACTTTGCAACTATGTTTTCGGAATGGGCAAGGCGCTGGAATATCGGCATCAATAGCAGCAAGTCGATTAACGTCTGCTACACCCTTAAGCGGAACACTCCACCAGCCGTCTTTATAGAGGGCGCCCCTATACCACAGCCGAACGCAGCAAAGTACCTTGGCGTAACTCTGGATCGCAGACTGACTTTTGCAAAACACGTGACAGACGTCAAAAAGCGCATACGTGCTAAGATGGCGAAGCACTATTGGCTACTTCGGTCGAGCAGCAAATTGTCACTATGCAACAAGGTGACAATTTACAAAAGTATTTTAGCGCCAATCTGGAAGTACGTTTGTGCGAAACACCACCCTGCACAGGGATCTAAACCTAACCACGGTCCTTGCTGAAATCAACCAGCACTCGAGTCGTTACCATGATAGGCTGAGGAATACGAATCGGTTAGCAAACGTGCTTTACAGGACACGTCCAGCAAGGAGGCTCAAAAGACGAAAACCGAGGGATCTTACTCTCCGACGATGACGTGCTCATTGTCATATTTTAATTGTTAATTGTTTTGTTATTATTTATTGTTATTAGGTTTGTAGGTTATAGTTATTGTTATTTGTTATTAGTGATTGCTATTAGGTTTGTAGGTTATTAGGTTTTAGTTATTTTTATTTATTCTGTTAAAATTAGTTTAATATATGTTGATAACGCTAACTACAGTTAGCCGGCGCACCCACATGGGCTGAACTTATAGATAAAAAGGACACAAAGGGGATAATGGACTTTCCCCGTATGACTTAACAAAATAAAAGAACCATAAAAGTTAAAAAGTGATTGTTATTAGGTTTGTAGGTTATTAGGTTTTAGTTATTTTTATTTATTCTGTTAAAATTAGTATAATATATGTTGATAACGCTAACTACAGTTAGCCCGCGCGCCCACATGGGCTGAACTAATAGATAAAAATACAAACGCTACAGTCAGGAGCTGACTGTATAAGGCCATGGATTACCATAGTATACCGTAGGCAATAAGTATAGGTATGCATTTCTAGCGCGTACCAAAATTTCATTATATGTGCTTCTTCTTGATTTCTTTGGCACGAACTAAGAATGCATATTGCGTCTTGTCGTTTTGTCTAATGTCATTTTCGACGGCTGCGAGAGATGTTCAGTGGCTGAGTGGACTATGTCCCGGACTCTAAGGCGGCCAATGATATTGAGCGTGTTCGAGGTTTGATTGCAGCCGCCGATCAACATGTGAAATTGTTTTGAATTTCATAATTTTTTTTAAATAAATTAAAAGCTCATAAACATTAAAGTGGGGCGGCGGCGGTAGGCGATTTTTAAGTTTTAGTTACGCAATATATGTAATTAGAACTTAGTTTTCTTTCGTCGGTACACAACAGCTATTTGTACATATTTATGTATATGCACGTACAGTCGTGCAATAATGTGTGTTGAAGTGGGACGCCAATAAATACATGTGGATATGCAAACATGTATGTATGGGCGTCCCACATTCATAACTTTACAAGGGCTTATGATCTATCTCTGGTATTTTCTAGCATTCTAATTGCAAAATATTGAGAGCAAAACAAAATAGGAAACATCCAATTGGAATCTTACTGAACTTGCAAAGTCATAACAGACAAAATACGGAAAGACTGACGGCATTGAAGAACGCATTAGTTCGCGTTTTTTTGATGCGTGCTGAATAATATAAAAATACTTAGCTTTATTTATAAATAATTAATATTATTTATAGGTATTATAATTTGATTGTCTTTCATATGAAAACAAAGTAATGAATATTTTTTTTATTTTTAGTGAAATTTAATTAAATAATTTAAGTTGTTTGACTGTAACTTTTCTTTTAGTTTATTAGAATAAAATAAATAAACAAAATAAAATAAGAAATATTTAATCAATGAAAATTCGCACCCTCCTCAACCGGGAGTTGAACTCACGCACTCTGTCGCGGCCGTCCGCCACTCTAACCACTCGGCCATTGCCTCACTCCTTGGCCCATCGGCAAAGCTGCATTGGGAACCAATTCTGCTACCATACAATGCAAATAAAAAGTTTAATAAAATGCTGTGTGTCTGACGATAGATTCGAACTTCGGTATGCTTGTGTAAATTAGGTCTGCTTAATTATATATGTTCAAAGTGAGTTTAATTCGTATCATATCTCACTTATTTATAGTCAGATTTTAATGAAATTTTCACATAACGCCCGTGGCAAGGTATTTGTCATGTAAGATATACAACTTTGGTTGTTGAGTTAATATTGTAGTTTTTAAATAGTTATTACTGATTTACAGAGGCGGGAAGAGGCGTGTCCAAATTTAAAAAAAAACTTTGAGACACTGCAATATATACGTATGTTGTCACAAAATTTGATGACTCTAGCTCTTATAGTTTCTGAGATCCAGGTGTTCATACAGACAGACAGACAGACAGACAGACAGACAGACAGACGGACAGACAGACATGGCTCAATCGACTCGGCTACTGATACTGATTCAGAATATATATAGTTTATGGGGTCGGAGATGCCTCCTTCTGCCTGTTACGCACATTTCCGTTCCGACAAAAACAATAGACCATGAATTTTTTTAAAATCCATGGCCTAAAAAGGACACAAAGGGGATATTGGACTTTCCCCGTATGACTTAACAAAATAAAAGAACCATGAAAAATTAAATTAAAAGTATCTTATGTGACATGGGTAATTTGCAAGCATACTTTTAGGCAGAAAAAATTTTCAACTTAACTACAATTGTTTAAGCGCCCTACACGGACAAGGCAAGTTCAACTCATATGCTAATGCTGATCAAGAATATATATAATGAGTGTTCTGTTAGCTATTTGGCAACACTGATTTAAACAGCTGACGCACATTTCACGTTTTGTTTCACTGTGAAACATCTTCAGTTTGGTCTATAATTTAACCATGAATCGTTTTACAAACGAACAACGCGCTGCAAATTATTGAATTTGATTATCAAAATGCGTCCTCTGTTAAGAAAGTTGATCGCGCGTCAGTTTAATCGACCCACTGAATCGGCTATTCGGGCTTTTGTGACTAAATTTCGCAGCAAATTTACATTGTTGCAGTGAAGCTCAGCCAGCAGTATTGAAAGAGCTACCAATGCATGCAGAAAAAATCACAGTTTGGTGCAGTTTATTGGCTGCTGGCTTCTTTGGTGCGTACTTCTTCAAAGATCATGCATATCGTAACGTAACTGTCAATGGAGAGCGCTATTAAACTTGTTATTTCTCAAAATGCAAGAGCTTGACTTGCATGGCCTGTGGTTTAAGGAATACGGTGCCAAATGCCACATGCCACGCAGCACGTACGCAGTGGTGGATCGCGATATATCGTAACGAACTGTTGCTTATCAATTGATCGTTAGTGAACACTGCGTGTTGTAAAAACGGTTTGAAAAGCGGTAACAAAAGTTGAAGTCGAAGTTTCGTCATCATACAAGGTGTGTTCAAAAAGTATCGCGAATTTTGAATTTTCGCGGGTTACGTATAATGGAATTTCGATTGTTTTGTTATGTTGGTACACTCTTCCCGAACATCTGTACCAAGTTTTAAGTATATATCATTTTTTTTTTTTGTTGTAAGAGGCGTAAAGATTATAAGTGTTTTGCGTGCTCGCCGATTTTTTGCTATCGACAAATATGGATCAAAGGATTTGCATAAACAAAAAAATAATATTAAGTGCTCCGAAACACTTGAAATTTTGACAGTGACATTCGGTGAAACTGTTCTGAGTAAAAAAATGTTTACAAGTGGTAGAAACTCTTCCAAGATGGCCGAGAATATGCCAACCACGTCAACAAATGCTGAAAACGTTCAAGCAGTAAAGAAAATTTTACGAATCGTCGAATCACTAGCAGAGAAGTAGCTAAGGATGTCAGTATATCGCTTGGCTCGTGCCATGAACTTTTTCTATCGTTTTTGGGATGAGACGTGTTTCAGGGAAGTTTGTTACAAAATTGCTAAATTTTGACCAAAAGAACCATCGCATGAGCATCGCTCAAGAGCTGTTGAATAACCCAGATTTACTCAAAAGGGTCATAACTGGTGACAAATCATAGGTATATGGTTATGATATGGAAAACAAAGCCCAATTGTCCCAATGGCAGAGCCCATGTGAGCCAAGACCGAAAAAAGCAAAAATCAGCTAACACGCAAAACACTTATAACCATTACGCCTCTCACAACCAAAAAAAAAATGCTATACTCTTGAAACTTGGTACAGATGCTCAGAAAGAGTGCACCAGCATAACAAAACAAAAAAAAAAAATTAAAAACAAAGAAATTCGATTACACGTAACTCGCGAATATTAAAAATTCGCGATACTTTTTAAACAAACTTTGTACATGGACATCAGAAAATTTTTTGCGAAAAGACCCCCCCCCCCATAGCAAATCCTAGATCCGCCACTGCACGTACGTAATGATGGACTAATTGAGATGCGAGTGAGAGGTGTTAATTTTATGTCACGTTCGGGACTAGATCGTGCGATTTAACGCCTTTAGGCTATTTTGTTGAAGAGCTATGTTAAATCTCATGTCTATATAATTGACGCATTGGAGGACAACAGCAGAAGCATTTATTCGTGAGATACCGAGATGCCGAAATGTTGGAAATAGTATGCCAAAATTGGACTAAGCGGATGGGGCATTTGAGGCGCAGTCACGCTCAACATTTGGACTGTACTATCGATTCGAATAAAAAATTCATGCATTTATTTTAATTTTATGTCTTTTTTTGTCTTTGCAAGGCTGGAAAAAGTAATGACTCTCTGAACCTTTGTCCAACTTGGAAAAGCATTACAACTCAACTTTGTTGTCTTCTGCCACCTGTTCTTTTTTCGCAGTCACTGTGTGTGTTATGTCACTGAAGAATTTGTAAAAACTTTCTGTTAGACATTATGTAGTGTAGGTATTCGAATTGACGAAACTTGAGAGTTAAGATTTGCTCTATCACCCGTACTCTGTAACTACAGCTCTTCCTATATAGTATAGTATGTTCTATTTGGAACAATTAGAACTACAAATTTGGATTAGTTATATGGTATGTAATATAATATATTATATATAATATAATATAGTAAATTATAGTGTGCATTGCCATCCACGAAGCCTTTGGTACAAATATATATATTCGGCATAACGAACTTAACCTATTTTTTTCTATTAATTTTCGCAAAGCTACATTAAAATAAAATTCTAAATTGATTTAAGAAATTACGTGTTTTTTGTTTGTTAGAAACCACAATTTGGATTTAAAATAATTAGTTCAACTTGTACATAGTGTTGGATTTAGTATAAGTTTGTAAATTTGTACTATTATATAACGGAACACATTGGAAAATGGAAATTATTTTACGCACCCACGACACCCGAACGGGCCACTTGCAAAAATACAACTAAATTTGATGTGATCTCCGAGTCCGAGTCAGAAATCAGAGGCTTTCACAGAAATGAATGAACAAAACGTCAACATTCAACAAAATTAAAAAATGAACTAACAGGGTGGGACCTCTTGTTTGCGCATACAGAAATACGAATGCTCTTTCCGAACATTTGAAATAATAACATACATTAGATCATTTAGTGGTAATCTGATGCTATTTGTTTTTATGCAGTGAGTAGTTCGTATCCCGAAGAGAGCATGGGATTTCATAACTCTGCATATCATTTTATTTATTTAATTTAATTTAAAGTCGACTGAATTAGATACAAAGGATTATTTAAAAAGTTAATTTAAAATAATTATGCATAAAGTTAAAGTTTACAAAATTTTAAGGTGATTAAATTTAAAATTAATTTAATTTATTTGAATTTAATTTAAATAAAATATCAATTCAATCATCAATCATTCAATCATCATCCAGAGTACCGTGACAAAACGGAAATGCCCAGAAAAAGCGTATAAGACCGGGGAATGATTTAAATTAAGCAAAACAAGGCTGTATGTCATTTTATTTTGCAGTTTAATTTAATAATGATTTACCGAGAGGGTGAATAACGACTGCGCGGATAATACGGGTCCCAAACTCACATCGATATACTTGTACAGTGCTGCTGGGTAATTGGTTAAAACTATGTAGTACATATACATATACATATATATTAGGAACCCCTATAAGTTGGTTGAGGTTTCTAAATCAAGAGATAACGAATTTATTATTTCTATACGAGAATATAAAGCTTTAATGCTTAGACTCTCTGAGTTTAATCGAAGTCATCGACTGTAGAATATCACGCTGAATATGCAAATATTCACTTTTTAGGCCATGGATTTTAAAAAAATTCGTCTGTCTGTCTGTCTGTATGAACACCTGGATCTCAGAAACTATAACTAGCTCTTATAGTTTCTGAGATCCAGTCATCAAATTTTGTGACAACATACGTATATATTGCAGTGTCTCGTGTATATACATAAATATGTACAAATAGCTGTTGTGTACCGACGAAAGAAAACTAAGTTCTAATTACATACATATATTGCGTAAAATCCATGGCCTAAAAAAAAATTTTTGTTTAGGCCATGGTCTATTGTGTTTGTCGGAACGGAAATGTGCGTAAAAAATTTTTTTTTAGGCCATGGATTTTAAAAAAATTCATGGTATATTGTGTTTGTCGGAACGGAAATGTGCGTAACAGGGCGTTATGTGAAAATTTCATTAAACTCTGACTATAAATAAGTGAGATATAATACGAATTAAACTCACTTTGAACATATATAATTAAGCAGACCTAATTTACACAAGCATACCGAAGTTCGAATCTAGCGTCAGACACACAGCATTTTATTAAACTTTTTATTTGCATTGTATGGTAACAGAATTGGTTCACAATGCAGCTTTGCCGATGGACCAAGGAGTGAGGCAATAGCCGAGTGGTTAGAGTGGCGGACGGCTGAGAGAGAGTACGTGTGTTCAACTCCCTGTTAAGGCGGGTGCGAATTTTCATTTATTAATTATTTCTTATTTTATTTTGTTTATTTATTTTATTCTAAGAACCAAAACAAAAGTTACAGTCAATCAAATTAAATAAAATTTAAATAAAATTTAAATAAAATAAAAAAATTTTTATTACTTTGTTTTCATATGAAAGACAATCAAATTAAAATAGCTATAAATAATATTAATTATTTATAATTAAAGTTAAGTATTTTTATATTATTTAGCACGCATAAAAAAACGCGAACTAATGCGTTCTTCAATGCCGTCACTCTTTCCGTATTTTGTCTGTTATGACTTTGCAAGTTCAGTAAGATTCCAATTGGATGTTTCCTATTTTGTTTTGCTCTCAATATTTTGCAATTAGAATGCTAGAAAATACCAGAGATAGATCATAAGCCCTTGTAAAGTTATGAATGTGCGAGTGGGACGCCCATACATACATGTCTGCATATCCACATGTATTTATTGGCGTCTGCATATCCACATGTATTTATTGGCGTCCCACTTCAACACACATTATTGCACGACTGTACGTGTATATACATAAATATGTACAAATAGCTGTTGTGTACCGACGAAAGAAAACTAAGTTCTAATTACATATATTGCGTAACTAAAACTTAAAAATCGCCTACCGCCGCCGCCCCACTTTAATGTTTATGAGCTTCTAATTTATTTAAAAAATTATGAAATTCAAAACAATTTCACATGTTGATCGGCGGCAGCAATCGAACCTCGAACACGCTCAGTATCATTGGCCGCCTTAGAGTCCGGGACATAGTCCACTCAGCCACTGAACATCTCTCGCAGCCGTCGAAAATGACATTAGACAAAACGACAAGACGCAATATGCATTCTTAGTTCCTGCCAAAAAAATCAAGGAGAAGCACATATAATGAAATTTGGTACGCGCTAGAAATGCATACCTATACTTATTGCCTACGGTATACTATGGTAATCCATGGCCTTATACAGTCAGCTCCTGACTGTAGCGTTTGTATTTTTTTAGTTGTTATTGTTCAGGAGGAGCCTTAGTTGATCGGTGATCATATATATGCAAAGGTACCTTGCGTCCATGTTAGTTAATATATGTGGGAAATGAACCAGATCAGGGAACTAAAATGAACAATAAAACAGAGAGCAAGAGAGTAACGCGCAGTGGCAACGCTTATTAACGGAAAACCCAGAAGAAGGGACTTTGAGTTAAATGGTGAACGAGAGCAGTCGCAAGTCTTTCAATCGCGCTATATACTTATACAACTAGAGCTATACAATTGTCATCAAACAATTAAATAATAACAATCAAGAACTATTGTCACTAAACAATATAAGGTGTACTATACATATTCGCCCGATTCTTGAATATGGTTCTTGCATTTGGTCACCGCAATATCATGTTCACCAAGACAGAATTGAGTCTGTGCAAAAACAATTTTTACTTTTTGCTCTTCGTGGTTTTAACTGGGTCTACGGAGTTGATTTACCCTCTTATTCTAGTAGACTACTTCTAATAAATTTAACTTCTCTTGCTAACCGCCGCTTAATGTTAGGTGTCATGTTCCTTGTTAAGTTGATTAAGTATGATATCGATTCCCCGATCTTGCTTAATCAAATTAACTTCTCTATCCCCTCTAGATTAACCCGAAATTTTGCACCTCTTTTGATTCATTTCTGTAATAACAATTATAGCCTGCATGAGCCTTTCCGAATTCTCTGCTCTGATTACAACAAACTTTCTGGAGTAATTAACTCGGAGAGTTCCCTAATAGCTTGTAGTATGCGCACATGTTGTACATATATAATACCTAAAGAATCAATCTGATATCAGCACAATTGCATTGTTGCAGTACTTATGCAAACGGCGACGTTCAAGTGAAGGTGTAACATGATCACCCACTTATGAACCGTTCTCACGCTAGCCATGTACATAATGCGCGCACACAACATACTCTCTCAATGTATGTATTATATATATTGTTACATTATATGTATTAAAATACATAAGAGCCTTGGCTGCTATGTTGCAGCGCTTGGCACCTGTAAACGTTAAGCAAAACATATTGAATAAAGATAACTCAACGGGGACTGACGTCCCCGCTAACCTGTTGGCATTTTTCCGTCTGGATGTTCCTGACGGTATTATTGTTTCCGTTACTTTGGTTTCGGCTTTGGTTATTCCAATTGTTGCCTCCACCTCTGTTATTATTCTGGTTACCGCCGCGTCCTCTATTTCCTCCGCGGTAACCACCTCGGCCTCTATAATTGTTATTATAGTTGTTATAATTACCTCGGCCATTACCTCTGTTTTGGTAATTTCCTCGGTTATTATTACCTCGAAAGTGTCCTCTATTGTTATAGAATAACACACTATTCGAATTGCCGGTCATTTCTCTACAGCAGTGTATGTATTTTTCAATCACGCCATTCATCGTGTTGAAATTTCCTGCTTCTAAAATTGTCTTGAGCTTTTCGTGCTCACAATTCTTTGTCATCGCTTCTTTTGTGGCGATTTTATCTGCATTATTTGAGTCCAGTCCATCATCTATGTTGTCAATCTGATATCAGCACAATTGCATTGTTGCAGTACTTATGCAAACGGCGACGTTCAAGTGAAGGTATAACATGATCACCCACTTATGAACCGCCACTGCCTAAATTGCACGGTCAGCGTTCTCACGCTAGCCATGTACATAATGCGCGCACACAACATACTCTCTCAATGTATGTATTATATATATTGTTACATTATATGTATTAAAATACATAAGAGCCTTGGCTGCTATGTTGCAGCGCTTGGCACCTGTAAACGTTAAGCAAAACATATTGAATAAAGATAACTCAACGGGGACTGACGTCCCCGCTAACTCAAAACTTCGTCGTATACTTATTTGTGTCAAATTTAAAACTCTTCATGGCGACCGTGACGGGACCATAACGGTCAACAATTACCAGTGGCATACGCTTCAAGAACCTTTACAAAAGGCGAAAGCAATAAGTCCACTACAGAACAAGAACTAGCAGCTATACATTGGGCAATAAATCATTTTAGACCATATATATATGGTAGGCATTTCTTAGTACAGAGTGACCATAGGCCACTATCATATTTGTTCTCGATGAGAAATCCGAGTTCCAAGTTGACCAGAATGCGTCTGGACCTTGAGGAATATGATTTTAGCGTAGAGTACCTCAAGGGGAAAAATAATTATATAGCAGATGCTCTTTCCCGAATAACTATCGGAGAGCTAAAAGAAATGAATAGACAGATACTGAAGGTCGAAACGAGAGCTTCAGTAAGACAGAAAAATTCCTGCGCAGGAGAAACATTGCAAGAACCAGAAAGAAATAAAGAAAAAATAGAAATGCCCAATATCTATCAGGTAATCAATAACATTGATGCCAAGAAATATATTGTTCTCAAAATAGACAAACATAAGTGTTTGTTAAAAAGAGGCAAAAATATTATAACACGTTTCGATATGACTAATTTTTATTCTAATGAAAAAATCGATTTAGATCAGTTTTTTCAAAGGCTTAATGAAGAAGCAAGAATAAATAAGATCATTCAAGTGAACAAATCTTCGAGTTTGTCACTATTAAGAATTTCAAAGAAAAGGGCAATAAAATATTACAAAATTTAAAAATAGCGCTATTAAACAAGGTGACTAAGATAGATAAAGATGATAAGGTTCAAATAGAAGCAATACTGTCTAAATATCATGACGATCCGTCAGAAGGAGGCCACTCAGGAATTTCCAGAACCCTGAGGAAAATAAAAAACTTTTATTATCACAAATGACTAAGGCACAAATGACTAAGGCAATAACTAAATATGTCAAGACATGTTTAAAATGCCAACAGGCTAAAACGTTGAAACATACGAAAATGCCAATGACAATTACTGAAACACCAGCAACAGCATTTGATATAGTTTTGATAGATACCATTGGTCCACTTCCAAGATCAGAAGATGGAAATGAGTATGCTGTCACTATCATATGTGATTTAACTAAGTATTTGGTTACGTTACCCATACCAAACAAAAGTGCAAAATCAGTTGCTAAGGCTATATTTGAACATTTTATTCTCAAGTACGGTCCAATGAAAATAATCATTACGGACATGGGAACGGAATATAAAAATCAAATCATAGACGATATGTGCAAATATATGAAGATAAAAAACATTACTTCAACAGCACATTATCACCAGACTTTAGGAACAATAGAACGAAGTCACAGAACATTTAACGAGTATATTCGCTCGTACATTTCTGTTGACAAAACTGATTGGGATGTTTGGATACAATATTTTACTTATTGTTTCAACACAACACCTTCAGTAGTTCATGAATATTGTCCATATGAACTAGTATTTGGAAGATTACCAAGACAGTTCACAGATTTCAACAAAATAGACAGAATAGATCCCATTTATAACATGGATGACTATTCTAAAGAAGTAAAGATTAGATTAGAGATAGCTTATAGAAGAGCTAGGAATATGTTAGAAAAGGCAAAAGCCGATAGGAAAATTAAATATGATAGAAAGGTTAGTGACTTTGAATTAAAAATAGGAGATAAGGTATTACTTAGGAACGAGACAGGTCATAAGCTTGACAATAATTATTTAGGACCATATTTAGTTTCAGATGTAGGAGTTAATAATAACATTACAATTGTAGGGAATAAAAATAAGAAACAGATAGTCCATAAAGATAGGTTAAAAATATTCAATTCTTAAAAATGTTCAATTCTTAATATATTTCATAGGGTTGGCCAACCACAACCATAAAATAATTAGTATATAAAAATAAAAAATAAATAAATAAAAAACATTTTTTTTGATTTATATGTAATCAAACACATTTATTTTAATTAAAAAAAAAATTTATTAATACCAAAATTTTACAAATTTTAAAGTTTCTTTAATTTTCAAAAAAAAAAATATCAAATATATCTGTAAGCTTATACAAAAAAAAAAAAAAATAAAATAATAAAAATAATATATATAGGTAAATAAAATAACTACACTAAGTTTCGTTATTTTTTAAAAGGAGGGAGATGTAGTATGCGCACATGTTGTACATATATAATACCTAAAGAATCAATCTGATATCAGCACAATTGCATTGTTGCAGTACTTATGCAAACGGCGACGTTCAAGTAAAGGTGTAACATGATCACCCACTTATGAACCGCCACTGCCTAAATTGCATGGTCAGCGTTCTCACGCTAGCCATGTACATAATGCGCGCACACAACATACTCTCTCAATGTATGTATTATATATATTGTTACATTATATGTATTAAAATACATAAGAGCCTTGGCTGCTATGTTGCAGCGCTTGGCACCTGTAAACGTTAAGCAAAACATATTGAATAAAGATAACTCAACGGGGACTGACGTCCCCGCTAACTCAAAACTTCGTCGTATACTTATTTGTGTCAAATTTAAAACTCTTCAAGCTATTAAAACTGCCATCATTAACTCATTAACATTTAACTCTAACAACTAACCTAACTAACCACTACCGATCTGATTGGGTTTTTTCTGAGTTTCCTCAATCCTCTGCAACAAATGTTGGTTCGGCTAATTTGTTAGTCCCAGTTTCAAAATTTAAAATTTAATTTCATTTTAAAATGTTACTGTTTAACGTAAACTTTAACTTTAATTTTACATATATATTACTTTTAATTCATATTTAATTTTATTATACAAAAATGTAATATTAATTTTAATTTTTATATTTTTCATACCTACAGTCGACTGCTCTTAGTTGACTTTAAATAAATAAATAAATAAATAAAAAAAACAATTGTCATTAAACAATAAAGTAACACTTTAAAGTAAACTAACTACAATTTTGGGGGCTCGTCCGTGAATGGCCCAAGTTGTATATATGTATTGTATATAAGTGCGAACCTAGTGAGTGCGAGCGAGAAAGAACGTGACGCCGCATCAATTATAAGAAAAACGACAACGACGCAAAAAAGTCACGGTGAAGCTGAAGCAATTGGAATTCAATCGACGACGGCGAGCAAAAGGTGTTTGTGACGCGGAGTACATTGGAAGACTTCAGACGACGGAGGCCAAAAGGTGTTGGAGATTCCGTATCTAGTGCTCGAAGAAATACGGCAGTAGCCAAAAGGTGTTGGAGACGCTGCGTTTATTCAAAAAGCACAACGGCGGTGACCAAAAGTTGAAGGCCACGTCGTAAAAATTGCAAGCTAATAATCGAAGAAACCAAAAAACCGACAGTGACGGCGCATCAGTGGCAGAAGAAGAACGGCAAAACGACGGCAGAAGTAGAAGAAAGGTGAAGCAACCAGGAAAACGACAGTCGCATCAGTGGCAGGAGAAACACAAGAAGAATAACGGCGCATCGAAATACGGCGCAACATATACGGAGGCGATCGGACGGCGACGACGACGAGAGAGGTGAAGTAGCAGTGACGAGAGGCGAGGCAGTAGGAACGAACGAGGCGAGGACAACGAAAAGGCGAAAACGACGCTGCAAGTTGTGTATCGGTTGCTGTTAACATAGATTTAACAGAGTTGGCTAAGTAGTGTTGAAAACTTTAAAGAGAGGGTATGTTAAGTAGTTTTTCAGCTTGACGCAAAGAAAGTACAGTTGATTTTATTTCGTATTGAGAATTTTGTACTGATAAATTTTATATTATTTAGAATGGATCGGATTGAAATTCTTGCGCTGCGCGTTGATGACCTACGAAATAAGCTGTCTGAGTTAAATTTGCAGACAAGTGGTACTAAAAGCATCCTGCAGCAGCGACTCCTTGCTCACTACAGATTAAACAATGAAGAACAAGACATTTCGGACGGTAAGTCAGTAGCAACTGCACCAATGATGACAAATGAAAATAATAGGTCATGGTTTACTTTAAAAGATGTCGAGGGTAGTATTTCAGAATTTTCAGATACTATAGGTAGTGTTGATGTTGATCAGTGGATAAATGAGGTAGAAGAATGTGGGAGTACAGTTCAGTGGAACCAATTACAAATGTTTATCTATGCGAAACAGCTTTTACGAGGTGCTGCTAGATCGTTTGTCAAAAGTCAACAAAACATTCGAAGTTGGGAAACATTAAAAACAGTATTGCTAGATGAGTAAGAAGTTAAAGTGTCATCAGCAGAAATACATCGAAGATTAAATAGACGACAGAAGAAAAAAGATGAGAGTTTGCATGAATTCTTGTACGCACTGATGGAAATAGCCAAACCAGCAAAGCTTGAAGATGAGAGTATTATAGACTATTTCGTTAGTGGCATTCAGGATTCCCCTGCAAACAAAGTAGTGCTGTATCAAGCAAAAACATTAAAACAGCTAAAAGCTAGTTTGGATGTTTACAAGAATGTTTGTAGTTCAAGCAAGTCATCAAACAAGCCTGGATCATTCGTTGATAAACAGAGTTCTGAAGCTAAGAAGATTAGCAGTGACAACAAGACACGTAAATGTTTCAAGTGCGGTGATGATACCCATTTGCTAAAAGATTGTAGGAAGAAAGATTTTGTTTGTTTTAAATGAAACCAACCAGGACATCGCGCATCAGAGTGCAAAATAGATGGAAAAGTAAAGCAAGATCAAAATACAAACGTCGTACAAGATAGGAAGGAAGAGTTAAAGCCATTAAGCATTTTCACTCCTTCAGGTTTAGAATAAAAAAATGTGCAGTATAAGTCAATGATGTTTCAAGGATTAGATGATACAGGTGCTGACCTTTGTCTTATACGCAGAAGTGTTTATACTAAGTTGGGCAGAAATAAGTTGACAGGCTTAGCGAAGTGTTTGACTGGCATAGGTGAAAGCCAGGTGCTTACATTTGGTAGCTTTGCAATTTCGGTTGAGATAGATGGTATAGACATGCAAGTTGAATTTCACGTAGTTCCTGATGAGGATATGGGTTTTGATTCGATTTTAGGAAGAACAATCTTAAACAGCGTGGATATGAAAGTAACCAAAGGGGGCACAGAGTTTATAAGTCGAGTTGTAAACCAAAAAAAGGTTGAGAATCAGAGAATCCAGCCATTGAGCAAACGATCATGTGCTGAGTTGTTTGTTGACTTCAAAAGTATGTGCATGTTGGGTGTGGAGCAGGCTGACATATTTGAAAAGGTTGATTTATCACATTTGAGTAACCGATGATTTACCAGTATTCCAACAACCAAGACGTTTGGCAGAGTGTGAACAATAGATTGTGGATGATCAAATTCAGGAATGGTTGCGTGACAAGATTATAAAGCCGAGTGTGTCGGAATACGCATCACCAGTGGTGCTTGTTTCGAAAAAGAATGGGAAAAAACGATTGTGTTGTGACTATCGTAAGTTAAATGAAAAGATAATTCGTGATCACTTTCCAATGCCGCAGGTTGACGTTGTTATTGAAAAGCTTCAGAGTGCTTTGGTGTATACGACTTTAGATTTAACTAACGGTTTCTTTCATGTACCCGTTGAGTTAGAATCGCAGAAATATACCTCCTTTGTAACACAAAAGGGACAGTACGAATTTCTGTATGTGCCCTTCGGTATTACAAATTCACCTGCAGTTTTTACTCGATTCATAATGGCAGTCTTAAGGGAACTAATCAACAGTGGAGATGTAGTAGTATACATGGATGATGTGATTGTGCCAAGTAATAATGTGTGTGAAGGATTGGTAAAGCTTGAGAAGGTGTTAAGTGTTGCCAGTAGAAATGGATTAAAAATAAATTGGTCGAAATGTCAGGTATTGCAGAAGAAAGTTAACTTTTTGGGGTATATAGTTGAGTGTGGTACTATTAAGCCTTCTGGAGAGAAGACAAGTGCTATCGTTCATTTTCCGTTGCCAAATGATAAAAAAGGTGTTCAAAGATTCTTAGGATTGACGTCGTATTTCCGCAGATTTTTCAAAGACTATGCAGTGACTGCAAAGCCATTGTCGGACCTGTTAAGGCAAAAAGATAGCGTTTGAACAGTTGAAAGTTGCATTAACTTCTAATCCCGTATTGAAATTATACAATCCTAAATTAGAAACGGAAATCCATACAGACGCTTCAAAATATGGTTTCGGTAGTGTATTATTACAAAAAGACCCGGAAGATTGTTTCTTTCATCCGGTTCAATACATGAGTCGTGGGCTAGGTGGGCATTATACCTTCAAGACTTTGATTATCAAATAGAACATCGCTCAGGGACAAGAATGAGACATGTTGATGCGTTGAGTAGAGTATCATGTTTCATGTTGAGTGATACTGTTGTACATCGATTGAAACAAGCACAATTACTTGATGAATGGACGAAAGTAGTGAGAAGCCTTGTAGAAAATAAAGGGTATGAAGATTTTTATATAGAAAACGAAATACTTTTTAAAGATCCTAATCGCGAGCTTATTGTGGTACCGTCGCAGATGGAAAATGAAAAATTCACGATTGCTCATAAGCAAGGACATTTTGCTGCAAAGAAAACGCAAGATTTAGTTGAGAAAGCTTATTTCATACCAAAGCTTAAGGAAAAGGTTGTTCGTGTTGTCGACAGTTGTGTGGAGTGTATTGTATTTAATTCGAAAGCTGGGAAGAAAGAAGGTTTCTTGACCCCGGTTGGAAAGGGAGATAGACCGTTGATGACGTATCACATTGACCATGTTGGGCCAATGGAGATGACGAGCAAACGCTACAACCACATTTTAGCTATAGTTGACGGTTTTTCTAAATTAGTATGGTTGTATCCCACCCGTAGCACAGGAGCAGAGGAAGTTGTAAGCTGTCTAGAGCGTCAGGCTACTAATTTTGGAAATCCTTTACGGATTATCTCTGATAGGGGAACTGCGTTCACTGCACAGGCATTTAGGTTGTATTGTGAGGAACAGAAAATTCAGCATCTAGTGATTGCAACAGGTGTACCACGTGGCAATGGTCAGGTTGAAAGAATGCATAAGACAGTAGTGTCTATGTTGTCGAAGTTAAGTCATGAAAGTGCAGGAGACTGGTATAAGCATGTCAGTAAAGTGCAGCAAATAATCAATAGTACACCACCTAGAAGCACTTTAGTGTCGCCTTTTAAAATCATGACTGGCACTGAAATGCGTCTTCCGAATGATCTAGAGCTTAATTTGTTGATAAAGGAATCCTTAGTGAAGGAGTTAGATGAGGAGAGAGAGCTGGTGCGCGCAAGAGCTTCCGAAAACATAAAACAGTTGCAGACAGAAAATAAAAGGGTCTTTGATTTAAAACGCAAAGGTGAGAAAATTTATAAAATAGATGATTTAGTAGCTATTAAGCGTACTCAGTACGGAACTGGGTTAAAGTTGAAAGGAAAATTTCTAGGACCTTACAAAGTCTTTAAGATAAACAAGCCTGGAAGGTATGACGTAGAAAAACTTGGAGACGCCGATGGACCTTTTAAGACATCGACAGTCGCAGAATATATGAAGCCGTGGGGAAATTCATTCGGGTCGAATGATGTATCAGGAGGGCCGATTGTGGGAAATTAACCAGATCAGGGAACTAAAATGAACAATAAAACAGAGAGCAAGAGAGTAACGCGCAGTGGCAACGCTTATTAACGGGAAACCCAAAAGAAGGGACTTTGAGTTAAATGGTGAACAAGAGCAGTCGCAAGTCTTTCAATCGCGCTATATACTTATACAACTAGAGCTATACAATTGTCATCAAACAATTAAATAATAACAATCAAGAACTATTGTCACTAAACAATATAAAGTGTACTATAAACAATTGTCATTAAACAATAAAGTAACACTTTAAAGTAAACTAACTACATATATGTATGTATGACTGAACTAGTTCGCTCTCCTGAAGGCGTGTTTTAAGTGTCAATCAAGCAACTGTTATGGGCCTACTTGCTCTTCTTAGAACATAACCTTCGAGTTCTCCTGAGATTCTAGGTACAGCTAGCAAAAACAGCCTGTGGGGGGTTCTTTTGCCAGCTTAACAGTCTCTGGTTGTTCACAGGTGCACCATAAACACCTACAGAATCCCTTGCCAAATTTCCCAAAATTTATGAATGAGTATTCACAGGGAATTCACGACGGAAGGTGTAAGGTACACTTTTCTTCTGCGGGACTTACTACTGAGGGCTATTGCGCGTCATTACCCACCCTATCTATGAGTCCTATGTGCTGATGTTTAGAACGCCCTGACCTAACATTACCCTTTCCTTAACCTTCAGAAACCATTAAAAATTGTTGAGTATTCCATGTTAAATAACTATAATAATTATTCATTTCATTATTAATATAAGTGCTAATATAATATAATATAAATATTTCATTTTTTACTGACTAAGAATTTTTATGGCCTAAGAAATATTTATTTATTTATTTAATGGCAGTCGACTGGGTAAAGAATTAACAATTACATTTAAGAATTAAAATTGTAATGAAGTGTAAAAATAATTATTAATATTTTATTTTATTTAAATTAAAATTAAATTTAAAAATTAAAATTTAAAATTTAAACTGGGATAATAAAAAGAAACCGATCCAACATTTGTTGCAAAGGGATTGGGGAAAACCCAGTAAAACCCAATCAGATCGGTGGATTAGTGTTAATTGTTATTAAGTGTTATTAAGTGTTAAGTAGTTAAAAATGGATAGTTTGATCAAATTAAGGGAGGACTCTGAATTGAAAACTCTAAACAGTCTATTGTAATCAGCACAGAGAACTCGAAAGGGATCATGCAAGCTATAATTATTATGACAAAAGTCCAAGGAAAGTGGCAAATAATTACGAGTTACACTAGAAGGAATACAGAAATTAATTTGGTTAAGCAGAATAGGAGAATCAATGTCGTACTTGATTAGTTTGAAAAGAAACGTAACACCTAACATAATACGACGATTAGTAAGAGAAGGTAGGTTAATATGAAGCAGTCTACTAGAATAAGATGGCAAGTCTACACCTGGTACCCAGTTGAAACTACGCAAAGCGAAAAGTAAAAATTGCTTTTGAACAGACTCAATTCTATCTTGGTGAATCTGATATTGCGGCGACCACACGCAAGAACCATATTCAAGAATTGGACGAACAAGAGAAGTGTAAAGTAATTTTGTCGTATAAGGATCTCTAAATTCTTTGGCCCATCTTTTTATGAAACCAAGTACTCGAAATGCCTTATTGACAATTTGCGCAATGTGACGATCAAATTTCAATCTATGATCAAAGAGAATACCTAGATCTTTTACCTCGGTTATTCTTGAAAGGGAGTTTAAATCAAATGCATAGTTGAAGACGTGATAGCTACCTCTGTAAAATGACATAACTTTGCATTTCAAACAGTTAAGATGCAGCAGATTATGCCTGCACAAAGCAAAGAGCAAATCAAGATCTGTTTGGAGGAAGTTAAGTGTAGGATCACTATACGTCAAACAGAGTTTCACGTCATCAGCATACATAAAAGGTTGATAAAAAGGTTAAAAAGCATAGGTCCAAGATGGCTGCCCTGAGGAACACCAGAAGTTACTATTGTATGATTGGCTTTGATAGACAGTATTTAAAAAGAACTCGTTGAGACCTGTTAGCTAAATAATCGGATATCCACAAAATAAGCTTTTGAGGAAAACCGATTAAATTTAACTTATGAATCAAGAGATTATGATTTACGAAATCAAATGCTTTACTGAAGTCAGTATAGACGACATCAGTTTGAATTTTCTTCCGAAATCCTAAAGTAATGCAGGAAGAAAATTCTAGAAGATTAGAAGCTGTAGATCTTGCCTTTACAAACCCATGTTGATGGGGCGAAATTATCGATTTACTCATAAAGGTTAATTGAGCCGTAAGATTTTTTTCAAAAATCTTAGGTATTGCAGACAATTTGGATATACACCTATAGTTCTTCACATCATGGTTAGAACCACTTTTGTGAAGAGGAATGGAAAAAGAGTTTTTCCAAATAGGTGGAAAATAACTGTTAGACAGTGACAAGTCAAGCAGCTTAAAAATTGGGTTAAGAAGTGAGTCAGCACAAAATCTTAGAACACATCCTGGAACTCCATCAGGGCCAGGAGAGAAAACAGGTTTAAAAGATTTCAGATCACTAAGTAAAGAAGTTTTGTTAATAGTAGGACAAAAAAGAGTGTTAAAATTATTAATAGGGTAAGGGTAAGGATGTATGGAAGAACTATACGGATTAGTTGAGTAGGTAGATTGAAAAAAGTCTGAAAACAAATCGGCTGCGGCCTGATCAGTGGTTGCTTCATTTTCTCCGAAAAATAACGAGGATGGGAATCTACTGGATCTACGTTTCAGGTTGACAAAGTTGTAAAACTGCTTAGGGTCCTTAGCGAACTGCAAACGACAACGACTCAAATACTCGTTGTAACAATTTGCATTTAGAGCAATAAAGTTTGCTCTAACAGCAATATATCTTGAGAAGTCAAAAGGTTTACGAGTAAGTTTAAATTTTTTAAAATACCGAGATTTCAAATTTTTTAAACTTATAAGTTCACGAGAGAACCAAGGTGGCCTGTTTGACTTTACCGGGAAAGCAAGAGGAACACATTGGTCGAAAAATGAATTCATAGAGGAATAAAAAATGAGATGCAAGTATTTAGGTCAGAACATGAATACAAAAATGACCAATCATGTTCTAAAATTAAATGATTAAGTTTGTCAAAATCGGTCTTACGGAAACAACGTGATTTTACTTTACGAGGAACAGATGCAGTTTGCATTGGAGTAGGCAGAGCTAGAACAAGGTCAAACGTAGGATGGTAGGGATCTTCAGGATGTACTAAGGGATCAATTCTGGAGGTAGTGTTAAGAAGTATATCAGAAGAGAAAACTAAATCAAGCATTCTACCGCTACAATTAGGAATATTATTAATTTGAAATAAAGATAGTTCTGATAGGCCATTTAAAAAAGAATTATAGATAGAGGGCGCCAGAATACCGGATTGAGATGACCAACAAACTTCTGGTAAGTTAAAATCAGCTAGTAGATAATCTCTATCAGATAGTTTGGATGCAACAGTTTGAATAGCTGAAAGATGGTCCAAGTAGACGGAAATATCAGATGAGGGGGGAATGTAAGAACAGGTAATATAGATTGAAATTTGATACACTGTTACTTTTGCACATACGTCAATTGAAACTAATTCAGAAGAAAGGTCTGACTTTACAGCTATTAGAACACCACCTCCTGTTCGTGATAAATGATCACATCTATAACAGGAGTACGTGTCTGGGAAAATCGAGTAACTTTCAACTTCTCGTTTTAACCAAGTTTCAGTAAATATTAGTAAGTGGTAATCAAAGGATACAGAATCAGCATACAGCTTAGAAAGCTTAGTGTTAATGCCTCTAACGTTTTGGTAGGCAAGAAAAAGAGAAGTTACATTTTGATAAGAGAAAGAAAGACACGAACTTAGTTTTTTGTCGTCGTCTTATTAGGCGCAGTGGTCTGGTTTGGCAAAGTAAGTCTAATCGGCTGCCGATTCTTTTTCTTCTTTGTCTCGAATTCCTTAACCATGATATGAGCTGGCCAAAAATCAGCCTTGCATATGAGGTTAAAGCATTCATTAGGGACACAAAGTTTAAAAGATGATACGTCCCGTTCATAGGAGAACTTAAATTTTTCCACCTTTATCTCAGTGGCTTGTATTTTAGCTTGAATATAAGCCATGACATCATCAGATGTGAGATCAGGGGCAAGCCTGGAAACAAAGATTTGCTTCCTCGGGGGAATCCCTACAAGAGGCTTGGGCACCACTGATAAGGAATCAGTGGTTGAAACCCTGGGTAAGTCAGACACAGGTATCGAGACTATGGTAGGTGATAACGTAGAGGGCATGTTTGGCGTCATTGGCTGCAGAGACTCGTTGTTCACAGATTCGGGAACCGAATTCTTTTGGGCCGCCGATCTCGTTACCACAGATGTGGAGATCGGTTTCAACGGCTGTGTCAACGGAGTACTATCCTGAGCGGAGGCGGTCGAAGGCAAAATAACAGCAGACTGGGTTTCTTCTTTGCGCGTAGATTTTTTTTGCTTCGGGGACTCACTCAACAGCTGAAGGCCATTAAATTCCGAGTCCAGCTTAGAGAACTGTTGAGATAGCGTACGAAAACCACTAAACAGTTCCCTAAAGCCTTTCCGTGTCTGCCGCATAAAAGATCTCATATCATTCTGCACCTCACGACACTCCACACAGCAATAGTGCAGCCCAATGCGCTTAGCTAAAGCGTCAGCAGTTGTACCATTGACGTTGGCACATTTGGCATGTACGACATTATCACACAGCCAACATGAAATGCTAGGTTGAGCGCATGTAATCTCGCTTTGACAGGTTTTAAGAGCACAGATAAGTTTTCCTTCCATTATATTCACACACCACTGTAAAAGAGTAGCCAAATAAAACGTTCAAAAAAAACTAAGAGCAAACTACGTAAGAAAAGAGAGCAAATGCTAAGTAGGCGAGAGCACTAGCTGTCGTTACAGTAACTGCAACAACAAATGCACAGCGCAAACGAAAGTAGGAGAGAGAGAGCGAACTGAAAAGAGTAAGCGCGCTCGCGACAGAATCTAAAAATAGACCAAGCAATACAACAACAAAGCTACAAAGAGTTGATGTAAACAAAGAAACCAATAGCAAACCAAAGTCCAAATTACCAAACAAAAAAATGTTTGACTAATTTAATAGAAAGCGAGTGAACAGATTTAAATAGCAAAAGAATATGAGAAAATACTATAAGAAAGTATTAGTAAGCTTTTGTTACATGGAACACCGGGAGTATTGCCATCGTTTGAGTTACCGCTCCCATTTGGAATTGGCTTATCTACATGCAATCCCATTTCTTGCCACATTCTAGTTTGTATGTATTTTTTTTTAATTTTTATCTCTTGTTTTTCACTTTCACTTCTTGCTTGCCATTTTTGAAACCCCTTTCTATACGAAATTTTAAGAAGCAATTCAAAAACGCGTATCCATGCATGAAGTGGACTTAATCCTTAAATGAATTTATGTCGGTGTTTTCCATAAACTGTTTTGGACCTGCACCACAGATGGAACATAATTGGCATGATTTCGTGCTTGTTAAAACATTCAAAACTTTCCCATCTATAAGGGTCATGTAAAGTTCAAATGAGACGGAGATCTTTCTCTCATTTAAAATTGTCGCCACATAAGGAGCCAATTTTTTTACTTGTGTATCCAAATCTTCTTTTTCTTTAAGAATGTGATCCTTGGATTCTTTGGAAAATTCCATTTTGAGGGGTCGACAAAATCTCACAGACTGCGGAGTTTTGTTGTTCCAAAAAATTGTTCCTTCTTCATCTACTAGCCTCAGAGGTATAACAGTTGTAACAAACAAAGACTGATCAAACGTTTCGGGCTCGTTTGTTTCAAACCTTTTTTTATACATGCTTTGTCCAGTTGATCCGTCGAATCCGTAACTCGCTATTAATTTAACTGTTGAAACACTTTCTAAATTTGCGAACAGCTCCTTCTGTAACAATAAGATGCGGCTGCCAGTATGGTTTAGCAAGTCCTGTAAGGCAACTTTTGCCACTGTTTCCGTTGCTGTTATTCCTATAGGTCTCAATTGCAATTTAGCTTCTTGAATCTTGCAATAGCTCGGGTATATATCAGAATTATGTTGTTTGCTCATATACCGAATTTTATTATATAATGCTTTGCTTAAGGAATTTTCCAGCAAGAATTCTAAAGCTTCATTTGTTGTCAAAGGTATTGGCTCTGCTATTTCAAGCTTCCTTTTGGCTTCGGTTGCCTCATTTTCAGACCTATAACATTTTTTTAGTACAAATACAGTATTATTTTCATTTGATTTTCTTGCTGACAGTGTTGCTGCATGTATTAACAGTTTGGTATCGTTTTTATAATTACATGCTGTATCGGAAGCTAGTTTTCTTTTAAGGCGTGGACTTGCGTCATCGTAATTTAGTTTTGGTCTACCCATTTTCACGCTGTTCATCTTTTCTTCATTATCTAAAGCAATTTTTAAACTCATTGACAGCCACATCGAATGTTTTTCCCGAAATTTCATCATATTTCGACCGCATTTATCGAGATATCTTTTAACATGAAGCTCAAAACTTCTTGTTTTGGACAAAATTTCTCCTATTTTTTCTTCGCTCAGCATACTTTCACTAATTTGGCCAAATATCCAGTTAGCAAGGGCGGAATAGTTGCGACCGTTGTCGATCCAAGCATCCAGCAGAGTTGCATGGCAGAATTCAAGCCCATCTACATTTTCAATGTTTGGCCAAAGTCGCAAAAAGTCGCAAACCAATATATAAAATACTATTAATATGCATTCTCTAGTTTATTTTGACATACATTACATGACGCGCACTCGCGCACAAAATTAGTTATACTCCACAGAACACAAGCAATTTTGTTTGGCTTCATCTATTTTTGGACGGTACAAAACAATACACATAATTAAAAAACTACTGATTTAAACACAAAATGTTTTTACTTTATTAATTCTACATACCTTGGTTAGCAAAATCCATATTTTGAAATGCTTTTTTGTTTAAGTTTGTAAAATTGCCAATCCCACAAAGTTTGCAAACCTTTCCCGCCAAGTTGTA
Organism: Zaprionus capensis; assembly: GCA_018903675.1. Taxonomy (NCBI): domain Eukaryota; kingdom Metazoa; phylum Arthropoda; class Insecta; order Diptera; family Drosophilidae; genus Zaprionus; species Zaprionus capensis. The sequence goes on along the minus strand of JAEIFN010000878.1, from coordinate 48,799 downwards.
TATCAGAAGTCAGCTGATTAATCACCTGACTTTGAAAGTCGATTAAAAAGACAGGGCAGCATTTTTAGCAAAAATATTTTTTGATTCTTTTTATATAAATAATCTATTTTAAATATATTAAGTTCAAATTAAGATTTGAGACAACAAAAGTTTCGACTTTATGCCACTTTTTTTGGAATTTAGCCCAGTGTGCAATGGTCAAAAAGGGTATACTAACTTTGTGCAAATGTATGTAACAGGCAGAAGGAGGCATGGGAGACCCCATAAAGTATATATATTCTTGCTCAGGATCACTAGCCGAGTCGATTGAGCCATGTCTGTCTGTCTGTCCGTCTGTCTGTGTGAACGCACAGATATCAGCTATTATAAAAGCTAGAGTTACCAAATTTGGCAGGAAGACTCCTGTGTACTATAAGCCGATCAGGTTTATTTCAAATGTTAGGTGCCACGCCCACCGCCCCTGTAAATCAATAATTTAATTTTTGAACTCAATTTGTAAGCGCTGTATAAAAGATACAACTTTCTGACTTTTACATATACTAAGCTGAATGAAATATCTACGTAGTCTCCAAATTACAATCCGATCGGACAATATTCACAGAAGTTATTTAAACCAGTAAGGAAAGCAACAGTCGCGCGACACGCGACAGTGGGATACCCTTCGACCTATGTTCCTATGTACATATGTACATATGTAGGCATATACTTACATATGCACATGCTTTGAAACTATTCCTGACAGATGGCGCTCGCGCAACGCGCTCGCCCGCCTCCCTTGTTAGCTGACAAAAGCACTTGATTTTAAATTCTTGCTTTCTTAAAAAACTTTTGTGTTTGTTGACCGATCGGATTGTAATTTTGAGAATACGTAGATATTTTATTCAGCTTTGTATATGTTTAAGTAAAAAAGTTGTATCTTTTATACAGCGCTTACAATTTGAGTTCAAAAATTAAATTTTTGATTTACGTGGGCGGTGGGCGTGGCACCTAACATTTGAAATAAACTTGATCAGCTTATAGTACACAGGAGTCCTCCTGCCAAATTTGGTAACTCTAGCTTTTATAATAGCTGAGATCTGTGCGTTCACACAGACAGACGGACAGACAGACAGACAGACAGACAGACAGACATGGCTCAATCGACTCTGCTTGCTTTTTAAAATTTGGACACGCCCCTTACCGCTTCTAATATTAGCTCAACAACCAAAGTTGTATATCTTACATAACAAATACCTTGCCACGGACGTTATGTGAAAATTTCATTTAAATCGGACTATAAATAAGTGAGATATAATACGAATTAAACTCACTTTGAACATATATACTTAAGCATATCTAATTTACGCAAGCATACCGAAGATCAACTCCCGGTTGAGGCGGGTGCGAATTTTCATTTATTAATTATTTCTTATTTTATTTTGTTTATTTACTTTATTCTAAAAACCAAAACAAAAGTTACAGTCAATCAAATTAAATTATTTTTATTAAATTTCAATAAAAATAAAAAAAATTTCATTACTTTGTTTTCATATGAAAGACAATCAAATTAAAATAGCTATAAATAATATTAATTATTTATAATTAAAGTTAAGTATTTTTATATTATTTAGCACGCATAAAAAAAACGAGAACTAATGCGTTCTTCAATGACGTCACGCTTTCCGTATTTTGTCTGTTATGACTTTGCAAGTTCAGTAAGATTCCAATTGGATGTTTCCTATATTGTTTTGCTCTCAATATTTTGCAATTAGAAAGCTAGAAAATACCACAGGTAGATCATAAGCCCTTGTAAAGTTATGAATGTGGAACGCCCATACATACATGTCTGCATATCCACATGTATGTATTGGCGTCCCACTTCAACACACATTATTGCACGATTGTATATATGTACATACATAAATATGTACAATTAGTTTTGCAGTTGCTGTTGTGTACCGACGAAAGCAAACTAAGTTCTAATTACATACATTGCGTAACTAAAACTTAAAAATCGCCTACCGCCGTCGCCCCTCTTTAATGTTTTTGAGCTTTTAATTTATTTTAAAAAAATTATGGAATACAAAAGAATTTCACATGCTGATCGCGGCAGCAATTGAACCTCGAACACGCTCAATATCATTGGTCTTAGAGTCCGGGACATAGTCCACTCAGCCACTGAACATCTATCGCAGTTGTCGAAAATGGTGAGACATTAGACAAAACGACAAGACGCAATATGCATCCTTAGTTTGTGCCAAAAAAAATCAAGAAGAAGCACATAAAATATAATGAAATTTGATACGCGCTAGAAATGCATACCTATACTTATTGCCTACGGTATACTATGGTAATCCATGGCCTTATACAGTCAGCTCCTGACTGTAGCATTTGTTTTTTTTTTAAATAAATTAAAAGCTCAAAAACATTTAAGTGGGGCGGCGGCGGTAAGCGACTTTTAAGTTTTAGTTACGCAATATATGTAATTAGAACATAGGTTTCTTTCGTCGGTACACAACAGCAACTGCAAATCTAATTGTACATATGTATGTAGTATATACAATCGTGGAATAATGTAAGTTGAAGTGGGACGCCAATACATACATGTGGATATGCAGACATGTATGTATGGGCGTCCCACTCGCACATTCATAACTCTACAAGCGCTAATGATCTCTGTTATTTTCTAGCAATTGCAAATTTTTTTTTTTTTTCCAAGTTTTTTTCTTATTTATTGAATCTTCCCTTTTACTTAAGAGACTAACAATAAGTTTTCAAATCTTATATAGTTCAAATAGTTGCATCGTAGCTTTTACTGGGCATCTGGATCGACTCAGTATTGCAGTGTCATCAGCGAATGTGGATATTGTTAGCTGGTAGTCTGTTGGGATGTCCGCCGTGTACACTTCCTTGGGGCACTCCAGCTTCTATAGTACAATCGCTTGAAGTGCTTGAACTACATCTAACCGCGAACACTCTTTGGTATAAGTAAGACTTTAGAAGCTTATGTAAGTTTTGAGGCAGCAGTTTGATTATTTTAAACATAAGTCCATCCAACCATACTCTATCGAATGCTTGTGCAACGTCTAAGAATAAAGCTGTACAATATTCACGATGCTCAAAAGCAGTGCGAATTTCTGTTGTGATGCGGTTAACCTGCTCAATAGCTCCATGTTTTGCCCAAAAACCAAATTGGTGCTGTCGTGTGTCGTGTGTTTTAAGGTGGGGACTGATTCGTAGCAGCAGTACTTTTTCAAATAACTTGGAGAGACAAGTAAGTAGGCTTATTGGCCTGTATGATGATGGCTGTGTTTTGTCTTTCCCAGGCTTAGGGATCATAACTATAACTGATTTCTTCCACTTTTGAGGAAAGTATCCAATTTTGGTAATAGCGTTGAAGAGTAGGCAGATTTGTAGAACTGCACACATTGGAAGCTCGATGATCATTTTCGGGGTTATTAAATCGAAGCCAGGCGATTTTCCAGTCTTCAGTTGCTCTCTAATGACTTTCGTTATTTCGCTTGGCCGGAATTCTATGGGATCTTGTGGTGCTAAGTCAGATGCAGTTAAGGGTGGGAGAGTAAATGAGTTAGTGGCTGGATTTGGTTGGAATACGTTTTTGAGATGATCAGCGGAGACTCTTGCTCTGTCCATGTCATAGCAATTGCAAATAATTGCAAAATATTGAGAGCAAAACAAAATAAGAAACATCCAATTGGAATCTTACTGAACTTGCAAAGTCATAACAGACAAAATACGGAAAGAGTGATGGCATTGAAGAACGCATTAGTTCGCGTTTTTTTGATGCGTGCTGACTAATATAAAAATACTTAACTTTATTTGTAAATAAGTAATATTATTTATAGGTATTATAATTTGATTGTCTTTCATATGAAAACAAAGTAATGAATATTTTTTTAATTTTTATTGAAATTCAATTAAATAATTTAATTTGTTTGACTTTAACTTTTCTTTTAGTTTATTAGAATAAAATAAATAAACAAAATAAAATAATAAATAATGAATAAATAAAAATTCGCACCCGCCTCAAACCGGGAGTTGAACACACGCACTCTCTCGCAGCCGTCCGCCACTCTAACCACTCGGCTATTGCCTCACACCTTGGCCCATCGGCAAAACTGCATTGTGAACCAATTCTGTTACCATACAATGCAAATAAAAAGTTTAATAATATGCTGTGTGTCTGACGCTAGATTCGAACTTCGGTATGCTTGTGTAAATTAGGTCTGCTTAATTATATATGTTCAAAGTGAGTTTAATTCGTATCATATCTCACTTATTTATAGTCCGATTTTAATGAAATTTTCACATAACGCCCGTGGCAAGGTATTTGTCATGTAAGATATACAACTTTGGTTGTTGAGTTAATATTGTAGTTTTTAAATAGTTATTACTGATTTACAGAGGCGGGAAGGGGCGTGTCCAAATTTTAAAAAAAACTTTGAGACACTGCAATATATACGTATGTTGTCACAAAATTTGATGACTCTAGCTCTTATAGTTTCTGAGATCCAGGTGTTCATACAGACAGACAGACAGACAGACAGACAGACAGACGGACAGACAGACATGGCTCAATCGACTCGGCTACTGATACTGATTCAGAATATATACAGTTTATGGGGTCGGAGATGCCTCCTTCTGCCTGTTACGCACATTTCCGTTCCGACAAACACAATAGAAGATGAATTTTTTTAAAATCCATGGCCTAAAAAGCCGAACTGCCGTTAATCTTCCCACGTTGGCCGTTACATCGCCAAAAATTGCAAACAATTCTAAGTCTTCAAAAAATTGAACTTTTCTTTTCTTCATGCCTACGAAAATTTCAGGTGTCCTACAAAAAAACTTTCTTCTTTAATTCTTTCCTATCAAAATGTTAGAGGTCTCTGTGGTAAAATCACTAGTCTTTATCTTAATAGTCTTGCCTTTTCTTCCCAAATTATTGCTTTTACCGAAACCTGGTTAAAACCAGAGATCCTAAGCTCTGAAGTCTTTCCAGATAGGTATACAACATACAGGCTTGATCGACCTGACCGACGAGGTGGTGGAGTACTGATTGCAGTTGACTCCAACATTGAGTCGGACCTTTTACAACCGGAGTTTCAATTTGACATTGAACTAATTTGTCTAAAACTACACTTTCCTGGTTTTTTCATGTATATAACCTGCTCCTATATTCCGCCGTCATCGGAATTATCAGTCTACTTGCAACACTTGTCTGCAATTAAGACTATTTTTAACCTGTTATCAGACGGATATCACTTCATAGTCCTGGGTGACTTTAATATCCCAGAATGTAATTGGACATCTAGTGCTGAAGGAAACTTCCTTTTGCCTTCCCGGCAACATGACCTATTTGACGGTTTGTTTGACATGTCTTTGTCGCAGGTCAATCATGTCAAAAACTCTCTCAACAGATTGCTTGACTTATGTTTCACCTCTGATCCTTCCAAGGTGATTGTAGACAGGGTTCAACCCCTTTCCCTTTCGGAAGATCCTTATCATCCCACTTTCGAAGTGAATTTCGACTTGGGTATTAGTATTGTGGATAAAAATGAAAGGCCGTGTAATCGCGTGCGCTGCTTTAAGAAAGCAGACTTTGAAAATTGAAATTGTTTAATTTCACATTGTGATTGGTCTGAATTTTATGCATCAACTGATATGTCAGTTGCGACTAATATATTTTATAACACCCTAAACTCTGCTTTTGATATCTGTGTTTCGTTATACTATCCGACATGCTTAAGCAAACCTCCTTGGTTTTCAAAAGAGCTGTCTCGCTTAAAAAACTTAAAGAGTAGCTTATTCAAGCATAAAAACTCACCGCTTATCTTTTCCCGCTACCTAACTGCTCAGCCAAATTTAGGTCCCCTGCTCTTTACACTTTTCATCAATGACCTTCCAATGGTCATACTTAACACCCGTACTCTCATGTATGCTGATGATGTGAAGCTCTGTTTTCAATTTAAAGACGACTCGTGTCATTCTCGCCTTCAATCCGACTTAGACTGTTTCTATTCTTGGTGTCGTGCAAATCTTCTTAACCTCAACAGCTCCAAATGCAAGTTGATGACAATCTCACGAGCCTGTCCAAAGTACGTATCTTACTCTCTTTGTGGTTGTACCTTAGAAAGAATTTCCCTTGTTGATGATCTAGGTGTCCGTTTGGACCGCAAACTCAAGTTTTGCGAACATATTTCATCAATGGTTAATAAAGCTATGGGTGTGCTCGGCTTTATTAAGAGATGGTCTAAGGAGTTTGACGATCCTTACCTAACTAAGACTCTTTTCACCTCGCTTATTCGTCCAATTCTCGAGTACGGATCATGTGTCTGGAGTCCTCAGTACACAGTTCACAAGGATCGCATTGAATCCGTACAGAAAAACTTTTTAATATTTGCCTTGCGTGGCCTTAACTGGGATGTAAATTCAAGACTTCCTTCCTATCCTAGTAGACTTTTGTTACTTAACCTGCCTTCCCTAGCAAATCGTAGAACTATGCTTGGTGTTGTATTTATTAATAACCTTATACAAGGGGACATAGAGAGTAACGACTTGCTTAGTCGACTACACTTCTCTGTCCCTGGTAGATTCACCCGTAACTATCTTCCTTTAAAACTTTCCTATTGTAGCTCGAATTATGCCCTGCATGAGCCTTTCAGGGTATTATGTTCGGACTATAATAAACTATATTACATTGTAGCTAACAACAACAATAATTCTGTATCTTGCTTAAAATCACTAATCCTCACCCACCTTTCCAGTAACTAGTTAAGGACATACTCATCTTCTTTCTAGTAACAGTAAAACTTTTTAACTAACTGCATGTTTTGAACATTCTAATCGCTATTTGATTAGGCTTTGCTTACTAACACTAACTCTCCTGATCTGATTGGGTTTTTCTGGGTTTTCCCCAATCCTCTGCAACAAATGTTGGATCGGCTCTTTCATATTTTTATCCCAGAGTAAAATTAAATTCAATTAAATTTTCTTCATTTTAAATTTTTCTCCACAGTTAGGATTTTACTTTAAATTTAAAATTTTAATTAATTGTTTTTTCATACTTTTAAACAGTCGACTGACCTTAGTCGACTATAAACTAATTAAATAAAAATAAATAAATAAATAAAAAAAAGCAACAGTCGCGCAGCACGCGACAGTGGGATACCCTTCGACCGATGTTCCCGTGTAGTTTAATTTGTTAAATTCATACACATATGCGTATGCACATGCTTTACAATTATTCCTAACAGATGGCGCTCGCGCTCGCCCGCCGGTCTTGTTAGCTGACAGAAGCATTTGGTTTTATGCTCATAGTTTCTTAAATAACTTCTGTGTTTATTGTCCGATCGGATTGCAATTTGGAGACTACGTAGATAATTAGGTTAGGTTAGGTTATATCGGCAGGCCCCCAGGTGGGGGTCTCACATAGATCAGTATGATCCTTAGTGTTGCCGAATAAGCGATGGAGGCTGTTAATTTCGATTTAATTATCCCAGTCTAGTGTGCTGGTTAGTTTGGCAAAGGCCAGGAGTTTTTGGGGTGCCAGGCCCGCCGCTTCCTTCAGTGATGCAAGCAGGGGGCTTCCAAGGCATTTCGCTCTCGAGGTCATGAGTGCGGGACAGTCGCAGATGAGGTGTTCCAGAGTTTCTTTTACTCCTGGTACCTTGCATTTCCTGCATTCTTCGTTTTCGGTTATGCCCAACTTCTTAGCGTGCGTTGCGGTCAGGCAGTGAGTATACCTGTCATTATTCTACAGTCTCTTCTCGGGAGCTGAATGACGTATTGGGTAAGTTTCGCATTTGCATGATTACACATAATGCGTGTTATCTTACAGTTTGTTGTTCTATGCCACCTTCTTCCTGCTATTACTGCTGCGCTTTCTTCTAAGCTGTGGCTTATTGATCGTATCGGTATCTTCAGTTCTTCAACTGTCTGTTGTCTAGATTCGGCACCTTCCTTCGCTAGCCTGTCTGCCATCTCGTTTCCTTCGATGCCCTGGTGGCTGGGAACCCAAAAGATGCGCACCTTCGAGCGGCTGCTTAGTGCATCTAATGCTTCCCTGCTCGCCAGTACACATCCGGAACTGATGACATAGGATTGCATGGATTTGATAGCCGCCTGACTGTCGACAAAGATGTTGACCCGATTCTTGTTAAGCGTTGTCGCAAGTTCTGCAGCCTTCCTAATAGCGAAGACCTCCGCTTGGAAGATGCTGCAGTAGTTTGGCAGCTTGTACGACGCTTGGATGAGAGGATATGCACAGTAAACCGCGGCGCCTACGCCAGTTTCCAATTTAGATCCGTCCGTAAATATCTTTGTTTCGTTTTCGACCATGCCGATTTTCCAATCTTCATGTCCCATTAGAGTGCGCGTTCTCGAGAAGTTGTTTATTGGGGTCACATAGTCCGGGCTAATGAGTGACACTCCTCCTACTTCACCGTGCCCCTAATTCGCCAGGGCCATATTTCCTATGGCGCAGAGACGTTGTGCGGTCTTTTGCGCTAGTAATTTGGCCTGTAAGTCGATAGGGAGAACTCCAAGTATCACCTCCAAGGCCTTTGTTGGAGTTGATCTTAGTGCCCCAGTGATGCACATCAGTGCCCGTCTTTGTACCCTTTCCATTGTTAGGAGGTATGTGGATTTCTTAGTGGCCTTCCACCATACTAGGACACCATAGAGTAGTATTGGACGAACAATTGAGATGAAGATCCAGTGCATCAGTTTGGGAGACAGGCCCCATGTGCTGCTTAGCATCTTTTGTGATGCATACAGTGCACTTGTGGCCTTCTTTACCCTTTCCTCAACATTGGTCTTCCAGCTCAACTTACTGTCCAATACTATTCCTAGATATTTCACATTCTTTTTAGGCTTGAGCACGGCCCCGTTTATAGACGGCGGAGTCCATTGTGGTATCTTATATCTCTTGGTAAAGAGAATCAGATCCGTCCTGTCCGCATTAATACTAAGTCCGACATCCAACGCCCACTTCAGTACTTCTTTCAGAGTCCTGTCCATGACTGAGCTGATCGTCGTTGGACATTTGCCCACGATAATTATGGCTATGTCATCTGCATAGGCGGTTATCTTTGGGGCTTTTCGTTTGAATTTCTTTAGTATATCATTTACCACTAAGTTCCACAATAACGGTGACAGCACTCCGCCTTGTGGCGTGCCTCTGTGCGCCGCTTTGGTTGTGGTAGTGGTGCCCCATTCGGCTTTTACTCTTCTGCAGCTCATTAGATTTCCTATCCAAGAGTTTACAGCCTCATGGGTTTCTGTAGCTCTCAGGCTTCGCATGATCGCTTCTGTAGATACATTGTTGAATGCACCTGAGATGTCCAGGAACGCTCCTAAGGCAAATTCCTTGTGGTGTAGGGCTTTTTCGATGGTGGCTACTAGGGAGTGTAGCGCTGTTTCCACCGATTTCCCATTTGTGTAGGCGTGTTGATTGGGTTCTACGAGTCGGTTCGTGCCGCCTCTTATATGTAGATCCAAGATTTTTTCCATGGTTTTGAGCAGGAAAGAGGTGAGATCGGTCTATAGTCTTTCGGTTGCATGTGACTGCATTTCCCTGCTTTTGGAAGGAACACGACACGTGCTGTCCTCCAGGGTACAGGTACATATGCCATTCTCAGACATGCTTTGAATATTGTTTCCAGCCATGGAGTGACTTTTTCTTTGGTCTTCTGCAGCATGGCTGGTATTATGCCATCTAGGCCAGGGGATTTATAGCCCTCGAAGGATTCTATGGCCCACTGGATTTTGCTTTGTGTTATTACGTTCCCAGGTATTTTGTACACTGGGTTCGTGTGCACCGATTGTTGTGCATCTGGCACATCTGTGCATCCGGGGAAGTGCTCGCATAGAAGAGCATTAGTTCGTCCATTGGCCCTCGCTAGATCTTAGTTGGCTCTGAATTGCCGGTTGGCTTGACAGAAGCTTCCTAAGTCTGGCGGTTTCCGTGATCTTTCCAATACCAGAGCAGAAGGATTTCCATGAGTTCCTCTTTGCTGTCTGGACCTTTTTCTTGAAGTCACGGAGCCTTGTCCTATACTCGTCCCATACAATATCTTCGTCTGCTTGTTTGGCTAGTTTCAAGATTTCTTGCAGGTCGGTGCGTTGTGCCCTCAATTGTGGGTTCCACCAGGAGGGTCTCTGTTTCCTTCTTGTCATTGAGGTCTTGCACGTGGCGTTAAATGCCGAGGTTAGGTGGTGACAGAGAGTCTTCTCAATATCCACCGTTGTTGAAATTGGTGTTGGGGATGGGAGTGTCCTAGTCACTTTAGTCTTGAATAAATCCCAGTTGGTGTTCCTGGGATTTTTGTATCGACTTTTTCTCACTTTGCACTCGAGGTTGACTTCGAACTGGATATACCTATGGTCAGAGAAGGAGGGTTTGCTGAGGACCCTCCATTCAGTGACCTCGGTATTTGTACCAGACGCGAGTGTTATGTCTATAACGCTGGAAGAGGTGGGACCTACGTAAGTGGGTTCCTCTCCTCTATTCGCGATCTTAATATTATGTTTAAGGATGAAGTCTAAAAGTGACTCACCTCTGTTGTTTACGTCCTTGCATCCCCATAGGGTGTGATGGGCGTTGGCGTCGGCGCCGATTACTAGGGGTTGCCTCTTCCGGCCCACCTCCTGGATCAGACGCTCCGTCTCTTCTGTCGGCGATTCCCTGTCATGCGCCAGATAGCAGGACGCCATCAGGAGTGGCTCGTCTCTGCAGCCCTCTAGCGCTATCACCGTGATGTCGTCTGTGCTGTAATTAGTCATAAGATAAGCATAGATGCCTTTTCTTACCAGAATTGCAGTTCTAGCTCTACTTACGGTGTTCACGTGAAATATGGTGTAGTTGGTCGACCCTAGCCCGGCGATCTTGTTGCCTGAAGCGATCCATGGCTCTTGGACTAGGGCCACGTCGACGGACTCCTCCTCCAGGGTCAGGAGGAGCTCCGCCGACGCTAACTTTTGTGGAGGTTCAGCTGAAGGATCCTTAGCTTCATGGCTATTTTCGGACTCCTTCAGCTTGGATGTGGTGGCTACAATGGTCACGTCACCATCCTCCTCCGCTTCGTCGTCTAACTCGAGGCTGTCGGCCGCGTTAGTCAGTGCCTCGAGGTCTTTTTCGACCTCGCCGGCCTCCAACGTATTCGCATTGGTGTCGTTCGGATGGCGCTTCTTGAGTCGTAGGTAGACGTTACCTACTCCCCACGCCATCTTCCCGAACCTTGGGTATAGCATATCCTCGGCCTCCTTATTGATCTGGAGGACCATCTGTTGACCGTTGCCTTCTGGCTTGCCAACATGGAGTACCATCCAGTCATTTGTGGGCACGTCAGGGTTCTGCCACCTGAGCAGTTTGAGCGCCTGCTCCTTCGGTACGACCCTCGGGAAGAGTACCTTCGCTTTTGGTATTGACGGAATGCAAGTTCTGTCAACTACCTCAAGCTTGGCACCCTCCCAGAGGGTGTCCATCTTAGCCACAGTGTCGGTGACCCACTTCAAGGTGAGGTCATCCTTGCAGCTTTGTATCTTGACCCCATTGAGCCAGCCTGCTCCATCGAAGGTGGTAGGCTGAGACCCCGGCTCCTCCATTCGTCTGAATAGGGCATCCAGCAGCTTCAGCTCTACCAACTTCCATTTCTCGGGCGTCATTTTACCTTGAGGGTTGTTGCGGTCAATGAGCGCGACGACTAGGTGCCGCCGCGCCACATCGCTCGCCGTCTCCCTTTTCGGCAGTGGTTTCTTGGGGGTTTTTTCCGATTTCTGGCGCGGCCGCTTGCTTACGGGCACATCCGCCTTATCATGGTCTTCGGATCTCTGCCTTTTTGTAAGCAGCAGCTCCTCAACCTTGTTGGCATACTGGCTGGAAGTTGCCTTCATCGCCATTTTGCCTTCGAAATGTTTGCGGCCCTCTTCGATCCTCTCCTCGGCCCACTCCAGCTTTTTCCTCTCCTCAGGGGTGAGGTCCTTGCTGCCAGCGAGCCGGGATTTGATCTTTAGTGCCGCTTTGTATTGTGCCTTAGCTCTCAGGCCCTCCTTTGTCTTTTTGGGCCATTCCCTACTGGGGGAGCTGGAACCCTTGACTGGGGAGCGCCAGAGGCTTTCTTCAACTTCCGCACTTATTTCGTTACCTTGAGGGTCGCTGTCCGAGTCTGCATGGACTCTGGTACCGCGCCACATCTTGGCATTTTTTGATGTTGTGGCAGTAGTGGTACAACTACAGAGGTGTGACCGCTGGCGACACGCAGAGGGGTGTTCACCCCCCCGTGCCCGCCGGTGGTAGCAGTCACGCTTCCCACCGACGTTTGGGCTGACATCCCAGCCCGAGTTTCATCATTCGAAGACTCCATCTTGCTTCATGTTTTGTTGATTTTGTTCTTGGGAACCACCCCATAGCATTTTAGGCCTATCTGCCAGGCACCTCTGACCATGGCTTCGGACATAGCAGCACCAGACTTTTATGGTCCGCATGTTGCTGTGTCCTCGCCTTAGCTGGGCCGTGCATTGGCCTGAGCAACAGGACAGTGTCTGAATCTGTAGGTTGAGTCAATACACAGCCCATTGCCCAGCCGGCACCCTCGTGGAGGGTTCAGCCAGAGGATTTTCGCCAGCCTACGTAGATAATTCATTCAGCTTAATATATGTTAAAGTCAGAAAGTTGTAGCTTCTATAAAGCGCTTACAAATTGAGCTAAAAAAAATTAAATGATTGATTTACGGAAGCGGTGGGCGTGGCATCTAACATTTGAAATAAACTTGATCATCTTATAGTACACAGGAGTCTTCCTGCCAAATTTGGTAACTCTAGCTTTTATAATAGCTGAGATCTGTGCGTTCACACAGACAGACGGACAGACAGACAGACAGACAGACAGACAGACAGACAGACATGGCTCAATCGACTCGGATTGTGATCCTGAGCAAGAATATATATACTTTATGGGGTGTCCCACGCCTCCTTCTGCCTGTTACATACATTTGCACAAAGTTAGTATATAGTCAGGAGCTGACTGTATAAGGCCATGGATTACCATAGTATACCGTAGGCAATAAGTATAGGTATGCATTTCTAGCGCGTACCAAATTTTATTATATGTGCTTCTTCTTGATTTTTTTGGCACGAACTAAGAATGCATATTGCGTCTTGTCGTTTTGTCTAATGTCTCACCATTTTCGACAACTGCGATAGATGTTCAGTGGCTGAGTGGACTATGTCCCGGACTCTAAGGCGGCCAATGATATTGAGCGTGTTCGAGGTTCGATTGCTGCCGCGATCAACATGTGAAATTCTTTTGTATTTTATAATTTTTTTTAAATAAATTAAAAGCTCAAAAAGTTTAAGTTTTAGTTACGCAATATATGTAATTAGAACTTAGTTTTCTTTCGTCGGTACACAAACAGCAACTGCAAATCTAATTGTACATATGTATGTATATACAATCGTGCAATAATGTATGTTGAAGTGGGACGCCAATACATACATCTGGATATGCAGACATGTATGTATGGGCGTCCCACTCGCACATTCATAACTTTACAAGGGCTAATGATCTCTGTTATTTTCTAGCAATTGCAAATAATTGCAAATATTGAGAGCAAAACAAAATAAGAAATATCCAATTGGAATCTTACTGAACTTGCAAAGTCATAACAGACAAAATACGGAAAGAGTGACGGCATTGAAGAACGCATTAGTTCGCGTTATTTTAATGTGTGCTAAATAATAAAATATAAAAATACTTAACTTTATTTATAAATAATTAATATTATTTATAGGTATTATAATTTGATTGTCTTTCTTATGAAAACAAAGTAATGAATATTTTTTTAATTTTTATTGAAATTTATTTAAATAATTTAATTTTCTTTTAGATTATTAGAATAAAATAAATAAACAAAATAAAATAATAAATAATTAATAAATAAAAATTCGCACCCGCCGTCAGCCACTCTAACCACTCGGCTATTGCCTCACTTCTTGGCGCATCGGCAAAACTGCATTGTGAACCAATTCTGTTACCATACAATGCAAATAAAAAGTTTAATAAAATGCTGTGTGTCTGACGCTAGATTTTAACTTCGGTATGCTTGCGTAAATTAGGTATGCTTAAGTATATGTATATGTTCAAAGTGAGTTTAATTCGTATTATATCTCACTTATTTATATTCCGATTTAAATGAAAATTTCGTAAGTTTGCCAAAATTTAACGCAGACACTCCAGGCCCTGACGCTACTCAATGGTGTGCGACAGTTGATATTGTTTTAAGTGAGAAACCACTGGAAGGCAGTGCTTTAATATTGGCGCATTCCAATGGCTATGTCAAGTGTGCTATGCTGGTGTGACCTGGTTGGAATTTAAGCAATTATTTCAACAGCGTTATGGATACACTGAGACGTTAGCCGCCACGTTTTTGCAACTACTAAACAGTCGCCCCAGCAACGGTGAATCTCTTGCGATATGTGGTAGTCGCATGATGACGTCTCTAGTTAGCAAATGGAAAAACTTGGACACTGAGAAGATTTCTGTATCTGTGGTTTTGGGACATTTGGCAGACTTTGATCGTCGATTGCAAATAATTACATACTGCTGATATCTAGCAGGCTGAGTTGCAGGTCTTTGCATATGACAAGCGTACACATCATTTTGGGAATGACGAATCTGGAGCAAAGCGACCCAAGTTTGCTTCAATGAAGTGCCATCTTTATGGTAAGATGGGGCACAAAGTGGCTGATTGCAGAAACCGAAAAGAGCGCACTGGTATGCCGAGGCAGGATCAACGGGGAAGCCAATCAACAACATTCTAAGAGCAATATAACTTGCTATCGTTGTCAGGAGCAAGGTCATATAGCTTCACAATGCTCGAAAAACATGACAACTGGAGCAGCTGGAAGACGTGGCGAAAAGAGGGCTGAGCGTGGTGGATAAGCCGAATACAAGTATAATGTTACGAGGTGAGCACTTTCCAATCATTTTCGATTCTGGAGCGGAGTGCTCATTGGTTGGAGAGGGTTTCTCTAGCAACCTGAGTGGTAGAAGTATGAATAATGTTGTAAGCTTGAAAGGTATCGGCAGGGGTTGTGTTTGTGGTGCAATGCAGATTGATAATGATATCCTTATAAATGGAAATGCTCTAGGTGTGGTGTTTCATGTAATGTCAGATGACTGTATATCAAGTGGTGTTGTACTAGGGCGAGGGGTGTTGGCTCAGGGATACGCTGCACTAGTGTCTTTTGAGGGAGTTTAAATTATTGGATCGAGGGACTGTGGAACGGAAACTGTAAATAGGTGCTCTGCATAGATGGACGGCTCACTTGATGAAATAGAAGGCGATGTGTATGGTGAATATAGAAATGAAGTAATAACATTGTTAGAATCCTACGGAAGTTCGTTTATGGTGGGAGCGCCTCACACTCTTGTCAATTCGGGTGAAATAATGGTTCGATTGATTGATGAGACTAAGACTGTACAGAGAAGACCATATGGATTGAGTCCTAGTGAGAGAGATGTAGTCCGAAACAAAGTTAAAGAGTTATTAGAGAAGTTATTAGACCAAGTAGTTCCCATTTTGCGAGCCCTGTTTTATTGGTGAAAAAAAAGAATGGGTCGGCTGGGCTTTGTTATAGAGAATTAAATTCAGATACAGTCGCCGACGGGTTTTCGTTGCCATTGGTAGCTGATCAGATAGCCAGGTTGCGAGACGCAAAGTTTTTTACCTGTTTAGACATGGCGGGTGTTTGTTATCAACTCCCTATGCATCCGAACTTTTTCGAGTATGCGGCATTTGTCACACCTGACGGACAGTGAGAGTTTCTGTCGAGAATGCACCATCAGTCTTCCAAAGAGTGGTCATGAAAGCGTTGTCATTGTGTGCATGGATGACATAGTGATTGTAGCTCCAACTAGGGAGTCAGCAGTTGGGAGGCTGAAGATTGTTTTGGATATTTTACGAAGGGCTGGGTTTTCATTCAATGCTGAAAAATGCTTCTTCTTAGGGACTTCTGTCCAATGTTTGGGATTCGAGGTGCGGGCGGGTGAGATTAGTCCAAATTCTGTAATGGCCCGCGCTTATTAAGGCGTTCCATTATTGTTTTTTTTTAGCCATAAAAATAATACCTTTGGCTTTCTTGTAGCCAAAGGTAAAGCAGTGCAACGCTGTTAAGAACTTCGAACTTCTCTGTGCTAAATTTAGTACACGAACAGCAGTTGTAATAACACCTGTTTTTATCAGAGCATACTTCTAAGCTTATCTTAGGAAGCAGTGCAAATTTTATGATAAGTGCAAAGGTGACCTTGCAAGCAGTGCAAATGTTATCATTCTACCTGCCTGTCTAATCGTGTCTACTTCGAGGCTGCGGTAAAAATAATTAAAGCTTTCACTCATTAGCTGGAGTGCTAGCACAGTTAACTTCGCCAGCTCCGAATACCTTCCAAAAAAAGCTAGCGATGGCTGGAATTTGTCACTATATAAGGTCCACACGCGGTTGCAGCGGATCTTTTGTTGGTTATAAAAATTTCTACAAACGTACTGAAGTACGTTTGTTTCAGTGAAAAAAAAATATATATATTAAAAATAATTACGAAGTGACGTTGCAAGGAATTCTTGGAGGCTGCGAAGAAGTGCACCCCAAACGATCGACCTTTGGCTGGCAGCAATAAGGAAGGGCATTTGGCACCCAAAGCCTCAAGGTTGCCTAAAGAAGTTAAGACCTAGGTAAAGAATCCACCTTGCTCAGGAACTATTATATAATTCCGTTCAATTTTTCAGTTCTTCCATTACGAGATCCCTGTCCAGGCAGTGGGTAAATGCGTTTTGTATCGCACTGCGGTATATAGTCCGCTTTACCATTGCTCTGAGGGTCTTGTGTCAAACGCACTGTGCTGATCCACTGCCCTGTCAAGCCTGTGCAACAAAACTTGTCTGCCCATCAAAGTGCTCAGGGCAGTGCTGCATCGCGTTGCTGCAGTTCAACGGCGCTGCATGACGTTTGCACGGCATTGCGCAACCTTTACGCAGCCTTGCCGTGCCTCATTTTGCTGTGGAGTATTCTGCTGCAGTTGCATGCGCAGTCTCTGTTGGACATTGCAGTCTTGCCTGCCTTCGACAGGAATATTCTCCTCTTCTTTTGGATTTGCACCGTTGGATACATTTTCTCCCACCTTCTCATCAGCTGAGGCAGCCTGTTGCGCTGCTTTCAACAATTGACTCAGTCACAGATCAAGGAACTAGCTTGTGTTTTTATTTTCTTGTGTAACATTGTTTAAAAATAGCAAAAATACAAGAGTGCCAATTAAATTTGTAAATTAAATTAAAATTGTTGAGTGTGCGCTAGGGACAAAACGAAAACAAAATCGTTACAAAAAAAAAACTCTTAAAAGAAACTATGAAATATTTACATTGATACTTTTAAATCAAATCGAAATGTTAAACAGTTTTCTGACCCTTTGCAATAGAAATAAAACATGAATATTGGAATGAATCTAATTATGTGCTAAATTAATTGTTTTCTGGATAGACATGGCAACATAAAGGAATAGTCGTTCGTTTCGTTGGGTATCTTCGGATACATAATTTATATGAGGATTATGGTTGGGTGGGTAGAGACCGCGAGCGTCGAATTACATCTCAGACCTCGCAAAACATTTATAGAGCAGCAGTCCTGTTAACGTTTTGCCTCCTTTAAATTTTGTTAGTATTTAGACCCAATTCTTTATTTTGTACAAATTTCGTGAAGTTCACCTTCACTAGTAGTTTCAGTAGGAATCCTAAAAATTAAAAGATATGTAGATGTGGTTGTTGGAAGGTAGCAAGAACCCCCCCCAAGCCCAAGAGCTAAGGCACCAGTAGGATTCCATCCGCTTCCATCCGCAATCCGAATGTGCTTGTAGAAGTCGCCTGTGTATTTGTAGTTTTATTGACTACAATTGCACTGAGCATATCAACACCGATTTCTGTCGGTGCACATCGAACGTTACATAGTCTTTTGGCGCCCAACGTGGGGCAGCTTAATGCAGAAAGAAGGGATAACAACATCTAATTCCCAACTTCATTTTGTCCTTTTATGATTGGAAGTCCTTCTTGAGACTAACAGCGACTTTATGAAAGGTTGCTGCTGTATGCAGATAGTTGTAGGCAGTGTTGCTGTACGACGGTCACTCGAAATTTTAAAACTTGTGTACATACAGTAACTGAATGCCTTCTCTAATTTGTCTCTAATGAGAATATTTAAAGCAAATGTTAGTTTCAGGAGGACAAACAAATGAAGAACCATATAAAGCACCCCAAATTTTGTGAATATACTTTCTTTGCACTTTTAGAGTCATACCTGTTGAAATAATCAAGACTGACACGGTCTGACTACCGCAGTAAATGACTTTATTATTAAATTATCTATAGCAAGCTTACGATTCTGAATTATTCTGTATCAAATAACAGACGAGATCTTGAATAGACTATTAAAGCCAGAAAGAAGGAGAATATCAAGGTTTATATATTAGATAGAAATTATATTCTCCGTTCACAAAACCAATGCTCGTTTTTCTTCGTTTTTGAGAATAACCTTATTCAAGAGAAAGAAGGTGAAGATGGTAGATTTTAGTAGAATAGTTTAGTAGAATACTGCGCATTCGGCTCCGCATAGATGCCAGTACTCAATTATTCTGCTGAAAGCTACTTTTTTCTAATTCTTCCATATGAAAGGGATGATTTCAAAAAACATAAATAAAATGTTTTAATATTACGATTAGATTGTTGGTATTCAATTTAGTTAACTCGTTCTGGAACTCGGTTAAGTGCTGCATGGCCTTGCGTGCCGAACAGAGCCCTAAAACGAATATTAAGAATCTACGTAATTAACATCATTTTAAATGTAGTTTCAATATACCGGATAGTTTAACATTTTTTTTAAGGACTGCAAGCTTTATAAATAATACCGAATATTGTTTTTTGTTGCCAAATTGTCGATTCCAGGAATAATTTATATGAATATATAGTTCTTACAAAATGCCAGTAATTAATACACCGCCTCATGCTTCATCGGAACGCTCCGAAAACCTTTGTGCACTATGTGCCACTGTTATGGATAATACACATCCATGTTATTTACTGTCGTGTAGGCATGTCTTTCACAAAAATTGCGTAGATGCATGGTTGAGTGAAAACTCAATATGTTTTACATGCGGCGTTGCAATAAATAAAGATGAGCTGCGAGTTGTTGTAGGAAATTATTCTCCACTCAGACCTCAGCCAGCACCATCTAAAACGGTTCCCCCGGTGCGCAGTATGACAACGAGGAACCTCGCTAAAGCTATGGCTAGGACAGAACAGGCTAATCCAATCGCTCATCCAGAGCCAGTAGTAATCCCAACTGGAGCCAATTCGTCGGCGTTAGATGCTAGTCAGAGCACCAATCAGGGTGAAGTTGCAGCCGCAATGCCGGCTAGAGGTAGACCACGTATTAGCAGACCAGTTCGTGCTGCGAATAGTCGTCGTAGCCAGCCAGTAGATTATACCCTTATCCAGGGTATGATCGAACAGACGATTACAAGGGTCATGTCATCTTTGGCAATACAGGGCCAACCTCAGCAACGTGATCCTCCAGTTGCATCTGTTTCACGAGAAACTCCAGCTTCCAACGTGTCCTCTTTGCAGTCTCGACAGACAGTCGATATAATGCAAAAGTGGGGGAGTCCATTTTGATGGATCCGTTGAAGGACTTGGAGTGGAGGAATTTATTTATCGTGTTATGGCCCTTACGAACGAGACCCTGGACAGTGATTTTGCAATCATGTGCAGGCACATTCATGTTCTGTTCACCGGAAAAGCGCGAGCGTGGTATTGGAGATACCATAAGCAGGTGCCGCAAATTGGGTGGACAAATATGTGTGCATCCTTGCGGCAGCAGTATAAAGACTACCGCTCAGACTTTATGAGTATGGAGTTAATAAGAGCTCGTAAGCAGAAGCAAGGAGAGTCATTCTCATCCTTTTATGAAGAAGTAGCAGCTCTTATTGATAAGGCCTCTATACGAGTAGAAGAAGAAGAACTTGTAGAAATTTTAAAAAGCAATCTTCTACCTGAAACAAGACAGAAGTTATTGTACCAGCCTGTACATTCGGTAGGTCACTTGCGTCGGCTAGTGCAGATGAGTGAAAACTTATCTTTTGAAATCAGTTGTAGATATGCTTCCTCGTCTAGGCAAAACGTACCAATAGGTCGTCGACAAGTTTGTCTTGTAGAAGACGAAAGTGGCATGGCCGATGACAATCCTCTCGAAGATGCAGAAGTAGACGCAGTGCATATTTCTTATGCAAAGTGCAAGTGCTGGAATTGCGAGGAGATAGGGCATTGTTGGGAAAATTGCTTGGCTGCACGTCGTGTATTTTGTTATGGCTGTGGAAAGCCAAACATTTATAAGCCGCAATGCCAACATTGTATTGCGAAGAAATCGGAAAACCGACGGGCGGGGGCTTCCAACAACAACAGGATCCCCCCAACACCAGCACATGCAAATCAATAAAAGAGGATGAAATTGTCTCGACATCTATGCTGTCTTCCCATTCAGGAGAACCAGCATCGGTCGAACTTTCCTTATATGAGCGTTCATATGAAGAACGATTGAAAAATTATAATGACGTTAGACGTCGTATTTTTAGTGAAAATAGTGCTAAGCCTAGTAAACATATTTTAAGATTGAAAAATTTTTACGCTGAAGTCAAAAGAAACCGAAAGTTACAGTTGTCTTCCATCTTTAACTGTGGAAACGATCTGCGCAGTTATGCAGAAGTTTCATTTTTGGAATTTACCGAATTAGGATTATTAGATACCGGTGCAAACATTAGTTGTATAGGAGCAGATCTGGCCTTGCTTGATTTTTCAAATTACCCTCAATACAAATCCGTGAAATCCAGTGCGAAAACAGCAGGTGGCGAAACGCAGCCAATAATAGGTTTACTTAACATTGAAATGCGTTATAAAAATGAATCTAAAGGTATTACATTATACATAATCCCGAGCATAAAAAAAGATTGATCTTAGGGCATGATTTCTGGAAAGCTTTTGAACTCGCTCCCAATATAATTAATTCGCTAGAGTCATGCAAGGTTATAGAAGAATCTACGCTAGACAATGCATATCCCTTGACTCCTTGTCAGGTTCAGCAATTGTCGGTTGTAAAGGATTTATTTCCAAAGGTATCGGAAACATTAGGTCGAACATCTTTGATAGAGCATCATATTGATATAGGAAACGCGAAACCATGTAAACAGCGTTTTTATCCAGTTAGTCCGGCAGTAGAAAAACTACTCTACGAAGAAATTGATCGTATGCTTGGGTTGGATGTCATTGAGCCTTCTTCGAGTTCATGGAGCTCTCCCATGCGGATGGTTGTAAAACCGAATAAAGTTCGGCTGTGCTTAGACGCTCGTAAGCTCAATGACGCCACTAAAAAGGATGCATATCCTTTACCAAGCATCGATGGAATATTTTCTCGTCTGCCGAAGGCAAACATTATTTCTAAACTAGACCTCAAAGACGCTTACTGGCAAATTCAGCTGAGTGAGGAATCTAAAGCTCTTACTGCATTTACCGTTCCTGGCCGACCTTTATATCAATTCAAAGTGATGCCATTCGGGTTATGCAACGCGCCTTCCACAATGTGCCGTCTCATGGATCAGATAATACCACCTGATTTGCGCTATTGTGTTTTCGGGTATCTAGACGATCTGTGTGTTGTGTCGGATAATTTTACAACTCATCTTGCAATTCTAATTAGACTGGCAGAGCAGTTTCGAAAAGCTAATTTAACTCTTAACTTGGCTAAAAGTCAATTTTGTGTAACTAGCATAACGTATTTAGGTTACGTTATTGGTAGCGGTGGCATCTGCACGGACCCCGCTAAAGTTTCTTGTATTGTGAATTGGCCGCCGCCAAAGAATTTAAAACAAATGCGAGGATTTTTAGGCGTTTGTGGGTGGTATCGTCGTTTCATTCCCAATTTCTCGGATTTGACGTGTCCGATTACGGACTTGTTAACCAAAAAGAAGAAGTTTGAATGGACGACGGATGCTCAAGTGGCCATGGACAAACTAAAACAAGTGTTGACATCGGCTCCGATCCTTATCAATCCCGATTTTAGCAAAAAGTTTTATCTCCATTGCGATGCAAGTGACTTTGGCATTGGGGCCGTGCTAGTGCAGCTGTCAGATGACCAATCCGAACGGCCTATTGCGTTTATGTCGAAAAAGCTAAGTCGAGCTCAGAGAAATTACAGCGTGACTGAACGGGAGTGTCTAGCTGTTATATTAGCGATTGAAAAATTTCGTTGCTATTTAGAGTTGCAAGAATTCGAAGTTGTGACGGATCATTCCAGTCTCCTTTGGCTCATGCGCCAACAAAATGTCTCTGGTAGACTGGCACGTTGGATTTTCCGTCTACAACAATTTAAATTTTCCGTCTCACACAGGAAAGGAAAAGATCACATCGTTCCAGATGCTTTGTCTAGGCTCCCCGAAGCTGAAATTGCAGCTCTAGATATGAGTCCAGTGATTGATCTCCAATCACCAGCCTTCGAAGAGGATGCATATGTAAAATTAAGAGAACACTATAGCAAAAACCAGTTAAAATTCCCCGATATAAAGCTAGTAGATAATTATCTATACTGTCGAACCGAACATGCCGAAGGAGACGAGGCGCAAGAAAAACTTTCATGGAAACTCTGGGTTCCAGAGAGTCTGCGTGCAGAGACTCTGCAACAAGCTCATGACAGTCCTACTTCTGCTCATGCGGGCATGCAAAAGACAATTGAGAAGTTACGCCGTCATCTGTTTTGGCCTGGACTATCCAAGGATGTACGAGACTATATACGTGCGTGTGATGTATGCAAGCAAAGCAAATCACCGAACTATAGTCTTCGTCCACCTATGGGAGCCCATGTACCCTCTTGTCGCCCCTTTCAACGCTTATATATTGATCTTCTAGGACCATATCCTAGAAGTAAACAAGGTCATGTGGGCATATTAATCGTGCTGGATCATTTTAGCAAATTTCATTGGCTACAGCCGCTAAAAAAATGTACCTCGTTGGCCATACAGGAATTCTTGCTAAAGCACATATTTCACTGCTTTGGAGTACCCGAGACAATTATTAGCGATAATGGTAGCCAGTTCAAAGCTGCAGAATTCAACGCGTTTTTGACAGAGCTAGGGATCACGCATGTTTATACAGCCCTGTACTCCCCGCAGAGTAATGCCGCAGAGCGTGTGAATCGCTCTCTATTGGCTGCTGTGCGATCATATTTAAAACATGATCAACGTGAATGGGATATGTATCTCACGAGTATTTCATGCTCTCTGAGATCGGCACTACACCAATCTTTAGGATGTTCTCCTTATCGGGCATTGTTTGGGCTGGATATGATTACTCACGGATCCGACTACAAGCTGCTAAAAGAATTGTCGCTGCTTGAGGAGCCAATCGTACCCATATCCAGATCAGATAATTTAGCACTGTTACGAAAAGACATACAGGCAAATATCCGTCGGGCATATGACCGCAACGTAGCTCAGTATAATCTGCGAGCGAAGCCGGTTTCTTTCAAAGAAGGACAGGAAGTCTATTGTCGTAGCTTTGCGCAAAGCAAATTCTCGCAAAATTTTAATGCCAAACTAGGTCCTCAATTTATAAAGTGTCGCATTCGAACAAAGCTAGGAAATTGTTATTATAAGCTCGAGAGTTTACAAGGGAAAGAAATTGGTACGTTTCATGCTAAGGATATACGCAGCTAATTCCCGCTAATATTACATCTGAAGAAGGAATATTATCGGGTGGTGTAATGGCCCGCGCTTATTAAGGCGTTCCATTATTGTTTTTTTTAGCTATAAAAATAATACCTTTGGCTTTCTTGTAGCCAAAGGTAAAGCAGTGCAACGCTGTTAAGAACTTCGAACTTCTCTGTGCTAAATTTAGTACACGAACAGCAGTTGTAATAACACCTGTTTTTATCAGAGCATACTTCTAAGCTTATCTTAGGAAGCAGTGCAAATTTTATGATAAGTGCAAAGGTGACCTTGCAAGCAGTGCAAATGTTATCATTCTACCTGCCTGTCTAATCGTGTCTACTTCGAGGCTGCGGTAAAAATAATTAAAGCTTTCACTCATTAGCTGGAGTGCTAGCACAGTTAACTTCGCCAGCTCCGAATACCTTCCAAAAAAAGCTAGCGATGGCTGGAATTTGTCACTATATAAGGTCCACACGCGGTTGCAGCGGATCTTTTGTTGGTTATAAAAATTTCTACAAACGTACTGAAGTACGTTTGTTTCAGTGAAAAAAAATATATATATTAAAAATAATTACGAAGTGACGTTGCAAGGAATTCTTGGAGGCTGCGAAGAAGTGCACCCCAAACGATCGACCTTTGGCTGGCAGCAATAAGGAAGGGCATTTGGCACCCAAAGCCTCAAGGTTGCCTAAAGAAGTTAAGACCTAGGTAAAGAATCCACCTTGCTCAGGAACTATTATATAATTCCGTTCAATTTTTCAGTTCTTCCATTACGAGATCCCTGTCCAGGCAGTGGGTAAATGCGTTTTGTATCGCACTGCGGTATATAGTCCGCTTTACCATTGCTCTGAGGGTCTTGTGTCAAACGCACTGTGCTGATCCACTGCCCTGTCAAGCCTGTGCAACAAAACTTGTCTGCCCATCAAAGTGCTCAGGGCAGTGCTGCATCGCGTTGCTGCAGTTCAACGGCGCTGCATGACGTTTGCACGGCATTGCGCAACCTTTACGCAGCCTTGCCGTGCCTCATTTTGCTGTGGAGTATTCTGCTGCAGTTGCATGCGCAGTCTCTGTTGGACATTGCAGTCTTGCCTGCCTTCGACAGGAATATTCTCCTCTTCTTTTGGATTTGCACCGTTGGATACATTTTCTCCCACCTTCTCATCAGCTGAGGCAGCCTGTTGCGCTGCTTTCAACAATTGACTCAGTCACAGATCAAGGAACTAGCTTGTGTTTTTATTTTCTTGTGTAACATTGTTTAAAAATAGCAAAAATACAAGAGTGCCAATTAAATTTGTAAATTAAATTAAAATTGTTGAGTGTGCGCTAGGGACAAAACGAAAACAAAATCGTTACAAAAAAAAAACTCTTAAAAGAAACTATGAAATATTTACATTGATACTTTTAAATCAAATCGAAATGTTAAACAGTTTTCTGACCCTTTGCTATAGAAATAAAACATGAATATTGGAATGAATCTAATTATGTGCTAAATTAATTGTTTTCTGGATAGACATGGCAACATAAAGGAATAGTCGTTCGTTTCGTTGGGTATCTTCGGATACATAATTTATATGAGGATTATGGTTGGGTGGGTAGAGACCGCGAGCGTCGAATTACATCTCAGACCTCGCAAAACATTTATAGAGCAGCAGTCCTGTTAACGTTTTGCCTCCTTTAAATTTTGTTAGTATTTAGACCCAATTCTTTATTTTGTACAAATTTCGTGAAGTTCACCTTCACTAGTAGTTTCAGTAGGAATCCTAAAAATTAAAAGATATGTAGATGTGGTTGTTGGAAGGTAGCAAGAACCCCCCCCAAGCCCAAGAGCTAAGGCACCAGTAGGATTCCATCCGCTTCCATCCGCAATCCGAATGTGCTTGTAGAAGTCGCCTGTGTATTTGTAGTTTTATTGACTACAATTGCACTGAGCATATCAACACCGATTTCTGTCGGTGCACATCGAACGTTACAATTCCCATAAAGTGAAATTCCTGAATGCTTTACCATCTCCTAGGTCCGTGGCAACATTGAGACAGTTTGTTGGTTTGAGGGCATGGCTAAATACGTTCAAAGATTTGTTGTAAGTTGCATAACATGCAGGGTCTCCAAATCGCCTTCTGGGAAACTACAAATGGAATTGCATTCTATCCATTGAATGGGCATTCCATGGCATACTGTTCACATCGACATTGTAGGCGGGCTTGGTGGTGAAAGAGAGCGTAAAGAATATATTATAGTACAGATGCATTTACCAAGTATGTCTATCTCTATAACACTTTCACAGTGAGTGCAGAAACTTGTGTAATGGCGTTAAAATCTTCAATTTCTTTGTTCGGAGTCCCCATTCGTATTGTCGATGATCAGGGAAGGTGCAAAGTTTGTTGAATATTGCTCTTCACACAAGGTAAAACTGCATTTAATTGCAACTGGAGCAACTCTGCTAATAAGATAACCAAAGCAAGTCCTTTAGAATTATTAATGGGAAAGGTTGCTCGTCCTTTAGGCCTTGTCCCCATTTATCATTCAAGTAGAGAATATTGAAAAAGACGGTAGTGAAGCTGTTGAAAAAGACAGTAGTGAAGCCGTTGATATAGACAGTAGATTGGCGGAAGGTGTATTGAGATACACGGTTGAAAGAGAATATGAAATGGATTTAACTGATGAATAAGAAAATTAAAAGAATTATTTGAAAAAATTTTTAAGTTGAAATATGAAAGTTAAAACAGTATTTAAGTTGAAATATGAAAAATTAAAAGAGTTGTTGGAAGAAGGAGTTAAGTTGGAATATGATAAAATGTATTAGTATGAAGAAAGAAGTTTATGTTACTGGAGAAACAAGATTGTTAATGAATAAGAAATTACTAAGTTGATTGTTACATTAAAATTAATTAATACTAGAACTTAAATAAAGTGTGAATTTCTGATTTATAATTGTGTGTAGCACATACACAAGAAATTAATTAATACTAGAACTTAAATAAAGTGTGAATTTCTGATTTATAATTGTGTGTAGCACATACACGAGGGCGTGTAATTAATCGGAATGGACGTGTCGGAAAAGGAGATGTTGTTTTAAAAAGGGCGCCTTATTGCAGTTTATTTAACAATTGATACATATCAAGATCGAGTGTGGCCCTAATAGAGTTGCCAGAGAGTTGCTACGCGTGTATATAAGAGGAAGAGAAACACGCGCCTAGAACAATAAGAACTAGCGCGTACCAAATTTCATTACATGTGCTTCTTCTTGATTTTTTTTGGCACAAACTAAGAATGAATATTGCGTCTTGTCGTTTTGTCTAATGTCTCACCATTTTCGACAACTGCGATAGATGTTCAGTGGCTGAGTGGACTATGTCTCGGACTCTAAGACCAATGATATTGAGCGTGTTCGAGGTTCGATTGCTGCCACGATCAGCATGTGAAATTCTTTTGTATTTCATAATATTTTTAAAATAAATTAAAAGCTCAAAAACATTAAAGAGGGGCGACGGCGGTAGGCGATTTTTAAGTTTTAGTTACGCAATGTATGTAATTAGAACTTAGTTTGCTTTCGTCGGTACACAACAGCAACTGCAAAACTAATTGTACATATTTATGTATGTACATATATACAATCGTGCAATAATGTGTGTTGAAGTGGGACGCCAATACATACATCTGGATATGCAGACATGTATGTATGGGCGTCCCACTCGCACATTCATAACTTTACAAGGGCTTATGATCTATCTCTGTTATTTTCTAGCATTCTAATTGCAAAATATTGAGAGCAAAACAAAATAGGAAACATCCAATTGGAATCTTACTGAACTTGCAAAGTCATAACAGACAAAATACGGTCATTGAAGAACGCATTAGTTCGCGTTTTTTTTATGCGTGCTAAATAATATAAAAATACTTAACTTTAATTATAAATAATTAATATTATTTATAGCTATTTTAATTTGATTGTCTTTCATATGAAAACAAAGTAATGAAAATTTTTTTTTATTTTTTTTGAAATTTAATCAAATAATTTAATTTGATTGACTGTAACTTTTGTTTTGGTTTTTAGAATAAAATAAATAAACAAAATAAAATAAGAAATAATTAATAAATGAAAATCCGCACCCGCCTCAACCGCGAGTTGAACACACGAACTCTCTCCCAGCCGTCCGCCACTCGGCCATTGCCTCACTCCTTGGCACATCGGCAAAGCTGCATTGTCAACCAATTCTGTTACCATACAATGCAAATAAAAAGTTTAATAAAATGCTGTGTGTCTGACGCTAGATTCGAACTTCGGTATGCTTGTGTAAATTAGGTCTGCTTAATTATATATGTTCAAAGTGAGTTTAATTCGTATCATATCTCACTTATTTATTCATGTAAGATATACAACTTTGGTTGTTGAGTTAATAGTGTAGTTTTTAAATAGTTATTACTGATTTACAGAGGCGGGAAGGGGCGTGTCCAAATTTTAAAAAAACTCTGAGACACTGCAATATATACGTATGTTGTCATAAAATTTGATGACTCTAGCTCTTACAGTTTCTGATATCCAGGTGTTCATACAGACAGACAGATTTTTTTAAAATCCATGGCCTAAAAATACAAACGCTACAGTCAGGAGCTGACTGTATAAGGCCATGGATTACCATACTATACCGTAGGCAATAAGTATAGGTATGCATTTCTAGCGCGTACCAAATTTCATTATATGTGCTTCTTCTTGATTTTTTTGGCACGAACTAAGAATGCATATTGCGTCTTGTTGTTTTGTCTAATGTCATTTTCGACGGCTGCGAGAGATGTTCAGTGGCTGAGTGGACTATGTCCCGGACTCTAAGGCGGCCAATGATACTGAGCGTGTTCGAGGTTCGATTGCTGCCGCCGATCAACATGTGAAATTGTTTTGAATTTCATAATTTTTTAGGCCATGGATTTTAAAAAAATTCATGGTCTATTGTGTTTGTCGGAACGGAAATGTGCGTAACAGGCAGAAGGAGGCATCTCCGACGCCATAAACTATATATATTCTGAATCAGTATCAGTAGCCGAGTCGATTGAGCCATGTCTGTCTGTCCGTCTGTCCGTCTGTCTGTCTGTATGAACACCTGGATCTCAGAAACTATAAGAGCTAGAGTCATCAAATTTTGTGACAACATACGTATATATTGCAGTGTCTCAAAGTTTTTTTAAAATTTGGACACGCCCCTTCCCGCCTCTGTAAATCAGTAATAACTATTTAAAAACTACACTATTAACTCAACAACCAAAGTTGTATATCTTACATGACAAATACCTTGCCACGGCCGTTATGTGAAAATTTCATTAAAATCTGACTATAAATAAGTGAGATATGATACGAATTAAACTCACTTTGAACATATATAATTAAGCAGACCTAATTTACACAAGCATACCGAAGTTCGAATCTAGCGTCAGACACACAGCATTTTATTAAACTTTTTATTTGCATTGTATGGTAACAGAATTGGTTCACAATGCAGCTTTGCCGATGGACCAAGCAGTGTGGCAATGGTCGAGTGGTTAGAGTGGCGGACGGCTGGGAGAGAGTTCGTGTGTTCAACTCCCCCGGTTGAGGCGGGTGCGAATTTTCATTTATAATTTGTTTCTTATTTTATTTTGTTTATTTATTTTATTCTAAAAACCAAAAAAAAAGTTACAGTCAATCAAATTAAATTATTTGATTAAATTTCAATAAAAATAAAAAAATTTTCATTACTTTGTTTTCATATGAAAGACAATCAAATTAAAATAGCTATAAATAATATTAATTATTTATAATTAAAGTTAAGTATTTTTATATTATTTAGCACGCATAAAAAAAACGCGAACTAATGCGTTCTTCAATGACCGTATTTTGTCTGTTATGACTTTGCAAGTTCAGTAAGATTCCAATTGGATGTTTCCTATTTTGTTTTGCTCTCAATATTTTGCAATTAGAATGCTAGAAAATAACAGAGATAGATAATAAGCCCTTGTAAAGTTATGAATGTGCGAGTGGGACGCCCATACATACATGTCTGCATATCCAGATGTATGTATTGGCGTCCCACTTCAACACACATTATTGCACGATTGTATATATGTACATACATAAATATGTACAATTAGTTTTGCAGTTGCTGTTGTGTACCGACGAAAGCAAACTAAGTTCTAATTACATACATTGCGTAACTAAAACTTAAAAATCGCCTACCGCCGTCGCCCCTCTTTAATGTTTTTGAGCTTTTAATTTATTTTAAAAATATTATGAAATACAAAAGAATTTCACATGCTGATCGTGGCAGCAATCGAACCTCGAACACGCTCAATATCATTGGTCTTAGAGTCCGAGACATAGTCCACTCAGCCACTGAACATCTATCGCAGTTGTCGAAAATGGTGAAACATTAGACAAAACGCAATATGCATTCTTAGTTTGTGCCAAAAAAATCAAGAAGAAGCACATGTAATGAAATTTGGTACGCGCTAGTTCTTATTGTTCTAGGCGCGTGTTTCTCTTCCTCTTATATACACGCGTAGCAACTCTCTGGCAACTCTATTAGGGCCACACTCGATCTTGATATGTATCAATTGTTAAATAAACTGCAATAAGGCGCCCTTTTTAAAACAACATCTCCTTTTCCGACACGTCCATTCCGATTAATTACACGCCCTCGTGTATGTGCTACACATAATTATAAATCAGAAATTCACACTTTATTTAAGTTCTAGTATTAATTAATTTTAATGTAACAATCAACTAAGTAATTTCTTATTCATTAACAATCTTGTTTCTCCAGTAACATAAACTTCTTTCTTCATACTAATACATTTTATCATATTCCAACTTAACTCCTTCTTCCAACAACTCTTTTAATTTTTCATATTTCAACTTAAATACTGTTTTAACTTTCATATTTCAACTTAAAAATTTTTTCAAATAATTCTTTTAATTTTCTTATTCATCAGTTAAATCCATTTCATATTCTCTTTCAACCGTGTATCTCAATACACCTTCCGCCAATCTAATGTCTATATCAACGGCTTCACTACTGTCTTTTTCAACAGCTTCACTACCGTCTTTTTCAATATTCTCTACTTGAATGATAAATGGGGACAAGGCCTAAAGGACGAGCAACCTTTCCCATTAATAATTCTAAAGGACTTGCTTTGGTTATCTTATTAGCAGAGTTGCTCCAGTTGCAATTAAATGCAGTTTTACCTTGTGTGAAGAGCAATATTCAACAAACTTTGCACCTTCCCTGATCATCGACAATACGAATGG
This sequence comes from Zaprionus capensis, assembly GCA_018903675.1. NCBI lineage: Eukaryota > Metazoa > Arthropoda > Insecta > Diptera > Drosophilidae > Zaprionus > Zaprionus capensis. The sequence goes on along the minus strand of JAEIFN010000878.1, from coordinate 17,735 downwards.
GGACTCCGAACAAAGAAATTGAAGATTTTAACGCCATTACACAAGTTTCTGCACTCACTGTGAAAGTGTTATAGAGATAGACATACTTGGTAAATGCATCTGTACTATAATATATTCTTTACGCTCTCTTTCACCACCAAGCCCGCCTACAATGTCGATGTGAACAGTATGCCATGGAATGCCCATTCAATGGATAGAATGCAATTCCATTTGTAGTTTCCCAGAAGGCGATTTGGAGACCAAGCATGTTATGCAACTTACAACAAATCTTTGAACGTATTTAGCCATGCCCTCAAACCAACAAACTGTCTCAATGTTGCCACGGACCTAGGAGATGGTAAAGCATTCAGGAATTTCACTTTATGGGAATTTGGACTAATCTCACCCGCCCTCACCTCGAATCCCAAACATTGGACAGAAGTCCCTAAGAAGAAGCATTTTTCAGCATTGAATGAAAACCCAGCCCTTCGTAAAATATCCAAAACAATCTTCAGCCTCCCAACTGCTGACTCCCTAGTTGGAGCTACAATCACTATGTCATCCATGCACACAATGACCTCGCTCAACGCTTTCATTACCACTCTTTGGAAGACTGATGGTGCATTCTCGACAGAAACTCTCACTGTCCGTCAGGTGTGACAAATGCCGCATACTCGAAAAAGTTCGGATGCATAGGGAGTTGATAACAAACACCCGCCATGTCTAAACAGGTAAAAAACTTTGCGTCTCGCAACCTGGCTATCTGATCAGCTACCAATGGCAACGAAAACCCGTCGGCGACTGTATCTGAATTTAATTCTCTATAACAAAGCCCAGCCGACCCATTCTTTTTTTCACCAATAAAACAGGGCTCGCAAAATGGGAACTACTTGGTCTAATAACTTCTCTAATAACTCTTTAACTTTGTTTCGGACTACATCTCTCTCACTAGGACTCAATCCATATGGTCTTCTCTGTACAGTCTTAGTCTCATCAATCAATCGAACCATTATTTCACCCGAATTGACAAGAGTGTGAGGCGCTCCCACCATAAACGAACTTCCGTAGGATTCTAACAATGTTATTACTTCATTTCTATATTCACCATACACATCGCCTTCTATTTCATCAAGTGAGCCGTCCATCTATGCAGAGCACCTATTTACAGTTTCCGTTCCACAGTCCCTCGATCCAATAATTTAAACTCCCTCAAAAGACACTAGTGCAGCGTATCCCTGAGCCAACACCCCTCGCCCTAGTACAACACCACTTGATATACAGTCATCTGACATTACATGAAACACCACACCTAGAGCATTTCCATTTATAAGGATATCATTATCAATCTGCATTGCACCACAAACACAACCCCTGCCGATACCTTTCAAGCTTACAACATTATTCATACTTCTACCACTCAGGTTGCTAGAGAAACCCTCTCCAACCAATGAGCACTCCGCTCCAGAATCGAAAATGATTGGAAAGTGCTCACCTCGTAACATTATACTTGTATTCGGCTTATCCACCACGCTCAGCCCTCTTTTCGCCACGTCTTCCAGCTGCTCCAGTTGTCATGTTTTTCGAGCATTGTGAAGCTATATGACCTTGCTCCTGACAACGATAGCAAGTTATATTGCTCTTAGAATGTTGTTGATTGGCTTCCCCGTTGATCCTGCCTCGGCATACCAGTGCGCTCTTTTCGGTTTCTGCAATCAGCCACTTTGTGCCCCATCTTACCATAAAGATGGCACTTCATTGAAGCAAACTTGGGTCGCTTTGCTCCAGATTCGTCATTCCCAAAATGATGTGTACGCTTGTCATATGCAAAGACCTGCAACTCAGCCTGCTAGATATCAGCAGTATGTAATTATTTGCAATCGACGATCAAAGTCTGCCAAATGTCCCAAAACCACAGATACAGAAATCTTCTCAGTGTCCAAGTTTTTCCATTTGCTAACTAGAGACGTCATCATGCGACTACCACATATCGCAAGAGATTCACCGTTGCTGGGGCGACTGTTTAGTAGTTGCAAAAACGTGGCGGCTAACGTCTCAGTGTATCCATAACGCTGTTGAAATAATTGCTTAAATTCCAACCAGGTCACACCAGCATAGCACACTTGACATAGCCATTGGAATGCGCCAATATTAAAGCACTGCCTTCCAGTGGTTTCTCACTTAAAACAATATCAACTGTCGCACACCATTGAGTAGCGTCAGGGCCTGGAGTGTCTGCGTTAAATTTTGGCAAACTTACGACGCCATTTTGTGTCGCCTCGCGTGTCGACGCTTGCAAAGTCTTTGCCAATTCTAAGAAACTTTTGCTTTAGTGTTCCATCAAAATGCGCAGTTGATCTTCTATGTCTCGTTGACGCGTTGACTTATTATTGTCTTCTTCCATAATTTATCTCGTCGTTTTTGAATTGTGTAGTGAGTCCCTTATATTGCCTTTTTAGGCCATGGATTTTAAAAAAATGTGTTTGTCGGAACGGAAATGAGCGTAACAGGCAGAAGGAGGCATCTCCGACCTCATAAACTATATATATTCTGAATCAGTATCAGTAGCCGAGTCGATTGAGCCATGTCTGTCTGTCCGTCTGTCTGTCTGTCTGTCTGTATGAACACCTGGATCTCAGAAACTTTAAGAACTAGAGTCATCAAATTTTGTGACAACATACGTATATATTGCAGTGTCTCAAAGTTTTTCTAAAATTTGGACACGCCCCTTCCCGCCTCTATAAATCAGTAATAACTATTTAAAAATCACAATATTAGCTCAACAACCAAAGTTGTATATCTTACATGTCAAATACCTTGCCACGGGCGTTATGTGAAAATTTCATTTAAATCGGAATATAAATAAGTGAGATATAATACGAATTAAACTCACTTTGAACATATATACTTAAGCATACCTAATTTACGCAAGCATACCGAAGTTCAAATCTAGCGTCAGACACACAGCATTTTATTAAACTTTTTATTTGCATTGTATGGTAACAGAATTGGTTCACAATGCAGTTTTGCCGATGCGCCAAGAAGTGAGGCAATAGCCGAGTGGTTAGAGTGGCGGACGGCTGGGAGAGAGTGCGTGTGTTCAACTCCCGGTTGAGGGGTACGAATTTTTATTTATTAATTATTTATTATTTTATTTTGTTTATTTATTTTATTCTAATAATCTAAAAGAAAAGTTACAGTCAAACAAATTAAATTATTTAAATAAATTTCAATAAAAATTAAAAAAATATTCATTACTTTGTTTTCATATGAAAGACAATCAAATTATAATACCTATAAATAATATTATTTATTTATAAATAAAGTTAAGTATTTTTATATTATATAGCACACATTAAAATAACGCGAACTAATGCGTTCTTCAATGCCGTCACTCTTTCCGTATTTTGTCTGTTATGGCTTTGCAAGTTCAGTAAGATTCCAATTGGATGTTTCTTATTTTGTTTTGCTCTCAATATTTTGCAATTATTTGCAATTGCTAGAAAATAACAGAGATCATTAGCCCTTGTAAAGTTATGAATGTGCGAGTGGGACGCCCATACATACATGTCTGCATATCCAGATGTATGTATTGGCGTCCCACTTCAACATACATTATTGCACGATTGTATATACATTCATATGTACAATTAGATTTGCAGTTGCTGTTTGTGTACCGACGAAAGAAAACTAAGTTCTAATTACATATATTGTGTAGTAAGATACACAAATACATATACCCTGTTTAATATAAAGTTGCTACATACTTTAAACAACATTGTATAAGCGTATATATGCAAGCATTAAGTGCAAATGTAATATGACCGCTCAATTATGTATGAGCCGGTGATCGGCGCAGCGTGAGAACTGCTGCGCAAGCACTTTGTATAAAATTGCCTTATATACGCTCACACTTATATATTCAAAAACCATTATGTATTAGACTTAAGCAAAGAATATTTTCACAATAAAGAAACAGTTAGATATGAACTGGCGAAGAACTAAGAAGCAACTTGTCTTTCACTACATGGCGACCGTGACATAGTCACGAGGCTGCGGATAATACTGTTGCGGATAATACTGTTGTCGACTGGATGGATACAATGTGGATACAATATGACTGAGTGAGTAGAGTATAGTGATGTGTATTGGGAAATAGAATAGCGTACTTAAGGTGACCATTATACACCAATACGCCAACACCCGATTAATAAACAGCAAAAAAAAAAATATATTAAGCTGAAAACAACTTCTGCAAGCAAATGCAAAAATAGAAAAAACCCAACACAAGTCACATGCTCACTCAGCAAAATATTCTACAATAAAAACTAAAAATATTACCACACAACCACCAGTTGACCAGTTAACAAGACAACAACTAATGACAGAGGAGATAGAATTCAACAACGCTGTTCCTATTGAACAAAGGGATTTGCCGACGTTGCAAGAGGCCTTGCAGGCAAATCCAACCGATGGACCACGCCCACTCACAATAGCTGAGTACAGGGCACGCCAGGAAAAAAAGGAAATACCAAAACATAAAAGGAGTGGACGAAGAGCAAAACTCTTGCAGCAACGGCGACTGGTCAAGGAAATGATCACCTTGGCCAAAGACGAATCATCCCGACAACGCTACAAAGAGCGTCTACAACAACTAGATGAACAGCTTCGCACTGATGCGAAACAACGCAAACGGGCTGCATAATTGCCAATGCCCCAATTTGCCTTTATTTTAATATCAAGCCGATGCGGGAAACCGCTGCTTGAAAACTACTAAACCAAACAATAGGCTTTATACTAACAAATGTGGTTGAAGAATTTTTTTTAAATAATGAATTGTAAATCGAATTGTGAATCAACCACATTCCCTAAATATCTTTATTTCCGTTAGGAGAATTAATAAGCAAAAGCCTTAGAAATAGATGTCAATAGAGACAAACAAAATAAGTAAAGAATATAAACCAGAACATTTCAAAAATAATTTTTATAGTATACCCACTATGGGTTTAATAGATACAAAGACAGTGGACTCCACTGCTAACGTTATTAATAAGGTAGAAGTCACAAATAATGATTTGTTCTGGATAACAATTATATTAATTATTATGGCATTAATAATGATAGCCAACGCGCTAATAAAAATTTACAAATTACACAATAAATGCCTTAAAAAACGATATCGGAGCACAGCAAATGCTTTAAACGATATCTAAGATATGAATTAAATCAATATCATTGTATTGCAAGAGTAGTTGAAATAAAACGAAATAAAATATAAATAACTATTAATTCCAATGCAATGGGCAGAGTTAGTCCCACATTTAAAAAGTGCAAAAGAGGAGTTTAATAGGTCTTATAAATGTCTGAATAAAAGTGTACCAATAACAACGGTCACTAAAACAAAGCACATAGAAAATCTAATAAAACAATATAATATAGTGCAGAGGATAATTGTTGAAAATAGCACCAAACTATCAGCCCTAAATTATACACAAGTAATAGATATATCAAAAACTCTAAGAGAAAAATTAATAGAAATTTCTGAAAGACAACAATTACAGGTATTCTGTCCACCAATAGTAGGGGAATTAGCAAAGTTCGACCCAGATATATTAACAGGTGATAGCGAAACAGAAAAAACAACCCAAATATCAGTAGAAACACAAACTAACACTCTAGAGTCAGAGTATTCAGACCCAAAGGTAGAAAAACTTGAAGTAATCACAATGGCTCAATCAAGTATAGAATTTCTAAAAATAGCCTCGTCTCTACTACACGAATACGATGGCAAGCCTGAAAATTTAAAAAGTTTCATAGACGCATTAAACTTAGTGGACTCACTAAAAGGCAACTATGAAACAACAGCAGTTAATATTATAAAAACAAAACTTAAGGGACATGCTAGAGATTTAATAACTAACGAGCAAACAATTGCCGCAGTAATTGCTAAATTGTCTGATAGAATTAAAGGAGATTCGGTGGAAGTCATATCTGCCAAACTACTGAATATTCAACAGAGAGGCAAAACGGCAAATATTTACGTCAAAGAAATAGAAGAAATAGCTAAAGCCTTAGAAGGAGCTTACCTTAGTGACGGTCTATCACCGGAAATCGCAGAAAAATATACAACAGCACAGGCTGTTAAATCAATGATCAAGGGATGCGCGATAGAGAAAGTCAGAAATAATATGCAGGCAGGCATATTCAATAATATGAATGATGCCGTATCTAAATTTATAGATAACTGCAACGCTGCGACAGGTCAAAATAACCCGGTATTATATTACCAAAACTGTTCTCAACGCGGTGGAAACCGCGGCAGAGGCAACTACAGAGGAAGAAATAGTAATAATAGAGGCCATAGACATAACTACTATAGCAATTATAATGGAAATAACCACTATAATTCAAATAGAGGCAATTCTCGAGGTGGCCCATTCAGAGGCAACTCAAATAGAGGAAATGCCAATAATAATACAATCCGAGTGACCGAAGGGACATCGGAAAACCAGCCAAACCCCTTGAGCAGCCATCAATAAGTAAAATATTTAATATAAATCTAAATCTCAGTAGTCTCATTCAAATCAGAAATGGATATACTAATAATCCACTAACTTTATTAATTGACACAGGAGCGAGCATTTCTATACTGAAAAATAACAGTATAGGCTCAGACAATAGTACAATAACAAATATAACCGGCATAGGCCAGGGATCAATAGAATCAATAGGACAGGCACAAATTGATCTACTTTTCGATTATTTCATAATCAGTCACAATTTCCAAATTGTCCACACAGAATTTCCCGTACCTTGTGACGGAATTCTCGGACTTGACTTTATAAGAAAATTTAACTGTATAATAGATTATCAGCACGATGAATTCATTATGCGACCACGATCTATTAATTATCAAATTCATGTACAACTGTTACATAATGATATTGACAACTCAATATTATTACCCGCTAGAGCAGAAGTGATGAGAAAAATCATACTTCCCACTAGCGAAAATACTGTATTAGTACCTAACCAGGAAATTCAACCTGGAGTATTAATAGCCAACAGTATAGTAACAAGTAATAGCGCAATAATACGTATAATCAACACAACTAACTACAATGTAAAAATTAAAAACCAAAATATAAAATTCGAGTCGTTAACAGACTACGAAATAATAGAAAATACAAACAAAAAGTCAAACAGAACTCAGGATGTACTTAACAAATTAAGACTCCCAGATCAATTCAAAGCAGAGCTTACAGATTTTTGTACCAAATACAGTGACATATTTGGTTTAGAGACGGAAGCAATCACTAGTAACAATTTCTATAAACAAAAGTTAAGATTAGCTGATAAGACGCCAGTATACATAATAAAAAACTATAGAAATGCAGAATCTGAAAAGCCAGAAATAGACAAACAGGTCAATAAACTAATAAAAGATGGTATAGTAGAACCATCTCTATCAGAATATAACAGCCCACTTCTCTTGGTACCCAAGAAATCACTCCCCAACTCAAAGGAGAAACGATGGCGTTTAGTAGTAGACTATCGACAAATAAATAAGAAGTTATTGGCAGACAAATATCCACTGCCCAGAATAGATGAAATACTAGACCAATTAGGCAGAGCGAAATACTTTTCGTGTCTAGACCTTATGTCTGGTTTTCATCAGATAGAACTAGAAGAAAAATCTAGGAATATAACATCGTTTTCAACGAGCTCAGGCTCTTATCGTTTCACACGTCTACCTTATGGTCTAAAAATTGCACCAAATTCATTTATGCGAATGATGACACTCGCATTCTCTGGTCTAGAACCATCTCAAGCATTTCTCTATATGGATGACTTAGTAGTCATCGGTTGCTCCGAGCAACATATGCTCAAAAATCTAACAAACATATTCGAATTATGTAGAAAACATAATCTAAAACTTAATCCAGAGAAATGTTCATTTTTCATGCACGAAGTAACATACCTCGGGCATAAATGCACTGACCATGGTATACTCCCAGATGATAAAAAATATGAAGTTATAAAAAACTATCCAACCCCCACAGACGCAGATAGTGCACGACGTTTCGTCGCGTTCTGTAATTATTACAGAAGATTTATTCATAACTTCGCACAACATTCTCGTCATTTGACTAAATTGTGCAAAAAGAATGTCCAATTCGAATGGACTCAGGAATGCGAAAACGCATTTAAATACCTTAAAAAAGCATTAATGAAACCGACATTATTGCAGTACCCAGATTTTAGCAAAGAATTTTGCATAACTACAGATGCAAGTAAACATGCATGTGGTGCGGTACTTTCGCAAGAACATAACGGTGTGCAATTACCAATTGCATATGCTTCAAGATCTTTCACTAAAGGTGAAAGTAATAAATCTACTACAGAGCAGGAACTAGCTGCTATACATTGGGCAATAAAACACTTCAGACCGTACGTTTATGGAAGGCATTTCATAGTTAAGACAGACCATAGACCCCTGACGTATTTGTTTTCAATGAAAGACCCAACGTCAAAACTAACAAGAATGAGACTAGATTTAGAAGAATACCAATTTACTGTAGAATATCTCAAGGGGAAAGAAAATTATATTGCCGATGCGTTATCAAGAATAACCATTGACACACTAATCGAAATGAACAGAAGTATCTTAATGGTACAAACAAGGGCATCAAAAAAACAGGAAAACATCTGCGCAGATGAAAAGAAATTGCATAAGAAATTAATAGAGCCCAAGGTCTATGAAGTCGTTAGCAATAACGACGTATCAGAATATGTAGAATTGAAATTTAATAACTTTGACTGTTTATTGAAACAGAAAAAGAGAACGATCACTCAATTCAAAATTAGCGATTTGTATTCCAATGGAAAATGTGACTTAGGTCAATTCTTCCAAAGGCTTAATAAAGAAGCCGGTGTACATAACATTGTTAATTTTCAGATGTCACAAAGTGAACAGATCTTAAAACTGGTATCACTCACAGAATTTAAAAATATGGGCAACAAATACTTAAAAGAAATAAAAATAGCGCTATTAAATAAAGTGACACGCATAGACCAAAATGACATAGCTAAAATAAAAGCAATCCTGATCAAATATCACGATGACCCAATAGAAAGAGGCCATACAGGAATCTCGAGAACCCTGTTTAAAATTAAGAAATATTATTATTGGCCAAAAATGAACAAAGACATAACTAAGTATGTGAAAAACTGTACAAATTGCCAATTAGCAAAAGTTACAACACATATAATATAAAAGCACCCATGGTGATTACTAGTACACCAAGTGTAGCTTTCGACACTGTTTTAATCGATACCATTGGACCATTACCTCGTACTGAGAATGGAAATGAGTACGCAGTCACAATTATATGTGATCTCACTAAATATCTAGTTACAATACCAGTAACAGACAAAAGTGCAAAAACAGTTGCCAAGGCAATATTCGAATCTTTTGTATTAAAGTACGGTCCAATGAAGACGTTCATAACGGACCAAGGAACTGAATACAAAAATTCACTTATACAAGATTTATGCAAGTATATGAAGATAAGTAATATACAATCTACAGCATACCACCACCAAACCTTAGGATCAGTGGAGAGAAGTCATCGAACATTTAATGAATATATTCGTTCATACATTTCGATAGACAAGGATGATTGGGACATATGGTTGAATTACTTCACATATTGTTTTAATACCACCCCATCAACAGTACATGGATACTGTCCGTACGAACTTGTTTATGGTAGATTACCAACACAATTCATAGCATTTAATCCAAACAATATAATAGAACCTTTATATAACATAGATGACTATGCTAAGGAATTTAAATTTAGGTTACAAATAGCTCACAAAAGAGCCCAAAAATTAATAGAGATAGAAAAAGAAAAAAGAAAATTAGAATACGATAAAAAACTAAATGATTTAGAAATAGAAGTAGGAACATCAGTTTTAATCAAAAATGAAACAGCTCATAAACTAGAAAATAAATATTTAGGACCTTATAAAGTCATAAGCATAGAAGGTAAAAACAACTTTAAAATAGATACAGGAAAAAGAAAACCTATAATAATACATAAAAATAGAATTAAACTATATAAAGTCTAAAGAACTTCATTTTAAATACAATCAATACAAAAATACAATTTAATTCATGTCTTTTATAAAATTAACATAAAACAAAAAAAAAAAATACAAACTAAAATAACTTTATATACTACGTTATTTTTTTAAAAAAGGGAGGTGTAGTAAGATACACAAATACATATACCCTGTTTAATATAAAGTTGCTACATACTTTAAACAACATTGTATAAGCGTATATATGCAAGCATTAAGTGCAAATGTAATATGACCGCTCAATTATGTATGAGCCGGTGATCGGCGCAGCGTGAGAACTGCTGCGCAAGCACTTTGTATAAAATTGCCTTATATACGCTCACACTTATATATTCAAAAACCATTATGTATTAGACTTAAGCAAAGAATATTTTCACAATAAAGAAACAGTTAGATATGAACTGGCGAAGAACTAAGAAGCAACTTGTCTTTCACTACAATTGCGTAACTAAAACTTAAACTTTTTGAGCTTTTAATTTATTTAAAAAAAATTATAAAATACAAAAGAATTTCACATGTTGATCGCGGCAGCAATCGAACCTCGAACACGCTCAATATCATTGGCCGCCTTAGAGACCGGGACATAGTCCACTCAGCCACTGAACATGTCTCGTAGTCGTCGAAAATGGTGAGACATTAGACAAAACGACAAGACGCAATATGCATTCTTAGTTCGTGCCAAAAAAATCAAGAAGAAGCACATATAATGAAATTTGGTACGCGCTAGAAATGCATACCTATACTTATTGCCTACGGTATGCTATGGTAATCCATGGCCTTATACAGTCAGCTCCTGACTGTAGCGTTTGTATTTTTTTAAATAAATTAAAAGCTCATAAACATTAAAGTGGGGCGGCGGCGGTAGGCGATTTTTAAGTTTTAGTTACGCAATATATGTAATTAAAACTTAGTTTTCTTTCGTCGGTACACAACAGCTATTTGTACATATTTATGTATATACACGTACAGTCGTGCAATAATGTGTGTTGAAGTGGGACGACAATAAATACATGTGGATATGCAGACAATTATGTATGGGCGTCCCACTCGCACATTCATAACTTTACAAGGGCTTATGATCTATCTCTGGTATTTTCTAGCATTCTAATTGCAAAATATTGAGAGCAAAACAAAATAAGAAACATCCAATTGGAATCTTACTGAACTTGCAAAGTCATAACAGACAAAATACGGAAAGAGTGACGGCATTGAAGAACGCATTAGTTCGCGTTTTTTTGATGCGTGCTGAATAATATAAAATACTTAACTTTATTTATAAATAATTAATATTATTTATAGGTATTATAATTTGATTGTCTTTCATATGAAAACAAAGTAATGAATATTTTTTTTATTTTTATTGAAATTTAATTAAATAATTTAATTTGTTTGACTGTAACTTTTCTTTTAGTTTATTAGAATAAAATAAATAAACAAAATAAAATAAGAAATATTTAATCAATGAAAATTCGCACCCTCCTCAACCGGGTGTTGAACTCACGCACTCTGTCGCGGCCGTCCGCCACTCTAACCACTCGGCCATTGCCTCACTCCTTAGCCCATCGGCAAAGCTGCATTGTGAACCAATTCTGTTACCATACAATGCAAATAAAAAGTTTAATAAAATGCTGTGTGTCTGACGCTAGATTTGAACTTCGGTATGCTTGCGGAAATTAGGTATGCTTAAGTATATATTTTATGTTCAAAGTGAGTTTAATTCGTATTATATCTCACTTATTTATATTCCGATTTAAATGAAATTTTCACATAACGCCCGTGGCAAGGTATTTGACATGTAAGATATACAACTTTGGTTGTTGAGCTAATATTGTGATTTTTAAACAGTTATTACTGATTTATAGAGGCGGGAAGGGGCGTGTCCAAATTTAAAAAAAACTTTGAGACACTGCAATATATACATACGTATGTTGTCACAAAATTTGATGACTCTAGCTCTTACAGTTTCTGATATCCAGGTGTTCATACAGACAGACAGACAGACAGACAGACAGACAGACAGACGGACAGACAGACATGGCTCAATCGACTCGGCTACTGATACTGATTCAGAATATATATAGTTTATGGGGTCGGAGATGCCTCCTTCTGCCTGTTACGCACATTTCCGTTCCGACAAACACAATAGACCATGCATTTTTTTAAAATCCATGGCCTAAATACAAACGCTACAGTCAGGAGCTGACTGTATAAGGCCATGGATTACCATAGTATACCGTAGGCAATAAGTATAGGTATGCATTTCTAGCGCGTATCAAATTTCATTATATGTGCTTCTTCTTGATTTTTTTTGGCACAAATTAAGAATGCATATTGCGTCTTGTCGTTTTGTCTAATGTCTCACCATTTTCGACAACTGCGATAGATGTTCAGTGGCTGAGTGGACTATGTCCCGGACTCTAAGACCAATGATATTGAGCGTGTTCGAGGTTCAATTGCTGCCGCGATCAGCATGTGAAATTCTTTTGTATTTCATAATTTTTTTTAAATAAATTAAAAGCTCAAAAACATTAAAGAGGGGCGACGGCGGTAGGCGATTTTTAAGTTTTAGTTACGCAATGTATGTAATTAGAACTTAGTTTTCTTTCGTCGGTACACAACAGCAACTGCAAAACTAATTGTACATATTTATGTATGTACATATATACAATCGTGCAATAATGTGTGTTGAAGTGGGACGCCAATACATACATGTGGATATGCAGACATGAATGTATGGGCGTTCCACATTCATAACTTTACAAGGGCTTATGATCTATCTCTGGTATTTTCTAGCTTTCTAATTGCAAAATATTGAGAGCAAAACAAAATAGGAAACATCCAATTGGAATTTTACTGAACTTGCAAAGTCATAACAGACAAAATACGGAAAGAGTGACGTCATTGAAGAACGCATTAGTTCGCGTTTTTTTTATGCGTGCTGAATAATATAAAAATACTTAGCTTTATTTATAAATAATTAATATTATTTATAGGTATTATAATTTGATTGTCTTTCATATGAAAACAAAGTAATGAAAATTTTTTTTATTTTTATTGAAATTTAATCAAATAATTTAATTTGATAGACTGTAACTTTTGTTTTGGTTTTTAGAATAAAATAAATAAACAAAATAAAATAAGAAACAATTAATAAATGAAAATTCGCACCCGCCTCAACCGGGAGTTGAACACACGAACTCTCTCCCAGCCGTCCACCACTCTAACCACTCGGCCATTGCCTCACTCCTTGGCCCATCGGCAAAGCTGCATTGTGAACCAATTCTGTTACCATACAATGCAAATAAAAAGTTTAATAAAATGCTGGGTGTCTGACGCTAGATTCGAACTTCGGTATGCTTGTGTAAATTAGGTCTGCTTAATTATATATGTTCAAAGTGAGTTTAATTCGTATCATATCTCACATATTTATAGTCCGATTTTAATGAAATTTTCACATAACGCCCGTGGCAAGGTATTTGTCATGTAAGATATACAACTTTGGTTGTTGAGTTAATATTGTAGTTTTTAAATAGTTATTACTGATTTACAGAGGCGGGAAGGGGCGTGTCCAAATTTTAAAAAAACTTTGAGACACTGCAATATATACGTATGTTGTCACAAAATTTGATGACTCTAGCTCTTATAGTTTCCGAGATCCAGGTGTTCATACAGACAGATAGACGGACAGACGGACAGACAGACATGGCTCAAGCGACTCGGCTACTGATACTGATTCATAATATATATAGTTTATGGGGTCGGAGATGCCTCCTTCTGCCTGTTACGCACATTTCCGTTCCGACAAACACAATAGACCATGAATTTTTTTAAAATCCATGGCCTGATATTGAACACGCTCAATATCATTGGTCTTACAGTCCGGGACATAGTCCACTCAGCCACTGAACATCTATCGCAGTTGTCGAAAATGGTGAGACATTAGACAAAACGACAAGACGCAATATGCATTCTTAGTTTGTGCCCAAAAAAATCAAGAAGAAGCAAATATAATGAAATTTGATACGCGCTAGAAATGCATACCTATACTTATTGCCTACGGTATACTATGGTAATCCATGGCCATATACAGTCAGCTCCTGACTGTAGCGTTTGTATTTAGGCCATGGATTTTAAAAAAATGCATGGTCTATAGTGTTTGTCGGAACGGAAATGTGCGTAACAGGCAGAAGGAGGCATCTCCGACCCCATAAACTATATATATTATGAATCAGTATCAGTAGCCGAGTCGCTTGAGCCATGTCTGTCTGTCCGTCTGTCTGTCTGTCTGTCTGTCTGTATGAACACCTGGATATCAGAAACTGTAAGAGCTAGAGTCATCAAATTTTGTGACAACATACGTATATATTGCAGTGTCTCAAAGTTTTTTTAAAATTTGGACACGCCCCTTCCCGCCTCTGTAAATCAGTAATAACTATTTAAAAACTACAAAATTAACTCAACAACCAAAGTTGTATATCTTACATGACAAATACCTTGCCACGGGCGTTATGTGAAAATTTCATTAAAATCGGACTATAAATAAGTGAGATATGATACGAATTAAACTCACTTTGAACATATATAATTAAGCAGACCTAATTTACACAAGCATACCGAAGTTCGAATCTAGCGTCAGACACCCAGCATTTTATTAAACTTTTTATTTGCATTGTATGGTAACAGAATTGGTTCACAATGCAGCTTTGCCGATGGGCCAAGGAGTGAGGCAATGGCCAGTGGTTAGAGTGGCGGACGGCTGGGAGAGAGTTCGTGTGCGAATTTTCATTTATTAATTATTTCTTATTTTATTTTGTTTATTTATTTTATTCTAAGAACCAAAACAAAAGTTACAGTCAATCAAATTAAATAAAATTAAAATAAAATAAAAAAAAATTTCATTACTTTGTTTTCATATGAAAGACAATCAAATTAAAATAGCTATAAATAATATTAATTATTTATAATTAAAGTTAAGTATTTTTATATTATTTAGCACGCATAAAAAAACGCGAACTAATGCGTTCTTCAATGACGTCACGCTTTCCGTATTTTGTCTGTTATGACTTTGCAAGTTCAGTAAGATTCCAATTGGATGTTTCCTATTTTGTTTTGCTCTCAATATTTTGCAATTAGAAAGCTAGAAAATACCAGAGATAGATCATAAGCCCTTGTAAAGTTATGAATGTGGGACGCCCATACATACATGTCTGCATATCCACATGTATGAATTGGCGTCCCACTTCAACACACATTATTGCACGATTGTATATATGTACATACATAAATATGTACAATTAGTTTTGCAGTTGCTGTTGTGTACCGACGAAAGAAAACTAAGTTCTAATTACATACATTGCGTAACTAAAACTTAAAAATCGCCTACCGCCGTCGCCCCTCTTTAATGTTTTTGAGCTTTTTAATTTATTTAAAAAAAATTATGAAATACAAAAGAATTTCACATGCTGATCGCGGCAGCAATTGAACCTCGAACACGCTCAATATCATTGGTCTTAGAGTCCGGGACATAGTCCACTCAGCCACTGAACATCTATCGCAGTTGTCGAAAATGGTGAGACATTACACAAAACGACAAGACGCAATATGCTTTCTTAGTTTGTGCCAAAAAAAATCAACAAGAAGCACATATAATGAAATTTGATACGCGCTAGATATGCATACCTATACTTATTGCCTACGGTATACTATGGTAATCCATGGCCTTATACAGTCAGCTCCTGACTGTAGAGTTTGTATTTAGGCCATGGATTTTAAAAAAATGCATGGTCTATTGTGTTTGTCGGAACGGAAATGTGCGTAACAGGCAGAAGGAGGCATCTCCGACCCCATAAACTATATATATTCTGAATCAGTATCAGTAGCCGAGTCGATTGAGCCATGTCTGTCTGTCCGTCTGTCTGTCTGTCTGTCTGTCTGTATGAACACCTGGATATCAGAAACTGTAAGAGCTAGAGTCATGAAATTTTGTGACAACATACGTATATATTGCAGTGTCTCAAAGTTTTTTTAAAATTTGGACACGCCCCTTACCGCTTCTATAAATCAGTAATAACTATTTAAAAACTACAATATTAGCTCAACAACCAAAGTTGTATATCTTACATAACAAATACCTTGCCACGGACGTTATGTGAAAATTTCATTTAAATCGGACTATAAATAAGTGACATATAATACGAATTAAACTCACTTTGAACATATATATTTAAGCATATCTAATTTACGCAAGCATACCGAAGTTCAAATCTAGCGTCAGACACACAGCATTTTATTAAACTTTTTATTTGCATTGTATAGTAACAGAATTGGTTCACAATGCAGCTTTGCCGATGAGCTAAGGAGTGAGGCAATGGCCGAGTGGTTAGAGTGGCGGACGGCCGCGACAGAGTGCGTGAGTTCAACACCCGGTTGAGGAGGGTGCGAATTTTCATTGATTAAATATTTCTTATTTTATTTTGTTTATTTATTTTATTCTAATAAACTAAAAGAAAAGTTACAGTCAAACAAATTAAATTATTTAATTAAATTTCAATATAAATAAAAAAATATTCATTACTTTGTTTTCATATGAAAGACAATCAAATTATAATACCTATAAATAATATTAATTATTTATAAATAAAGCTAAGTATTTTTATATTATTCAGCACGCATAAAAAAAACGCGAACTAATGCGTTCTTCAATGCCGTCACTCTTTCCGTATTTTGTCTGTTATGACTTTGCAAGTTCAGTAAGATTCCAATTGGATGTTTCCTATTTTGTTTTGCTCTCAATATTTTGCAATTAGAATGCTAGAAAATACCAGAGATAGATCATAAGCCCTTGTAAAGTTATGAATGTGCGAGTGGGACGCCCATACATACATGTCTGCATATCCACATGTATTTATTGGCGTCCCACTTCAACACACATTATTGCACGACTGTACGTGTATATACATAAATATGTACAAATAGGTGTTTTGTACCGACGAAAGAAAACTAAGTTCTAATTACATATATTGCGTAACTAAAACTTAAAAATCGCCTACCGCCGCCGCCCCACTTTAATGTTTATGAGCTTTTAATTTATTTAAAAAAATTATGAAATTCAAAACAATTTCAAATGTTGATCGGCGGCAGCAATCGAACCTCGAACACGCTCAGTATCATTGGCCGCCTTAGAGTCCGGGACATAGTCCACTCAGCCACTGAACATCTCTCGCAGCCGTCGAAAATGACATTAGACAAAACGAAAGACGCAATATGCATTCTTAGTTCGTGCCAAAAAAATCAAGAAGAAGCACATATAATGAAATTTGGTACGCGCTAGAAATGCATACCTATACTTATGTATTGCCTACGGTATACTATGGTAATCCATGGCCTTATACAGTCAGCTGCTGACTGTAGCGTTTGTATTTTTTGTAATAACTTCATAAATCCGGTCGTTCATAGAATGATACAAGGAATCTATGTAGTTCAAGAAAATCTCGCTCCAAGCTCGTTTAATGGCTGCTTTTAATGTTTCTTCATCTTCGTATTGCTTTCCTCCTTTGTAAACCTTCCGTGTTAGCCCCAAACAGTTATATAATGCGGGTTCTGGAGCCAAA